>JAZGLO010003138.1:600000-920000 GCA_036873155.1 Biomphalaria sudanica | reverse complement strand
TGACGTAGTGTTCTTTAAACCGTCCGAAGTAAGCACCAGTTGGGCAGTGACCGACTCGGAACTGGGGCAGGATGACCTGCTCCTACAATAAAGTTGCCACTACGCATCATTTAATTATCAGGTACCTATTAAAGTCGAGTGAACTCTGGGGTGTTCTAGAATTATTTAGATTCGAACGCTAGAACCTTCGCTTCGGACGCAAAGCGCTTTACAACATGAAACGGTTATCTCACCTTGCATCTATGTATTCATTTCAATTTATCATTGAAGGTTGTTTTTTTTTTTATCCAAATAGTAAGAAGATTTTTTAAATAATTTTCCTTCTTCCCAAGTCCCTGAACCAGCCATGACAACCAATGACCTAGCAGAGTTTAGCTAGATAACATACACTACTAGATTACCACATAGGAAAAAATGTATTAAAGTGAGGAAGATTTGCACTGCATCAGCCTCACTATCTCCCCCATTGCCAGCTGAATCCAGTGGCAGAACAGAGTCCAACTGGAGCTGGTTTGGGGTGAAGTGGGTGACCAGTGTGTTCTACATGTCCCACAGTGCTCCAAAACGTTCCACGGCGTTTGCTAGGTGACGCCTGATGGCCCTGGTAGTCCAATTCGACTTGAGCGACTCGCAACCGCAACTAGACTTCACATGCTAGTGGTGGGCAGAGACCATAGTTTCACCAGATGCTAGCTCTGGCTAATCCTCACCTGGTTTGGCCCGTCAGTCGAGACGGTTTGCCGGGGTGTGGCCGTTGCAGAATGCAGACAACTGCTTGGAGCCACAGGTGAAAGCTGTGCTCTGAGTGGAGACCAAGGTCAATTAGCTGCTCAAAGTGTCCGACTGCCCAGTTGGCAGAACACCATGCTCCCCCATCACATTCCCAGCACATGGATAAGCATATGGCGTAATTATCTTCTCCCTTAACTTTAAAGGTAATAAAAAGTACCCACATTCCGACCTTGCAATCTATGGGCAAGATGATGTATTAGTCATCTGTTTTTTTTTTGTGGCCAACTGTTAACGAGCAGGGTGCAATGTGGCCAGCGCAACGACTAACCATCTTTACATTCCCTAATTAAAGTCAGGTACCCATTAGAGTTGGGTGGACTCAGGAGCGCCTTTAAAATCCCGAAATCAAAATCACAATCTTCATCAAGATTCAATCCCGGGTCCTTTCGGTTCGAAAACCAAGCGCTTTACCACTCACCCACCACACCCTCAACTTAAAAGATAGAATAAACTAATAGAATTTAAAATAGTGTAGATATATTTTTGTAATGAGACTGTCATAGAGTATCTTATCTTTAAATAGATTACGTGGACATGAAAGGCTATGCTGTATCATATATCAGTTTCAACCAAATACCTTTACATGACAACAGTTTTGTTACTGCGATGTAAGTATTACCACGTGTTAAAAAACAACAACAAGGTTACAAAGACAACACAAACTCAAAGTCGCCCCCCTCTCCCCAAAGTGGTCCAACCAGGTAGGTAAAAGGCAGGTTTTTAATATTTTTAGAAAGAATGTCATAATGAAATTATATCAAAAGGCAAAATAACAGATAAGAATGGAAAAAGAAGGTTGACAGATCATGTGTGGTGCCTCAAAGGTCCAGCAGACCAAGGGATTGGTGAAAGTGAAGGAGAAGTTAGATCTGAACCTGGCCTAACTAATGTCTTATAATGATTATCTAATTGATCTAATTGTTTTGTAAAGCGTCAATCTTTTGTCGAAAGCCTCAAGGTAAAAAAATTCATTTAGCAGTGTCAGTATTACAATGTGTTAGCGGGTCATATGAAAAACTATGAATTAATTGTTGTTTTAAATTTTTCTCCAGTTATAGGCCTATGAATATTAAATAGAAATTTTCTCTTTAAAGAAATAGTAAAAATATTTTTTTTTGCACATGTAGTAGTTAGTATGACAGAACTTACTTAACTAAGCAATATATTTGTATAATTATTTTTTTTTTTACAAAATATCTAAAACCGTTTGCATAAATGTGTTACAAATATGGTAAATAGTCATCTCCCTTATTACGTAGCCTCCCATGTTTGTTACTATTAATAGTAAATAGTTTTAAAAATGGTGTATTAAAAAAACAACTGCTTGCATAGTTGATTTTTTAAACAAAAAATATGATAAAGTGTGAATGTGGATTTACCCGTTCAGCCGACCTATTCATATCCAATATAAAATAGGTGAAAACGGGTTTACCCGATCTGTTTAAAAAAATGTGTTCTTTATTAGAGATACAATTAGGTAATTTTTATATATTTTTGAGGCCCTCCGGTTGTGGGAGGTACATTAAAAATATATCACTGTCTCCATCATGATCTAAGGAACATTTTATCAAAATTGTTCAAACGGTTTTTATTTTTATTCGGGACATACATACATACATGCATACATACACACGCCTTACTTTCTAGTTTATAGTATAAGATATAAATATATTTACTATGTTATTGCAGTGTGGTGATATCATTACTGGTCTGTCTGTGTATTGCTGGCACAGTCACTGAGTATTTTGCATTACAAGACACTGAAGAAGACGAACTCACAGAACTAGTGACTATGAACGAAAAAGAATCCAAAATATCGCTGTTTGGTCTCATTGATCATAATAGTGCAAAAGGTAGGTCAAAGGTTAATTACTTCCTTAACGCCTTTTTCTGACACATTTTTGAACAGCGAGGATCGGAATATTTTTTACACGTGTCGCCCATCATTTACAGAAACGTAACAGGGGGGGGGGGGGGGGGGAGAGACGTTGTAATTATTTTCCACATTGTAAAGGAATTCTTCTTTTAGCTCATGACTATTTCACTACCCCTGTTATGATTGGGCTTCAATAACTTTGTCGCTTGTTATCAGAAAATGTTGTATTTGGTATAGAACTAAAGGGGAAGGCAAGCTCTTTTTTTATATAATTCAAAGTTAAGTTTCAAAAAATTGTAATATTAATTTAATTTAATTAGGTCAAATCAACGATGGTATCGTCGATTAGGAGAGAAAGAGTTAAGCGCTTGGGTTCGGAACCAAAGCGTCTCCGGTCTCTAATGCTTGATAGGTTGCTAATTATCTGTTTGTCAAGCTACCTTACACGTCTGTGAAGAAACAAGTCCTTTTACGTTGACAGTGCCTTTTAATTGTGAAGCATTTCCACATAACATATATACACGGCAACGGTATATACAGATACCCAGGGCCGGTCTTTGGCCACTGCAACCCATGCGGTCGCAGTGGGCCCCGCGCTTTTATAGACCCCCGCGAAAATTCTATGTGTAATTATTAAATTGCAAAATATATACGAAACATTCCTGGAAATCTCCTGAATTTATTATAATCTCCTGAAAACTCATAAAAATCTCCTGAAAAATAGACAAAATTGTCATTTGTGGACGTCATTCATTGCGGAAAACGCCCATCCCAACTCGCGATAAAAGAAAAAAGGCATAATAATAAATGTAATAATCGGGCGAATTTCACCTTATTCAGAAGCTACAATACTTTATTTACTTTTATAGCTACTAGGCCCCGCGCAATCAGTTTCGCATAGGGCCCCGCCATTCTTAGGACCGGCCCTGCAGATACCATACTTCACTAGCTGACTTCCTCTCTTCTTGTTTACACACTCGTCACTTCCCCCCAAGTCCCCTAACTCTCGATACCCAACACTTGACCGTGTCACAACAACTTGCTAGTTACCTTCCCTTTGACAGTTGAATGACAATGTACTTCTAATTCCAGAGAGGGTCCACAAGGTGTTGATGTCCTTCTCTGTAAGAAAAAGTCTCAGCACTGTCTTGAAGACTGACTGCTCAGATGGAGACATCAAGTGTCTCAACGGATTGAGGGTACTGAGCATGATGTGGGTCGTGTTTGGACATACCAGCAACTTCATACCGAGAGGAAGAAGTATAGAATTCACTTATCTTATCTTATCTTATCTTACTTTAAAAAAAAAGATAATTACTTTCTACATTTCGACATTTGCTAGTGACGACATTGACATAGGATTAGAGATTATTTTTGTAAATAAAGAATAAATTATGGCTTTTATATAGCGCTACTTTCATGCTTACCGCATGATCAGAGCGCTTTGGTCCAATCTCAGTTGTGGAAGGGAAGGTTTTCCGTGCTGCCTTTAGGCGCTTAGTAAACACAGCTCTGCCCGAATCGGGTGTCGAACCTCGAGCCCCCTTCATAGGTAGCCAAGCCAAGCCAAGTTCAAGCGCACTTAGCCTCTCGACCACGCTTCCCACGCTTGTAGACTTTTAGGACAGTTACTGCTAGGCTCTTGAAGAGATAACATCGTTTTAGAGACAGACTCGATTCTGCAGACAGATTCTGCACTAAAGTTCGATATTCTATCTTCATCTCGAATGAACTTAGTTATTGAGCATTGATCCTGTTGGTTTTTCTTTATGGTGTCATGTTTGTCCTAGCTATTCAACTCGCGTTAGTAATACACCTTACAAGATACTCAAGCATCTAGGATTATCAAGGTGCTTTAGAAATACAACAAGTACAACCTATGTACATACATCCGTTGCAATAGTCATGCATGTTAATCAGTGACTTAAACTCTGCTAATTCGTTGGTTTTCCTGGCTGACTCAGGCAACCCATTCCTCAGGGAAGAAAGAGCACTTGTAAAAATTTGTTCTAGCGTATGGAATAAGAAATGTGCCTCTATCTTTGTGTCTTTCTGAGTTATTCATTAAGTTTTGTTTTTCTATTATAAATTATGGTTTAGTGTTTTATGTATTAGAGCTACTTTACTTTTTAGTTTTCTCTCCTAACCTGTCTCTAAATTTAGTGAGTTTACACCCTCGGAAGGGGGGGGGGGCTGAAGGGGGGCGCCAATAAAGTACCTTGTCCTGGGTGCACGTTTTGCTTACTACGCCTCTGAGCGCGAGTAAAGCATTTTGTAATTGTTTTTTTTTAGTTCTTACAGGCCACAGTTTTTAAACAATAATTGGTTATTAAAACTAGGATTTATAAAATCATTAACTATAAACATAGAATTTTTATTCACAAAACTTCAAACCAAGTTGTATATTATTGCTTGAGAAATTTAATGAAACAAAGAAGACTCTTACTTTCGTGGATTGGATATAGTCCATTTGATTTAATGGTAGAACTGTCTACATTTGTGACTAAGCAACACTTGTCCCCACGCATCTTAAATGGAGACACCCAGTCAGAACGACAGCGCCCTCGGTAGTCCCTATCGCACTGTTTGGTGCCCCCATTATTAGCAATGTTTATGTAGCCAATGTTTCTGGCAGTTGGACTTCAAAGAAGACGCTTTGCAAAATAAATCAAAACTTTTGGCTCCCGTGAAGCGCATATTGTGAAAAATTCATTTATGACGACTGCGCCCTCAGAAGTCCTCGTCAAGTTGCTTTCTTGTCCTATGTCTTGTGTATAAGATATTGATTATTTGTGTTGTGTATGAGATATTGATGTAACTACAAAAATACTGAATAAAATGTATTATTTTGAAAAAAAAAAAAAAAGCAATCTGTCGATATGAGATGAACTTGTCTTAAGAGTGTATTGCATAGTGGGTAAGCAGGGCGCAGCCAAGTCCAAATTGCGCAATATCCAGCCCGTAAAGTGGAGATATCAAGCCCGTCAAGTGGCGCTATCCAGCCCGTAAAGTGGCGCTATCCAGCCCGTAAAGTGGAGATATCAAGCCCGTAAAGTGGAGATATCAAGCCCGTAAAGTGGAGATATCAAGCCCGTAAAGTGGAGATATCAAGCCCGTAAAGTGGAGATATCAAGCCCGTAAAGTGGAGATATCAAGCCCGTAAAGTGGCGCTATCCAGCCCGTAAAGTGGCGCTATCCAGCCCGTAAAGTGGAGATATCAAGCCCGTAAAGTGGAGATATCAAGCCCGTAAAGTGGCGCTATCCAGCCCGTAAAGTGGAGATATCCAGCGCGTAAAGTGGCGCTATCCAGCCCGTAAAGTGGCGCTATCAAGCCCGTAAAGTGGAGATATCAAGCCCGTAAAGTGGAGATATCCAGCCCGTAAAGTGGAGATATCAAGCCCGTAAAGTGGCGCTATCCAGCCCGTAAAGTGGAAATATCCAGCCCGTAAAGTGGAGATATCAAGCCCGTAAAGTGGAGATATCCAGCCCGTAAAGTGGAGATATCAAGCCCGTAAAGTGGAGATATCCAGCCCGTAAAGTGGAGATATCCAGCCCGTAAAGTGGAGATATCAAGCCCGTAAAGTGGAGATATCCAGCCCGTAAAGTGGAGATATCAAGCCCGTAAAGTGGAGATATCCAGCCCGTAAAGTGGAGATATCAAGCCCGTAAAGTGGAGATATCCAGCCCGTAAAGTGAAGATATCAAGCCCGTAAAGTGGAGATATCCAGCCCGTAAAGTGGAGATATCAAGCCCGTAAAGTGGAGATATCAAGCCCGTAAAGTGGATATATCAAGCCTGTAAAGTGGAGATATCCAGCCCGTAAAGTGGAGATATCAAGCCCGTAAAGTGGAGATATCCAGCCCGTAAAGTGGCGCTACCCAGCCCGTAATGTGGCGCTATCCAACCCGTATAGTGGCGCCATTTAACCCGTAAATTGGCGCTATTCAATCCGTAAAGTGGCGCTATCCAGCCCGTAAAGTGGCGCTATCCAGCCCGTAAAATGGCGCTTTACAGTCAATAAAGTGGTGCACTCTAGCCCATACTAACGTTGCACAATGAGAATGGAGAAGTTAAATTCCTTTTGAATTAATTTCGCTCCTGAGTCGAAGCGGTCTCTAAAGTAACTGTGACATTTCGTGGGAAGACTTGAGCTATCGAATTTCTGATGACCAGCATGACGTCTGACATGGCTTGGATCCGATATCTTAAGTCCCAATGTCGCGATAAGGGAAACGCCCAGCACTAATGGGTACCTGAGATAGTTGGGTTAAAAGTAAAGGCGCTTGGTCGTTGTGCTGGCCACATGACACCCTCGTTAACCGTAGGCCACAGAAACAGATGACCTTTACATCATCTGCCCCTATAGCTCACAAGGTCTGAAAGGGGGACTTTACTATTTTTTTTTTACTTTGGTAATGTCCCACTACATCTTGCTGGCCACCTCCGACCCTTGATGCCCGCAATATGGCCATGAAACTTCATCCACAGTACATTAAGTGAAGCAACAGAGAATCGTGTTTAAGTGGACTCAAGGACCCTTTTTTTTTTTTTTTTGCGATGATGTGACCCTTGACACATGAATCAAAAATATATAAGGCTCTTTGTCGAAAAAAATCTTAGTTATTAACTGTAGATAATTCAGAAATAGTTTTTGTTTATCATTATCTGTTCATACTAACTTATACATTTTGTTTCGTAGAGGAAAAGGAAGAGTATAATTTTGAGTTCATCTTTTACCTTTTTTGCAACGCTCCGTTCGCTGTGGACTCCTTCTTTTTACTCAGGTAAATAAAACAAGTAATCTAAGAGAGAGAGAGAGAGAGAGAGAGAGAGAGAGGAAGACAGACTGAGATAGAGGGAGATAAAGAGAACAATAGAGCCAAAGGAGGAAAGCAATGTCCAGAGAGAGAGAGTGAGATAGGAAGACAGACTGAGATAGAGGGAGATAAAGAGAACAATAGAGCCAAAGGAGGAAAGCAATGTCCAGAGAGAGAGAGAGTGAGAGAGGAAGACAGACTGAGATAGAGGGAGATAAAGAGAACAATAGAGCCAAAGGAGGAAAGCAATATCCAGAGAGAGAGAGAGAGAGGAAGACAGACTGAAATAGAGGGAGATAGAGAGAACAATAGAGCCAAAGGAGGAAAGCAATGTCCAGAGAGAGAGAGAGGAAGACAGACTGAAATAGAGGGAGATAGAGAGAACAATAGAGCCAAAGGAGGAAAGCAATTTCCAGAGAGAGAGAGAGAGAGAGAGAGAGAGAGAGAGAGAGAGAGAGGGAAAAGACTGAGATAGAGGGAGATAGAGAGAACAATAGAGCGAAAGGATTAGAGCAATTTCCAGAGAGAGAGAGAGAAATGAATAGAAGGAACAAAATCACAGAGACTGACCCTCTCAGATTCAAAGAGAGAGAGAGAGAGAGACAGAAAGCAGGCGAGATTGAGAAAGAAAGAATGAGAGAGCGAAATATGGAGAGCATTTTAGAGAGAGAGAGAAAAATACAAACCCAGAGAGAGAAAAAGAGCGAGAGACTGAGACTCACAGAGAGAGTCAGAAAGACAGACAGAAAGACAGAGAGAGACAGAAAGACAGAAAGAAAGACAGAGAGAAAGCCAGAGAGACAGAAAGACAGAGAGAAAGACAGAGAAAGAGAGAGACAAAAAGACAGAGAGAGAGAGAGAGAAATGCGATACAAGTTAAGCAGGGGGTCTACAGAAAACCAGAAAACATAGCAAGGGGTCTACAAGACAAAAAAGTTTTGGAACCACTGGTTTAGCCGTTTCAGGTTGTGTACTTCTGAAGTTATTTCCCTTTGTTTCGTCGGTTACATTTAGATTATTAAAAAACAATAAGTGTTATCGAAAAGCTCAATTTGATACTTTCAACAATAATTTATTGGACCTAACAAAACATGAATCAATTACAAAATAGCGAATTGGTCAATTAGTTATATATAATTAATTATTTTGTTTGATATCAAATAAGGGAAATAACTGGTATATTATTGATAGATATTGTTTTTTGTTTTCCCCCTTTACATAAGCTTTGGTTTGTCTTTTTAGAAGTTTTTTATTTTTTTTCCATTTTCCTTGTTTTACATTTATCCCTATTAAACGGATGTCAGGTGCGCTTAAGGGTGCTGATCACAAACCTATATATATATAAAATCTAGACTGGAAATCTGAAACAAATTTGTATGCGCGATTGATCAACTCACAGAGCTATATATATATATAGATTGATCTGTATTACTCACGGAACTATATATATTCATTCACATTCATGAAATATAGCCATTTCCTGTTAGTTTCCATTAAGTTACAACACAGTAATCCTAGATTGAAATAATTCACGTTTATTGACTTTAAGCATCTTATGTACAATTAAATAGATTGATTCTGTTTTTATGTATCTAAAAATTGCAAAATAATAATTATGAGACGAGAGTGCTCTTATTTTCGATGTTTAATTTCTAGATTAAGATCTAAACATAAGATTATATATTATATAGGTTAGGTTTTTTGTTTTTTTTAAATTTACATCTTATAACTACTTTACAAAACAACGCCTTGTTTCATCTTTTTGAACAAAGTTTTTCACGACATTTTTTGTCCATGTCCAGTATAGATATTAGGCCTATAGATATATATGTATATATATATAGGTCTGTGGTGCTGATATAGAGAAATTTAAAAGTTCCAAATTTAACGTTACGCCATGCCCTCTGCAACAGCTTTCGGAACCCGAATCTTTGACTCCCTCTTCGTTCTTAACCTACGCCAGGTAGAAATAACAAAAGGAATAAGAAATGTATGTTAACGCAAAATTTCCTGAAATTTCTTTATATTAAAACATTGTCTTGGTTGTTTGTGTTTTTTTTTTCTTTCCAAGTGGCTGTCTGGTGTCGTATATATTTATCACAAAGATAAAGGGGATTGGTTATCTCACAGCTAGTCACATGATCCAGTACTACAGTCACAGATACTTAAGGTGAGGGGGTATGGAGCTAAGTTTAGAGAGCGCTAATTTTCTGTTTCTGTTTAGCGTAATTTTAAAATGTAAATGTCACTTTTTAATGTGTATTATCTCCACTATATAGTTGTGATTCTGAATTATGTTTCTTTCTTGCCTAACAAAGTCTGTATGTTGTGTCTCTTTCTCTCTTATCTCTCTGTTTCACACACTCTCTGTCTATCTCTCTCACATATTAACTCTCTCCTTTTCTCTGTCTCTTGATTTATTCTTCCTCGCCTTCTTTTTCTGACACTTACTCTCTCTCTCTCATACTTTTACCCAATTTCACTTTCATGCTCTCCATCCTCTCTCTCTCTCCCTCTCTTTCTCTCTCTTTCACTCTCTCTCTCTTCCTCTTTCTCTTTCTCTCTCTCTTTCTCTCTCTCTTTCTCTCTTTCTCTCTCTTTCTCTCTCTTTCTCTCTCTTTCTCTCTCTCTTTTAAACTCTCTCTCTTTCATTCTTTTTATCTCTCTCTTCCTCTCTCCCTCTTTCTCTCTCTTCCACTCTCCCTCTCTCTCTCTTTCTCTCTCTCTCTTTCATTCTCTTTCTCTCTCTCTCTTTCTCTCTTTCTCTTCCACTATCTCTCTCTCTCTTTCTCTTTTTCTGTCTCTTCCACTCTCTTTCTCTCCCTCTTCCACTCTCTCTCTCTCTTTTTCTCTTTCTCTCTCTCTTCCTCTCATTTTCTCTCTCTTTCTCTCTCTCCCTCTCTCTCTCATTCTTCCACTCTATCTCCCTCTCTCTTTTTTTCTCTTTCTCTCTCTCTTCCTCTCATTTTCTCTCTCTTTCTCTCTCTCCCTCTTCCACTCGCTCTCTCTCTCTCTCTTCCATCCTCTCCCTCCTCTCTCTTTTTCTCTCTCTCTCTTCCACTCTCTCTCTTCTATGTTGTACGTTGTATGTCATTTATAACATACCGTGGTTTTACTAAACGCACGATATATTCACCTTCTTCTATTTCTTATTGTAAAGGTTGACGCCTCTTTTCGCTCTTGCCATTCTGATACATACAGGGCTATCGCCTTATCTGGGGAATGGCCCAATGGCACACTTCGTCGAACAAACAAATTGCAAGCTTTATTGGTGGCGCAATTTATTGTACATAAGTAATTTGTATTCCTACAATGACCTGGTAAGAGATTCCTGTATCGTTTCCAAATCTACCCATTTTTTTTTGTTTGCGTGAAGTATTTCTAAATCTAGTTCATGAAATTAAGCTATAATACTTACTGACGATCCTCAGAAAAAAAAATTATGGTGCCCACTAGCCGGATATGACCCGCGGCCTGCGGGCCTTTGTTTGGGTATTACTGATTCACTTGTTTGAATTTAGATCTATGTTAAACATGGAGAATGTGCCCGTCACATTTTAAAAAAAAATTTCGCTACGAAATCAAAAGTAGAGTGTGAAAATGGGTTTACCCGATTCGTTAAAAAGTTTCATTTTTTAAAGAAGATACAATTAGGTACCTTTTGTCTATTCTTACGATCCTCCGGTAGTGGTGGGACAATAAACATACACTACGGTCTCCGCCATATTCTAAGGAAAATTTATGTCAAGATTTATCCAGGCTGGTCAAACGGTTTAAATTTCTATGTGGGTCATACATACATACATACATACATACATACATACATACATACATACATTTATACATACATACATACATACATACACACATACACACATACATACATACATACATACATACATACACACATACATACATACATACATTAGGGTGGCCCAAAAAATCCAACTTTGTGCCACATACCGGGGCACCCTTTTTTTGTGTCCCATTTGCTTTAGGTAGTAGACTGTTAAAAAGTTTAAAAATAAATTCCAAGTAGAAGGGGATGCTCACAGGCCTCGTTTTTTTACCTTTCACAGCATTTTATTTGATTTTGTTGACTGGTGGAAGTGCAACGTTTTTTTCATTTGTGACCTATTTCATGCTGACCAGTGACTGCCAATAGTGATACTTATTTAATTTTATTACCTAGTTCTCATTTTAGATACATGACTTCCTGTTGTTTTTTATAAACATTGTGCAGACGAAAATTAACAAATATTTTGTTCAGTTTCTTTTTTATTCTACACACACTAGGTTGCAGTTTAACAGGTGAAATTTAACAATTTGCGTGATTAATCCGTCTTTTCACTTAAAGATTGTTTTCAGAATGGATATTTATTAATTTGAAAGATACAAAGTTGGTTCGAGATGCTAGTCATTTGACTGTAGAAGAGGTACTAGTTCTTTGGGGGAGAGCAGCTATACCAACAGTTTTGAAGAAGCATGCCATTGAGAAACTGGAAAAGATTCATAAGTGGCTGAAATTGAAAAAAAAACAAGACTCGATTATCAGAAACTCAGCAAAAAATGAAGCTTGCTACACTGAACAACTAGATACATTATTCAACATTGCTTCTGTTAATGCTCTGGACAAAAATTTACCTAATCCTTTGCAACAGACAAGAATTGAGGAGGATCGTGCATTTCTTGCTGACCAACGAGGATGCCGCAAAATGTTCATGACTGGCGAAGATAAAGAGATGGCAGCACAGCAGGAACGAGTTCATGACAAACAACAGAAACAGCTACTTCGTAAAGAGAATGAAGAAAAACGACAGCAACAAACTATGGAAGGTGAATCAGGTGAAAATGAAACAGAAAGCTGTGAATCATCCAATCAATTTGAAGTTCTAGATGAATATGAACCAAGTTGAAGCTCAACTAAAAAACGAACAAACAAGACTGAGATTTGGTGTCATACTGCCTTGTTCACTAAGCATGTCACCAGTGCCTTGGATCGCAACCAAACGTCTCATCGTGAAGCTTTGCGATTGATGATTCCTATTGCTGCAGCGCTGGGAAATGATCCTTCATCTTTGACAGTTTCACGAAGCACCATACAAAGAGCCAGAAAGAAAGCCAGGTGTGAACAAGCAGCAGATATAAAGGTTTCATTCAAACCTGACTCTCCTCTAGTTCTACACTGGGATGGAAAAATGTTACCTGAAATCCTGTGGCTGGCATGTCGTCATCATGTTCTTGAACTGGTATTGGCAAAGGCTTTTAGTTTGTGTTGCGGTCCCTCTAACTCACCAAACATACCTATCTTCAAAAGATTTAAAGAAGTTTGGGAACGAATAAAGCTTGACAACTTCAGTAAGTTAAAACTGACTTCAAGCACTGATGATTTCCGAAAAACTTTCTGAGCTTCCTGACAAATTTCGTTGACTTGAAATCCCAGGTCAGAGATGTTTATGAAGAACTCATTGAACTGATAATGATCATCTTGGGAGATCCTCCAAAAACCATTCACTGGAGAGCACCAGGCCCTGTACATCATGCTAGGTGGATCTCCAAGCTGATCTATGCCATCAAAATTTACCTCTTCCGTCATCAAAAAGAAATTTTTAGTCTTACAGCCAAGGAAGAGAGCCAACTCAAACGATTTGTACAGTTTGAAGCCTTGTTTTACACAAAGTCCTGGATTCAAGCACCCTGTGCAGCGGAAGCACCTGGAAGAGATCTTTTGCTCTGGAAGAACCTGCAGCAATATCAGTCTATTGATCACGACATCAGTATTGCAGCACAAAAAATTCTCCAGAATCACATGTGGTACCTGTCCGATGAGACTGTCAGCCTGGCTTTATTTTCCGATGAAGTGTCACCAATCGAGAAGCAGAAAATAATAACAGGTTTTGGAATAGAACCTAGTGAGCGACATGTTCGAGGTGATCCATCATTGCTCCAAATTGAAGACGTCAGCTTGGGTCACTTTTCCACAAGGCGTTCACAGAACCTGCTTACAAAGCTACAGATAGGCCACTCCTTTCTAGTTCTTCCTCCAGAACAGTGGAATGACAATACTGACTACCAGAAAGGTAAGCAGCGCATTAACGACTTGCGTGTGGTCAACGATACTGCAGAACGTGGAGTTAAACTTTTTGAAGACTTCAACAGACTGCTGACAAAAAACGAGAAAGAAAAGCAATTTATATTGCAAGTTGTTGAAGCCAACAGAAAAGTCATCCCTGCACAAACTACAAAGAAGTCTGTCATCTGTACTGTTTCGGTGTAGACAATATTTAGACATTGTATTCTGACTCTTCACAATTTACTTTTTTGTTGTCATTTTCGTTACTTAACAGTTACATGACAGTCATGGCAGGATTTGAAAATTTAATTTAAAAAATTGAACGAAAATGCGTTTTTTCATTAACATACAAAACTTTGTAACTCTTGAGCATCCCCTTCCGATAGCAGTAGGAAGCTGAAATTGTGGTCAGTTACTAAGTAAGACAAATGGAACTCAACAAGAGGGTGCCCCGTTAGATGTGAGAAACTTTTTTTTTACCACATGATTATGGGCCAGCCTAACATACATACATACATACATACATACATACATACATACATACATACATACATACATACATACATACATACATACATACATACATACATACATACATACATACATACACACACATCACTTTCCGCTTTATATATTAGATACATGAGATGGAGGACTCACACCGAACAAAGAAATATATCAGCTCTATGAAGACCCCTTACATAGTGACGGAATTAAGAAGAAACAGATTATGTTGGGCTGGTCCCGCAGGTCACCAAGAAAGAATGCGACAGAACAGAGGAGCAAAGATTGTTCACCAGCAAAAACCAAAAGGCAGGCGCTCCAAAGGCAGACGCCCCTAAAGGCAGACCACGAGTACGGTGGCTTGATGACGTAGAGGCACATCTTCAACAGCTAAAAGTCTGGGCATGGAGACCTAAAGTCCAGGATAGATCAGAATGAAGAGATGTTCTAAAGCAGGCCAGGGCCCTCCATGGAGACCTAGAGTCCAGGATAGATCAGAATGGAGAGATTTGCTAAAGCAGACCAGGGCCCTCCATGGAGATACTCGAGGTAAAGTCCAGGACAGATCAGAATGGAGAGATGTGCTAAAGCAGGCCAGAGCCCTCCATGGGCTGTAGTGCCAATTAGATGGATCTTAGTGCTTTCTGATAATTTGAAACGAAATAAAGAGTGCGCATGTCTGAAACAGATAATGTTGAACTGAAAAAAAAAGATACAGTTTGGCATAATTGTGTCATTGGCGTAACAAGTTTTTTTTTTACTAGGATAGTAAAACAGGTTGTTTTAAATAGCTTGGAGCTATTTGTTTGTTTGTAAAATGTTTTACATGTTACATATCGAGGAGACTCGAGCTTCTAATCTCTATGAGATTTAGACTTACGCTCAGTTGTATTAGTTGAGCGCCTAAAACAGTGAAGAAACCACCCAATTAACTCATTACATATCCTTCTAAATGGCCTACTTACAGGTCCTCCTTACATGTCCTTCCTACACGTCACCCTTACATATCCTCTTTAATGTCCTCCTTACATGTCTTCCTTACGTCCTCCGTACTTGTCCTCCTTACACGTCCTCGTTTATGTCCTCCTTTCATGTCCTCGTCTATGACCTCCTTACATGTCCTTCCTACATCTCCTCATTACATGTCATCTTTAATGTCCTCCCTACATGTCCTCCTCACTTAATGTCCTAGTTTATATTCTCCTTAATGTGCTCGTTTGTCCTCTTTACATGTCCTCGTTTACGTCCTCCTTATATGTCATCGTTTATGTCTTCCTTTCATGTCCTCGTGTATTTCCTCCTTACATGTCCTTCTTACATGTCCTCTTTAATGTCCTCCTTAATGTCATCAAAAGTGACTGTGACACAACACACTGGGCACTCTATTAGCATAAAAGCTGCTTACATATATATATATATATATATATAACTTTTTTTTTGCTTCTGTTTTGAAATTCAGTGTGTTTCCTGGACCTGGTACATGCCGAATGATATGCAGTTCTACGCCATAGCTCCACTGTTCACAATACCAATAGTCTATGGGTGAGTAGGATGTTTAACTATGACGAACTAGCATTACCCACCGGCTACGGCCGGCCCCATCCGATTTGGTTACATGCTATATATTGTTTATTTTACCAGAGACCCACCTCAATTTTTTTAACCTGGACCGGTCGGTAAGTTCGAGTATCACTTTTCTACCCCACCCCCGGGTCACGTCTCCGCCTTAACAAACAGTCGCCTTTACACTATCTGACTGTACTACTGCCTTACAGTAATTTTGAAATATTTGATAGACAAGATTAGATGATGCAAAAGTCATCAGTTTCTGAGGCCCACGGATAACGAGGGTGTCATGTAGCCAGCACATCGACCAACCGCCTTTACTTTTCCCCAACTTATGCCAGGTACCCATTTGAGCATTGTGGACTCAGAGGCGCCCAAGGATCCCGAAATTAAAAATTCCAGTCTTCACCAGGATTCGAACCCGGGACCCCAGGGAGGGAAGTCAAGCGCTTAGCCATTTCAGAAGAAACTAGCACAAATATTTTAAAACAAGAGTGTATGAATTACTTTGATTCTCTTTTGATGTTGCTTGTAGACAGTTTGACCCGCTCAATATTTCGGTATATTTAATTTATCATTTAAGTCTTCTTAGAAAAACTAAAACATTTTGTATCTTCTAATGTATATTACTATAATAAAATAGCATTTGTAAATTTAAAATTTTCTTTTGTATATTTAAAATAATGAAATTGCATTTGTCATTGGGTATAAAAACATAGACATACAAGGTAGTTTTAGTTTTATGTTTATCTGGGGTTGATTCTTGTTGTTTTTTCACTCAGTTTTATGTAATGTATAAATATCTTTCTAGATAAGACATTTTTAAAATTTTGCCTTACATTGAACTAGTCTTTCTATAGAATGTCAACGTAGGAAATGAAGAATCATCTTGTTTGTTTGCCTGAAAACGATCGGCATTGTATAGAAAGACTAATATTGGTGGTTGGTATTTGAGTGAAGGTTTAGTTGACCAAGTTGTGAGTCTGTTTAGTTGAAAATGTTATAAATTTCAGTCGCGAGTTCTTAACTGTCCAAACAAAACAACAGAGCGAATAATAGGCCTATAAAAGGAGTAAATCCGGCCTTTTAGAACACAAAACTTTATTCCAGAAATTAGGGCTCAATTCAAGTCGTCAAATTCACTAGAAGCGGTCTTCCTTGTTGTCTGCTATTCCGTTTTGTCCTAACCCAGTGGTTCCCAAACTTTTTTGTTTCTCTATGTTTTCTGGTTTTCCGTAGACCCCCTGCTTAAGTTATATTGAATTTTTTAAAATTCATCAATTTCAAATTACACACAATTTAAAACTACATTTTAAGTTGAACGAATTTTTTCAAAATAAATCTATTAACGGGCACAACTTAAAACCCATTATATAACAATTAATACGTACAGCATACAATCACTAAACACATTGGAAACATTTTGTTTTTAAAGGCTTGCAAGCTCAGCATCCATTGCTACGGAGATAACTTTTCATATAGGGATTTGTTGTTTTATGAAGTAGTTCTTTAAAACATTAAATATTTATGTGCTTAAGTATCACAGTAAAAATTTCACTTGGATTTCTTGAGCTATAATAATTTGAAAAAAAAACGACTCATTACCAGACAAGGTTGACTCAGCCAGCTGTATAGGGAAATATGTTGTATGCAGAAATATGTCGTCTGCAAAGACTTACATAAGAAGAAAGAAATATTTGACTAAATTGCAACAGAGCTCAAGAATCTATAAATCCATAGCCCTAACAACAAATGCATGGATGGTTCTCAGAAAGTCACCACAAATGGAGGAGTTGGAATACTCATTTAATGGCCCAATGGAGAAAAAATAATTAAAAAATTAAGTTCATTATAACTAATGAGCTCTAAGACAACCACAGAGAAGAAATAGGATCACTGGAGCTAACAGCTGCCATGCTAGCGAATCAGCCAAGTTCACCAGTTTATTTTTTTTCATGACCAATATAAAAAGTCCTCTTGAATAAAACAACTCATGATGCCTGAAATGACGTTCGGTAGTCACCTTGCCTCCCGTCTGGAGGTTTGGGCTAGGATGTAATTATCCACATAATCTGAAGGAACATCCAAAAGATTTTGTACAAAACATATTGGGTCACATAGGAAAGCTCAACCACAATAGCAAGAACACTGTTCTCCAATGTTGAAATAGAAGGAAATAGAAGGCTGACTGACTTGCCAAATGTGAAAAAACAAATACACACTTCAACATCGCACTCTATCCGTAAGAAATGAAGAAACTAATAGTGAATTGTAAAAAACGAGAAATGGACAAGCTCTCATTCGATATACAAGAAAGATGACACCTTTTATAAACTATCCCGATTGGACCACCTATAATTTTTCACATCAGAACCGTACACATCATAATGAGAAAACATATGTTCCAGAAGCTCAAAATTGGGACCATTGACATTTGCCCTTTTGGAGTGTCACCAGAGAATGCCGACCATGTCTTCAAAAGACCAAAACAAGACACCTGTCACAAAACAAGACACCTGTCACAAAACAAGACACCGGCCACAAAACCCAAACATGAAATTCTTTTAATGATATAAGTTTGTGTTAGAGTTTTTTACAATTTCTTCACTGGCTGTTAAAATCAATAATTTGCCTATCGTTTGAGGTTTTCAGTATTTTACTATAAGTAAAGAGATAGTTAAACGCTCACTAATCATCATCTTCTCAATGTCATGTCAAAGAGAGATTTTTGTGGGTGTTTTATGAACTTTATCTTTGAGTGTTTGAAACATTGCAAACCTTTATCTTTTCATCAGGGTGGCATCCTCTCAAATGCTCCCCCAGCTTAATTTGTTTCATAGCATCATAAAAAAATTGTTTGACAAGGAAATAATGAAGTTCAATTTCAAATACTTTACGCTGTAAAGTCTGCATTTCTTTTTTTTAATGTTAAAATTAGACAAAACTGCACTCTTTAAATATAGTTATTAAATTAAATAAAACAATTTTTCATTCAATCAGCATGACAAAAAATTTTAAGGATTTCCTAAGGTACAAATCATAAATCTGTGTATGAAAAGATTCCAAATGTCAAAATCAAAGTCACAACATGCTGAATTGAGATTCTTTATCGTAGACCCCCGTGCAAATCTCATAGACCCCCAATTCCCTTTTGAACTTTCGTAGACCCCTTGGAAGTCTTCGTAGACCCCTGGGGACCACTTTGGGAATCACTGTCCTAACCTATTTCCGTTCCAACTTTTTAAATGTACTATCGTGTCAGTAAGAAAATACCCAATTACACCCAACTTCTTCTTAGTACATGTATTGAGTCATATAGAGTGCCTGCATTTCGTTCTTTGACGGTAACATATATACACATATTTTAGTATCTATTCAGATGAGAACTGAAAGACACAAAGATAAAGGCACATTCCTCATCCCATATGCTAGGACAAATTTGTACAAATACTCCTTCTTCCCTAGCGCTATTAGAGCATGGAAAGGGTTGCCTGAGCTAGCCAGGAAAACCAGTGACTTGGAGAATTTTAGTCATTGGTTAATATGCATGACTGAATGCATGACGCGTAGGACGTAATCGTCTTCTTTTTTTTTTTTTGAAGTAACGTCTGTATCATATAAGATAAGAAAAGAAGAAGAGAATGGAGGACATCACGCTTTATGTGACGTCTCGACCTAGAAATACAGGACGGCCCTATTCAAAACAATCGATTCTGGAATGAAATAATTTAACTCTATCTCTCCCTAATAATTTTCCACGTTCAGGAGGAATTATTAATTTATTTTCCCATTTGTATTTCATTCGTCTGTTAGGGTTAAACTTCAATAATGTTTTTTTTTTAATCAGAAAATGTTCTAACTGGTATAGATAAATGTATGCCCTTTTTATATAACATCAATTAAAGTTTACAAACCCAAAAATTAAATTAATTTAATGGGATCAAATCAACGATGGCATTGTCGATCGGGATTTAAAGGGTTAACTAATTGCTTGTTTGTTTTATTGATTGATGATTTGTCATCGACAGTAAATAATTGAGAAAAACTTTAACTTGATACAATCATGGAAAGTGTAGGAAATAACGATTTATAACGTGTTCAACGTTTGTGCGAGACTGACGGACAGACAGACGGACGGACAGAGAGACGGACGGCCAGACAGACGGACGGACAGAGAGACAGACTGACGGACAGAGTTGATATAAGCTTTGTAAAAAAAAATGAAAGAAACAGAATGTTTATGAGGAGATATTGAAAGAAATTCTATACAAGAATGCAAGAGACTAGAAATTCTATACAAGAATGCAAGAGACTAGACCTAAAAAAAAAAGAGAGATTAAGTTTTTTAAAAACTTAAAAAAAAGGACAAGAAGGAAAGAGAGAAAAAAAAAAGAATGAGATAGGGTTAAAGAGAGTTAAAGTTTTCTTTTAGAAAGAGATAGGGTTAAAGAGAGTTAAATTTTCTTTTTGGAAAGATAGGGTTAAAGAGAGTTAAAAGTTTTCTTTTAGAAAGAGATAGGGTTAAAGAGAGTTAAAGTTTTCTTTTAGAAAGAGATAGGGTTAAAGAGAGTTAAAGTTTTCTTTTAGAAAGAGATAGGGTTAAAGAGAGTTAAAGTTTTCTTTTAGAAAGATAGGGTTAAAGAGAGTTAAAGTTTTCTTCTAGGAAGAGATAGGGTTAAAGAGAGTTAAAGTTTTCTTTTAGAAAGAGATAGGGTTAAAGAGAGTTAAAGTTTTCTATTTTCCTTTCCAACACAGGTTCGTCAGATTAGGTTTATTAACTGCAGGTTTAATGGTGGCTTGCCACTTTGTATCAACTATTTATACCATCTATCATGGTGACTTTTTGACCAGGTAAAAGGTAGTAGGTTTTACCAATTAGAGAAAGCGAGGCCCACCTGTTTTAGATATTATATATATATATTTATTTCAATTTTATTTTCAATATATCTTCACTGCAATAGAATATATATCTTTACACTTTTCACTTTCTCTCTCTCCCTATCTCTTTCTCTCTCTTTTTTCTATTTTTCATTTGCTATCATTCTCTCTCTTCTGTTTTTTTTCTTTCTCTTTTTCTCCCTCTTTCAAGCTCTTTCTACTTTTCTCTCTTTCTCTCTCTTAAATATAAGATAAAGACCGAAAGACATTACATTAATAATCAGTTTAGATAGATAGATTGGTAGGTAGGTAGGTAGGTATATAGATAGATAAATAGATAGATAGATAGATAGATAGGTAAAGATAGATAGATAGATAGATAAGTAGGTACGTTAGTAGATAGATAGATAGATGGACAGATTGGTAGGTAGGTAGATAAATAGATATATAGGTAGATAGGTAGGTAGGTAGGTAGGTATATAGATAGATAAATAGATAGATAGATAGATAGGTAAAGATATATATATATATATATATATATATAGATAGATAGATAGATAGATAGATAGATAGATAGATAGATAGATAGATAGATAGATATGTAAAGATAGATAGATATGTAGGTACGTTAGTAGATAGATAGATAGATAGATAGATAGATAGATAGATAGATAGATAGATAGATTGGTAGGTAGGTAGATAAATAGATAGATATGTAGATAGGTAGGTAGGTAGGTAGGTAGGTAGGTAGGTAGGTAGGTAGGTAGATAGATAGATAGAGATAGATAGATAGATAGATAGATAGATAGATAGATAGATAGATAGATAGATAGATAGATAGATAGATAGATAGATAGATAGATTCTGAATGTGTACATCTAAATTATAACATTCTCAAACAGAGAGGATGCAAGAGAAAACTACCTAACGCACATCTACATCAAGCCTTGGACTCGAATTGGACCCTACGCCATTGGTCTTGTGTTGGGCTTTCTCATGACTGTCTTGAACTCTGACTTTAAAATGTCTAAAGTAAGAACCCTTTACAACAAGCCTTGATTTATAAAAATAGCTTTTTTTTTTTTTACAAAGCTTTTATCAACTCACTCTGTCTTTCTGTCTGTCTGGTAAAAGATTGAAATTTAAAAAAAAAAATAGATACATATACATGCACGAGCGTTGGCAATGACTGCAGCTGCAGAATTGGTTTGATCAGTTATATCAGATTCTGCCCCGTCTCAAGACGAAACCAAAGCCAATGACTCATTTGAGCCCATCCATTTTCTTCGAGAAAGATTGCGCCATATACACACATACATTCATATTCCTTACTATCAACTCTATATAATAGATATTTACTTGTCTTCATAATAATAATAATAATTTATAGCTTTTATAAAACGCTACTTTCATGATAATAGCATGCTCAGAGCGCTTTGGTCCAATCTCATTTGCGGACCAGTTGGGGGGGGGGGGGAGGGGAGTATCTGAGAAAAGGTTTTCCGTGCTGCCTTTAGGCGCTCAGTAAACACAACTCTGCTCGAGTCGGGTGTCGAACCCTCGAGCCCCCTTCATAGCCAAGCCAAGCTAACTTGAACTTAGCCTCTCGACCACGCTTCCCGCTATTTCATATTTACAGACTATTTATTATACTACTTACATTGATTTTATATGAATGTAAAGCTCAAATTCCCAACCATTTCTTGCTTCAGAAAGCACTATTCACCGGCTGGCTACTCACGTCTGCTTTCGTCGTCCCAATGTTCTTCTTCCAGGACGGCGGCCACACCAGAAATTTAACTATCATAACCGATTTAAATCAGAGTGGCGTCAGACTACTAGAAATTGTAAAAAGTCCACTCTGGGGACTCTTTGTAGCGTGGCTGATCTTCTCTTGTCACTATGGTTACGGAGGTAAACATTCATTTTTTTTCCATGTCTTAAAAACAATGTTGGCTTTGGAAAAAATTTGAAAATAATAGTTTGTTCTTTCCTTGCGTAAAAATATTCATGTTAATAAATTATTCGCTTTTATATAATGCTAACTTTATAGCATGCTCAGAGCGCTTCGGTCCAATTTAATTTGCGGACCAGTTGGGGAGGGGGGTATCTGGGAGATTTTTCGCGCTGCCTTTATGCACTCAAGTAGACACAACTCAGCTCAAGTCGAGTGTCGAGCCTCGAGCCCCCTTCATAGGCAGCCATGCCAATCCAAGTTCAAGCGTACTTAGCTTCTCGACCACGCCTCCCATTCTTACAAACCACTGAAATAATAAATCCATAACGTAATAACACTTAAATATACTATCTCTTAGCCTGTTGGACCGTTAGGGCACAATGCGAGATTCGTCGACCGTCTTTCTCCATTTCCCTCTGTCTTTTGCCTTAGTTAGAATCTCTTTCAGGCCTTCTGTAAACACTGCTAAACACAACACAGCACAGCGTCCATTCTTTTATGTTGTCCTCCCATCGCTTTCTCTGTCTGCCTCTTCTTCTTTTTTCCTGGTACTGTTCCCTGAAGGAAGGTCTTTGCGAGCAGAGAAGATCTTGTAATATGGCCATAGATTTTTAGCTCTGTAGCATCTTCATTCCATTGCTAGGATCCTCCTCTCTAGCTCTGCAGTCAGCGTCTAAGACTCGCAAGCATATAAAAATGTGGCCATGACCAGGGAGCGCATCAGTCTCATTTTGGTGATGAGGGCTAAGCCTTTTTCTTTCCATATTATTTAAAGTTTTAAAAGGGCTGCTGTGAACTGTGCAATTCGGGCCAGTAGTTCAGGTTTCTTTCCCTCATCTGAGGCGATAGCTCCGAGGTATTGAAAGCTGATAACACTATTCAGCTTTTCACCTCCAATACTGATGCCCCTTTTATGTCTATTAAAAAAAAGCCATTTCCTTTTTGTTTCCATCTAGAGAAATGTTTCGACAATTCTGTGCCTGATTAATTCAATCCTGTTGATTTTAATCATTTTATTATTGTAGATTGTACATTCAAATAGATTTATGACCTAGATCCTTATAGATCTGTCTATATTTTGAATCGAAAAATTGCCGAATAATAATTCTACGACAAGTGTGCTCTTGTTTACAATGTTCTATTACTCGGAGGAAGCATTATAATAATTAATAGTATTATACGATATATAGGTTAGGTTTGATAAAAAAAACGTAACTTCTTATAACTGCTTTAAAAAACAATACCTTTAACCAGCTTTTTAAAGTTCTTCACGACATTTTTTGAGTAGCGTTATTAAGAGGATCTAGGTATAATATATATAGTTCTGTGATCTATACATTCTCAGTGGCGTAGCTAGGAGTTTGCCATTATTTTTTTATTTTTTTTTTAGGTGGTCTCTGCATTTGCGTAATATTTAATAATGTAGTAACTCCAGCGGCGGACCGAAAGGGTTAATGTATGTGCGGCCTACTGATACACGCGACTCAGGCCAATCACACAGGTCAACGGGTCAACGGCTGTTGAACAAGGGACAATACTGCTTGTACACGCAAGTATGACCTGTGTTGTGGTCATGTGACCGAGAGCCTTCATGGTCGAGAGATAGTGTGTTAAAAAGGACAGTTGAGTCCAGGACAGCAAAGCAGTAAGGGCTTGTGGTACCTTGTGAGTCCTCGAAAATGTAGCTGTACGAGCTAGAGAGACTAGTAATGTTTAGTTAGGCAGTTCTGTTAAGTTCAAGAACGCATTTGAAGTTGATGTAGCCAATTGTGTTGAATCGGCTGACGATGTAATTGTCATTAATCCGCCACATTGTTTATTGAAGCTCTTGTTGTCAAGTTCTTGTATTAGATGTGCTGTGTTGTGTTTAGCAGTGTTTACAGAAGAACTGATAGAGAAGACCGTAACAATATTTAATGTAAAAACAATTTCGAACCCTCATTAGGGGGACCCCCTCAAGTGGGGGCCCAGGGGATTTACACATTTTCCCCCTTCTCCCCCCCCTTACCCTAGCTACGCCACTGTAAATTCTCTTAACCAAGATTCTTTCTTATCCCAGGAGTGGGGGGATTGGGGCAGGGACAACAAAATGTTCCTTTTCGTTTTCATCTAACATTCTGTAGTTCTTATAAGAAAAACAAATCGCTCTAGAAGTTGTTTTAAGGAGGTATTTTCTTTATTTCAAAAACAAAATTAATAATAATAATAATAATAACGTATTTTCTCTGTTTTTCTTGTTTATTCTTCAGGCGTGGTCAACAAGTTTCTGTCTTGGAATGCCTGGATTCCACTGTCCAGACTGACTTACGGTGCTTACCTGTTCCACTTAATGATCACATTGTACTTGAATCAATCTCAAGCGTATGAAGTTTATTTCACTAAACTCTATGCGGTAAGTGTGTATTATGTCACTTCTTTATTGTCAGGGGCGGAGTAACGAAAGTGTTGGAGCGGAGGGTAGGCCTGAATTTTTACCTATCCCTTGGTCTGTTGGACCGTTGGGGGCACCATGCAAGATCCGTCTCCATTCCTCTCTGTTAGAACCTCTGAGATTGGCACGTCCGTCCATTCTTTTATATTGTCATCACATCACTTTTCTCTGCCTCTTCTTCTTTTTCCTGGTACGGTTCCCCGAAGGAAGGTCTTTACGCAGTGGCGTAGATAGGGTGGGGGAAGGAGGGGGGAGAATTCAAAAATCCCCCACGGGCCCCCACTGGAGGGGGGGCCCAAATAAGTGTTTTTTTTTACATTAAATATTACGCAAAATGCAGGGGCCCCCAAAGAGGTCAAGCCCCCCGGGCCCCCAAATGATGAGAAATTCCTAGCTACGCCCCTGTCTTTACGAGCCCCGAAGACCTTGTAATATGGCCATAGAGTTTTAGCTTGCGTTTCTTTACAATAGTTAGCAGGTCATCGTGGCGTCCAATCGAGCAGTAGGCCTAACACTGGTCTCTAATCTCTTGGTTTGTGATGCGGTCTTTAAATGTGATACCTATGATCCTTCTGTAGCATCTCAAGTACATTGCTAGAAGCCACAAACTAATAAATATTTGAATTTTTTTTTAATAGCCTTGTAAAATCTGGAAAAAAAAAAAGAACATAATTATACATGGTAAAAAATACTTCATGATTCTAGAAATAATTAACATTTTTATTGAAATCTTTAAAAGGTCATCCATAACAATACTTTTGCCATTCATTTAATTCTGTCCCTGATATTTGGGTTCAATTAGAAATTTTGCTGTTTTTATTAGATTTTACAATTTCGAATATTAAGGATGACTGTAGCATTTTATGTGACCAGGTAGACCTACCTAGTTGGGACCCGAAGTAGGACATTTTGTCACTGCCGTTTTGGCGCAAAATATTTTGGCGCGGGACATTTTTGGGAGTTGATTTTTTAGAGCAGCGTTCTGGGGGAAAATGTGTTAGCTATATTTTATATATTTATTTTATCATGTCTTTGAAAAGATTGATGTTTTGTTGTCTGTGTGTTTGTTCAAGCGTATTTTTGATGTAAATAATAATAGATCTTTTTGTTATTTGAAGGTCTCAATGAGGTCAGTTGTCATCATCACTATCATTATTATTATGTTAGAAACGATTGAGTATTTATTCTCTGGCACAGCCAGGGGTCGAGTTTCGTTAAAGAGAAACAAAATTCATTATAGTCCCTTATCAGTGTCCACTGATGAATTTTCTGATGATGTGGCAGGTCTGCAGCAGTACTGCCCTCTGAAAGGCAACAAGAATCATCCTGGCATTCCCATGTGGGGGACTTAGCGTTGAAATCTCCCGCAACGAACATCCTCGTGTCAAATGGCTGAATTGCAATTCAGACTTAGGTGGATTGTAAAGGTTTACGCACGTGAATCGCTGACCATGTTTGTACACCTCTACTGTCTTAAGTATCCTTCTCGCAGGGTCCAACAGGGGCGCTGGATTCCACAACTCGGGCCGTAGGCGTATTTCGTACGAACGTTACCAGTACCTGGCACCTCGAGCAGGGACACCGGTAAGCGGTGAAGCCACGAAGAAGGGGCCTTCAAGGTATCTGTCAGGTCAGTTGTCATTATCCCCGCGGTTGAAATAACAATGGGGTATAGTGTTATTTTCGACAACTTCTATGGCCAGTCTAGCTTCCAATTATTTTCTTTGTTTTTCCATTTCAGTTTTTCTAATATTATGAGACAGTGGTACGGCGATGTCAATAATAGCAGCGGTTTTTCTTTTTTATCAATAAACAGCAGATCAGGGCGATTATTATTATTAATATTATACATCTGTTCATCTGTTTCTTTAGCCAACGATTAACGAGCAGGGTGTCATATGGCCAGCTAATGAATCAACCGCTATTACTTTACCTAGCTTAAGTCAGGTACCGAATAGAGCTGGGTGAACTCAGAGGCGCCCTGAAAATCCCGAATTTTAAAATCCCAGTCTTCACCGAGATTCGAACTCAGGCCCCAGGTTCGGAAGACAAGCGCTTAACCACTCAGCCACCGCGCCCCCAATATACATTAGTGCCCCTACCAGACCTCGTCTATAGGGCAGATGATGTAAAGGTCATTTGTTTCTGTGGTCTTCGGTTAACGAGGGTGTCATGTGGTCTGCACATCGACCAACCCTCTTTACTAAATATACATTAATATATGATTAATTAGCAAGAAGCCAAGCTACTCAAAAGAAATACTTGCATGTTTTTTGTTTTGTATTTACTAAAGAAACATTATTTTCTTGTTATTTACAAAAGGAAACATTTATTTTCTTGTTATTAACAAAAAGAAACATTATTTTCTTGTTATTTTCAAAAGGAAACATTATTTTCTTGTTATTAACAAAAGGAAACATTATTTTCTTGTTATTTACAAAAAGAAACATTATTTTCTTGTTATTTACAAAAAGAAACATTATTTTCTTGTTATTTACAAAAAGAAACATTATTTTCTTGTTATTTACAAAAGGAAACATTATTTTCTTAACAGATATTCCGAACCACCACTGTGATTGTTATGGCCTACTTTGTGTCATTGGTGGTTTCAGTCCTAAGTGAAATGCCAATTAGGAATCTGATAACACCGCAGTCATCCAAAGATTCAAGACTAAAGAAAATGTATAAACGAGCATAAGTGTCTTGCTGACGTCTGCTAAATGCTAATTCTCATCTATATGGTGTAATATGTAGGGTTATGTGAACATAAATAATTGTACCTCTTGTCTTCTCCACACCCACTCTCGGATCAATTTGAAATTTTAGACATATTTATGTGCTTAACAAAACTACAACTACAAATTTACGCATTTTCAATTAAGTAGTCAGTTCTTTCCCATTAGATAATTATATATATATATATATATATATATATATATATATATATATATATATATATATATATATATATATATACTAGCCGGACATTACCAGCGACCTGCGGGCCTTAGTTTGTGTATCACTAATCTAGTGAATTGGATTTAGATCTATGTCAAGCTTAGCTAATGTTCCTTTCAGGTTTATTTCTTTCGCCACGAAAATAAAAGTAGTTTTGCTAAAATGGGTTTACCCGTTAAGCCGATACATTCATATCTAGAACACATAATATGTAGCAACATCATAAACCACTTAGACAAACATAATGTCCTCACCCCATACCAACATGGCTTTAGGAAATATAGATCATGTGAAACCCAACTAATAGGACTAATTGATGATTTCTCAAAAGGTTTAGATAATAGTGAACAAATAGATGCTATCTTACTAGATTTTTCCAAGGCTTTTGACAAAGTTCACCACCATAGTTTGCTTAAAAAATTAAAATATTTCGGCATTAACGGTCCACTGCATCAGTGGATTAAAGATTTTCTGATAGGGAGAGAACAAACTGTAATAATAAATGGCTCTAAATCAACACCAATAACAGTAAACTCAGGTGTACCTCAAGGAACAGTCTTGGGTCCACTACTATTTTTAATTTACATAAATGATTTACCAAATTGCATTAGTTCAGGAACAAAAGTCAGATTATTTGCAGACGATTGCATAATATATAGAACAATAAAAACAAAACAAGACACAGATATTTTACAAAGAGAATTAGATGAATTACAGAAATGGGAATCAAATTGGAGCATGTCTTTCCACCCAGAAAAATGTCAGTTGTTAAGAGTAACAAAAAAACTAAAACAAATTAATTCCACTTATCTTATTCATGGCAAACCAGTAACACAGACTAAAAACTCAAAATACCTAGGTGTTATAATAAATGAAAAACTGTCATGGAATCCACATATTGATGAAACTATAAAAAAATCCAACAAAGCATTAGGGTTTATTAAAAGAAATTTCTATAAATCAAATAAGAACATAAAACTAAAATGTTATTTAACCTTGGTTAGGCCAATAATAGAATATGCATCCACCGTGTGGGACCCCTCAACTCAAGAAAACATTAAGAAACTGGAACAAACACAAAATAGAGCAGTGAGATTCATAACAAACGAATATTCACATTTGACTAGGGTAACACCATTAGTAAAATCACTAAATTTAGAAAGCCTTCAGGACAGAAGACTCAAAAGTAAAGTAGCAATTATACATAAAACACTGAACCATAATCTTCAAATACAAAAACAAAATTTAATAAAATACTCTGAAAGACACAAAAATAAAGGCACATTCCTCGTCCCATATGCTAGGACAAATTTGTACAAATACTCCTTCTTCCCTAGTGCTATTAGAGCATGGAATGGGTTGCCTGAGCTAGCCAGAAAAACCAGTGACTTGGCAGAATTTAAGTCATTGGTTAATATGCATGACTAAATGCATGACGCGTAGGACGTAATCATCTTCTTTTTTGAAGTAACGTCTGTATTATATAAGATAAGATAAGATAATGAAAAGAAGTGCGAGATGAATGGGATATAAAGTGCAATTAAAACGGGTTTACCCGATTTCTGAAATGAATGGGATTATAAAGTACGTCAGGGTGTAGAAATTCGCAGATATAAGGAACAAATTTATGTCAAAATGCTTTTGACACACAAATGTGAAGGTTAATTTTATTAAATAATTCATTCAATAGACTATATTTTGTTCTTTTCGAGTGTCAAAGTAATAAATTATCTGTGCAAAGTGTAGTTCTTAAAATTAGATCTAGCTCTAGCGCCTTTCAATCTTGTCTCATGTAAACATGGCCTAGATCCATGTAATAGTAATACTTTCATAGAGTTTGGCAACTTTTTTTTTTTTGAGAGTCTTAAGTTTTGTTCTAGGGATACTATACATACGGACACTAGAGTGCTTAGTGTGTTTGCAACTGTGTAGGATTGGGTCAATGGTCACTAGAGTGCTTAGTGAGTTTACAACTGTGTAGAAATGGGTCAGTGGAAAATAGAGTGCTTAGTGAGTTTACGACTGTGTAGGAATGGGTCAGTGACACACTAGAGTGCTTAGTGCGTTTACAACTGTGTAGGAATGGGTCACTGGTCACTAGAGTGCTGAGAATGTGTTTCACTTATGACGTAGGAATGGGTCAATTGACAGAAGACTTCTGACAGAGACTGAATGCCAGAATCAAAAGTAAATTAACTGAGCTTATGCTCATTTATTCTTTTTTTTTTTTTGTCTTACAGTGTACTTCACTAGTTTATGTTGAATATTTCTATTTATGATCATAAAAACATTATTATCAAATCAATCCATATCAAGTTTGAATGAGAAAGCGAAATACCGGTCCGTGTAGTGTCCATGATATGTCTTAGCTTTGTAAAATTAAAAATGTCTTTTGTACGTTCGTTTCAGATTAGAAGATTATTACATTGTTTATTGATAGTCAACCGAGTGTGAATAGTTGCATTGGCCTAAGCCGAGCACTGACGGCTCTTTCCAACATTTCTCTTGAGCCTTACGTCTAAAGCAGTGGTTCCCAAACATTTTCCCTAAACGGAGCGCTTTGCACTTTCTGAATATTTAGCGGAACACTCTGCTTATTTTTTAAAGAGAAATTAACTCAGTAGTGGCCTACTAGTTAATTATTCCAGTAGTTCGTGGAACACCTATTAGGCCTGGCGGAAGACTACGGTTACACGGAACACATTTTAGGAAACACTGGTCTATACTGAGACAAGTGGTGGCACAATGTAAACATGTTTACTAATTAATTAGTAATAAGTATCTACTTGCCACGAAGGATGAGCAGTAAAGAGCTTGGCTTCCGAAATGACGGGTCCCTGGTTTGAACCCCTAGCGAAAACTGGGATTTTTACTTTCGGGATCGTAAGGTCGCCTCTGAGCTCGAAAGGGTAACTGACATAAGTTGGGGGGAAAGTCAAGGCGGTTGGTCGTTGTGCTGGCCACATGACACCCTCGCTCCATAATATGCTTCATATATCATACTGTCTGAAAGGGGACATCTATTTTTTTTACACCTGTAACAAGATGGAAAGGCAGGCATTGAAGTGGAACCCCCAAGGCAAAAAAAAAAAAGGGAAGGGGGGATAAAAAAAGTCGTCTGGACAGGCGGACTAGAAGCAGACACATGAAATTTCGGCCTCACCTGGGACAAGATGGAAAAGATGACCCAAGACAACTGACGATTAAGCTCTATGTTTACAGTCTAGCGCTGGCGAGGGAGTTAAGCAACATGTCCGTCTGTCTTATATGGCCCGCGTGCTCATGTTGATGTGTTATTGATGTATTGTATGTAGTATGTATAGAGTATGTAAACCATTTTTTTTGTTTTCTAGAAGTAAAATAAGATTACATCTTCTAAAATATGGCATTCTATCTTTAGATATTAAAATATTTTTAAAACACGAATGCTTTGCTTATTATTATCCTGTTAAAATGATTCAATCGGAGAGTCATACTTTGTTAAAAAAATAACGAGGGCATAATGAATGTTTGTAAAATAAACAAAACACACTCTTAGATTTTTTTTTAAGCAAAGAGACATATAATTAATTAATAATATATTCATTAAAATTCCCCCATTAAAGACATTAAATACAATCTAGACATGAATATTATTCAAATAATAATTTGTAGAAAAAAAAATCTAGACTAGGTCTATATCTATAATACATAGATCTAAGATTTACTTAAAGAGAAGGAGTAACACACAAATTGGGACACAAATTTCCATATGGATAATAAATATTATTATTATTAATTTTAATAGTACGTTTTTTTTTTCATATAGATAAATCCGAGATTTCCACGAACATAATACATGAACTATATTCTATACTGTCTTGAAATGTGTCAGGACTTTCATTATTTATTAATAGATATTAAATTGTCTAGGTAGTAAAGTGTAATTTTAATTGCAATACGTAGGAATGTGTATGTGCATGTGTTAAAACTAATTCTGTTTTCTTTTTGCTTGATAATTATACCAGTCCCGAAGTTTAGCCTAACAGACATACCGTACACATCCTTGGCAAAAAACAAAACCCATTTAGGCAGCTATTTGAGACAAACATCTATAAAAAAGCTAACAAGATCCTAGAAATAAAGAGTCTCCCTTTGTGTCAGGATTTTGTGATTTTACCATCACAAAAGAGATACAAGACACCGATAGCAAAAACAAACAGACACAAACACTCTTTTGTTCCCCTGGCAATCAAATCATTATAAAGGAACAATCTGATATCAACTTTTCGCATGTAAATTATGAGTGAGTCTGGTGTGAATGTACAATTTGGTTTCTTATAGTTATAATGTTTTTTTGTTTGGTGTAATGCACAAATTGTATGACAAAATTCCATACGGACAATAAAGATTACTATTATTATTATTATTATCATTATTATTATTATTATTATACACTCAGTTGAACATAAATTAATAAACGATGTGTATGATGATTTAAAATAAAATTAGGAATTTAATACAATGGTATTTATACAATGATATGAAACATTAATAATGTGAATGACAGGTAATTACCAAACTTGCTTGATAGTTGGTGGCGATGATGCTTTAAAATTTGGTTTTCCCAATGCCGGAAGATAATATATGTAACAAATAGGAATCAAGGGGTACCCATGGGCTTTGGTCCATTTCTCAAAGCAGATGTCAGTTGCCTGATATGAATCAGGAGAATTCAGAAGAAAAGGATAGTTGACAATGGTTCTAACTTTTCTTACGAGGTTTACCCACGAAGTCTAACCTCAAGGCATTGGAGATTCGAAATTAGAGTACATCTCTCCTAGATTTGATGAGCTCCATTGGCCAGTAGCGCCCTGTTTTTAGAGTAGCCGTTTCTTCTTCAGACGTTCGTCTGTCAATTTTGCAGCGGTTAATAACATGAGCTGGCCATTTTCTTGACTTGGTTTACAGAGGCTATTTGAGACACATTCCATTTATGACCATTTTGCGGCGAATGATACCTTATTCATATTGACACCGCAGGCTATAGCAGCATAAAGGTTTAAGCGTAATGAATCTCACATATGTATTTTTTTTTTGTTGTAGATCCTTGCTTAGCATTGGGCCAAGATCATAGTGAACAAATAGATGCTATCTTACTAGATTTTTCCAAGGCTTTTGACAAAGTTCACCACCATAGTTTGCTTAAAAAATTACAATATTTCGGCATTAACGGTCCACTGTATCAGTGGATTAAAGATTTTCTGATAGGGAGAGAACAAACTGTAATAATAAATGGCTCTAAATCAACACCAATAACAGTAAACTCAGGTGTACCTCAAGGAACAGTCTTGGGTCCACTACTATTTTTAATTTACATAAATGATTTACCAAATTGCATTAGTTCAGGAACAAAAGTCAGATTATTTGCAGACGATTGCATAATATATAGAACAATAAAAACAAAACAAGACACAGATATTTTACAAAGAGAATTAGATGAATTACAGAAATGGGAATCAAATTGGAGCATGTCTTTCCACCCAGAAAAATGTCAGTTGTTAAGAGTAACAAAAAAAATTAAACAAATTAATTCCACTTATCTTATTCATGGCAAACCAGTAACACAGACTAAAAACTCAAAATACCTAGGTGTTATAATAAATGAAAAACTGTCATGGAATCCACATATTGATGAAACTATAAAAAAATCCAACAAAGCATTAGGGTTTATTAAAAGAAATTTCTATAAATCAAATAAGAACATAAAACTAAAATGTTATTTAACCTTGGTTAGGCCAATAATAGAATATGCATCCACCGTGTGGGACCCCTCAACTCAAGAAAACATTAAGAAACTGGAACAAACACAAAATAGAGCAGTGAGATTCATAACAAACGAATATTCACATTTGACTAGGGTAACACCATTAATAAAATCACTAAATTTAGAAAGCCTTCAGGACAGAAGACTCAAAAGTAAAGTAGCAATTATACATAAAACACTGAACCATAATCTTCAAATACAAAAACAAAATTTAATAAAATACTCTGAAAGACACAAAAATAAAGGCACATTCCTCGTCCCATATGCTAGGACAAATTTGTACAAATACTCCTTCTTCCCTAGTGCTATTAGAGCATGGAATGGGTTGCCTGAGCTAGCCAGAAAAACCAGTGACTTGGCAGAATTTAAGTCATTGGTTAATATGCATGACTAAATGCATGACGCGTAGGACGTAATCATCTTCTTTTTTGAAGTAACGTCTGTATTATATAAGATAAGATAAGAAGATCAAAACTTGAATTTTAGCACATGGGGTGAAGTCAGATTTAACGAACGCGGCGGAGACTTTCGAATGAGATCTTACATTATTAGAAGTACCAAATTTTGAATAGCAGTCCAACAAAGTAAAGTAAGGTTGCCCTTAAAAGATCTTTTGAGTTGGAGATTACGATGCAATGTAATGACGCAGTCAGTTTGTGTGTGAAAACCATAAAAATAAACAAAATAGGGTTCTCCATTGTCGCAAAGATTTAATTCGTTACACGATTTTCACAATCCACGGGTGTCCCTCAAACATTCTAGTCCCAACGTGTGTCCAAATCGAACTTATGAACGATCTGTATAAATAAGCTGAATAACTAAATTATCTGTGTCTTGTTAAAATTGTTTCCCTTGTTTGTAAATCTTTATGATATAGGTCAGTGAGTTAGGAGTTAAATCTGTATTCCTACGCGTACTACTTTCGAACACTTTGTTAATGTTAGCTTCTCTTCTGATTAATCCGCCTGGTATGTAGATTCATATTGTGTACACAATGTTATCGCAAACGTTTTCGCGATTATTATCTATTGTCGTTCAACAATTATTGTCCTTTCACTAGCGCGATTAACTCTTTCTCTCCTAACTGACGATACCAGCGTTGATTCCACCAGAAGGTGGTAAATAATTACGTAGAGAAAGAGTTAAAACGAATTTCCGCTTACTATTTAAAACGGCTACCTTACAATTAACTTCTCTTTACCCTGCGTATATTGTGCCTATAATTTGAGACCCCCGAACGAAACAGAGATTTAAATTGTACACTTTTAATGTAAGCATTTTAAAACAATTCTCGATTTTAGCAATTTTTTAGACCAACGATTTATAATTAAATAAAATGATAGGGGTTAGCCACAAGCGCTGTGTGTTTGTGTATAAACGATTATCTCTGTTATACACCATAAAGTCTATAATCTGAAAACAGTTCAGGATTTTCTTTTTGTTCCGATAAGTATTTGTCGTTTCTCAGTAGTAGATTTAGAACGCGTATTAATCAGACTTAATATATGGTATTTACATGGTATGGCTGACTCAGTAATTACAGACAGACGTGAAGTAAGGCAATCTGTATGTATAAATATAAGCATCGTTCTGTTATGATGTGTTTTAGTGGGCAAACTTTTTTTTTCTGTTCGATGTTCAACGCAAATAGAATTTAAAAAAAAAATCCTTTTAAAAATTAATGAATTAAATCCTATTAAATATAAATATATATAGGTCAACATGCGTCTTCAAAATATTTTTATTAGGGATCGATAGATAGATAGATAGATAAAAAGATAGATAGATAGATAGATAGATAGATAGATAGATAGATAGATAGATAGATAGATAGATAGAACATAGAATATAGAATAGTACATTTTCTTGATGTCTTGACTTTATGGAACACTACAAGTTTTATCATCTCATCTGTTCCTTGACTTTCGTCATAGGGGGGTGGTGCTGTCAGCATCTGTTCTTAAGAGGTTATCAAGAACGAGGCCGGTCCATCCTTTTATGTTATCCAGCCAGCTGTTCTTTTGGGCGACCCTTTCTTCGTGCTCCCTCCACTGTACCTTCAACAATGACTTTTTGATAGTAAGCCATGTCTCACAATATGGCCCAATCAGCTTATTCATCTCTTTACAATATTGAGGAGTTCTTCCTTTTCGTTAGCCAGAGTATTGACTTTGTTACAGTACAAACTCATCAAGGAAAAGGACCACATTAACGAACATTGGCAACGCTGAAAGGGTTAACAATCCAAAGTTGTAATTTTCTGTATTTCAGGAAATAGCAAGCGGTCTTTGATAAGAGGACTTTTTTTAGCTTTTTTTTACAGCTCTACCTGCAAATTTGTATACTAAATGTGATTTTGACATTTCATTTCTTATTGAAATAAAACAAGTTTAATTTTAAGGTTTAGATGTTGCGCATAAATAGCAGACTTTAAAATTTTCAAAAGATGTCAGAAGAAGGCAAAGTCATCACTGATGTCGCCCTGAAAGATTCCCCTTCGGTTGACCCGCTCTTCTTCGACGTCTGCCTCGTGTTCGTCGGCTGCGTGTGCACAGTGCTGATGTGCTTGTTTGGGATTGTCGCCAATGTCGCGAACATCCCGCTGTTCCGAAGACAGGGATACCGAGACGGAGTGAACGTGACACTGACGGCGTTGGCCATCAGCGATCTTGGCGCGGTGACCTTTGAGCTGGCCTACGCCACGATAATGAATCCGTACATTTTGGAGGTGGATTTGGTGGTCTCCAAGGTGGTCATCGGGTTTATTGTTGGCTACATTCATGAGTATTTTACAAGAGTCAGCAGTGTCATCACGGCGTTCGCCGCTCTGGAGAGGTGCCTCTGCGTCACGCGACCCCTGAAGGTCAAGGCCATGATCACGACAAGGGTCGCCGTCGTGGTGAACCTGAGTATATTTCTGATCTATTCTGGCTACCTGTTCCCTCAGTTTTACTCCATGTATTTCGACTGGGCGTTTGTTCCGGAACGTAACAGGACTGTCTATATGGTCTTTTTCACCAGCAGGACGGCCAGCATGTTTCCGATTACTTTGTACTTCACGGACATGCTCCTGCCGTACTGCACCTTCTTCGTGTTGGTCTCCTGCTCTACGATCCTCTTCGTGACACTCAAATCGAAAGCTAAATGGCGGCGACTGATTTCCGGTTCCGACGACAGGCTTTCCCACCTGTCTATTAAAGAGCGGAAGTCGGGACTCCTCTTCATGTCTGTCTCCATCATGTGCATCGTACTCCTCCTGCCCCAGTATCTCCTGTTCACCGCCATTATCTTCGTTAGGGCGCTGGCTTTGGACGGCTACCTCAGCGATCTCAGAACTGTGTTCAGCACTTTCACCAACTTTCTGAAAATCACCAATTGCAGTTTTACTATTTTCATTTACTTCAAGATGAGCACTAAGTACAGGAAAGAGTTTCAGAAAATGTTCGTAAAGTGCATTCCTAGCCCATCGCCATAATGAGACGACAATCAATCAGTGGCGTAGATAGGAATTTGCCATCATTTCGGGGCCGGAAGGCTTGACCTCTTTGGGGTAATATTGCATAATATTTAATGTAAAAAACATTCATTTGGGGGCCCTTTTCAAATGGGATTTTCAAATTATCCCTCTCCCTCCCCCCATCCAAGCTACGCCTCTGCAACCAATTTATTTTTAAACTGCTTTGTTCCTTATGGCGTTATAAATATTTCTGTCACAAAAAATTGTCAAACAAAAATAAATTAGAGGCTATATATTTGAGATTTTAAAAAATCAATGTCAAGGACGTTAAAAACAATGTCAAGGACGCTAAAAACAATGTCAATGTGGATTTGTTATAGAGTATGGAATAAGAAATGTGCCTCTATCTTTCTGAGTATTTCATTAGGTTTAGTTTTTCTATTTATAAATTATGGTTGAGTGTTTTATGTATTAGAGCTACTTTTACTTTTTACTCTTCTGCCCTGAAGTGTCTCTAAGTTTGACGATTTAATTAATGGGGTTTTATGGGCGAAGGTATCAATGCTGCTTTTCCAAAAGCGATTTATAATTTTTAAAGGCTGCTGAGTCTGAATTTGAACTCGAGTTATTGAGCCTTTATAATTGAAAGCCTTTAAGCTAGCCACTAAGCTGTGCAGAAATTTAAAAATATAAATGTTTAGCCAACGATCTTATCCTCAACACAAGGCTTGTAGTGTATATACAAAAAGTAAAATTCCCCTTTCAGACCTTGCGATCTTTAGAGCAGACGATGTAAAGGTCATCTATTTCAGAGGCCCAAGGTAAACGAGGGTGTCATGTGGCCAGCACAACGACCAACCGCCTTTACTTTTCCCAACTAATGTCAGGTACCCACTGGGGCTGCGTAGACTGGGAGGCGCTCAAGGGATTCCAAAGTTAAAAATCCCAGTCTTCACCAGAATTTGAACACGGGACCTCGGCTCGGAAGCCATGCGCTTTACCACTCTGCCATCTTATCTACCCACTAATCGTCCTTACAGTATTCTAAGTTTATTAATGTTGCTGTTCCTGGCGCTGAGAGCAGTCTACGTAATGATGGTTACACTCTATATATAACTCAATTAAGGTCTTAATATTTTGGTAATTAATATTTTGCATACATTTTACACTTAACATATTGTTAAGTGGAAATTTACATTTGTTTATTACAAATAGAAAGAAAGAACCACATCCAAAAAAAAAACTAGAACACAACAATATTAGCATTCTAGGCACCAAAGGGGAGTAACAATGTTTTATTTTGTTTTTATTTGATGTCAACTATTCGATAAGTGTAAAATTTATTTAAAATGTCTATGACCAGAAAAAGTAAAGCCTTAGCTGAGCTAAAAGCAAATTTTAACCTTTATATAATACACTAGTGTCCCATATCGCAATTATAGAAACCTTACATAATCAAAATTATTGTTTATCTCATCCATTGTACAGATCTATTATTATTATAGCCTTTATATGGCGCTACTTTAATGCTTATAGCATACTTAAAGCACTACGGTCCAATCTCATTTGTGGACCAGTAGGGGGAGGGGGTATCTAGGAGTTGGTTTTCCGTGCTGCCTTTAGGCGCTCAGTAAACGCAACTCTGCCCGAGTCGGGTGTCGAACCTCGAGCCCCCTTCTAGGTAGCCAAGACAAGCCAAGTTCAAGCGCACTTAGCCTCCCGACCACGCTTTACATCTATCGCAAGAATCCTACCTAGTAATGAGCATTTAATACACAACAAAACCAAACAATCATACACAACACTTAGAAAGCTGTTACAAGGAAGCCTAGTGAATAGGATCAAGTGGGGGAGAGTTCTTGGGGTGCCAGAATTCAAGGACACATTCAGAAACCTACACATCAAACATATCACACCAAAAGCTAGAGAAACAACCCATAGACTCATCCTTGGGATGACCCCCTTCAGTTAAAAAACGGACAAATGTCTATGAATGTAAATTATGTCGTCTTGAAAATGTTGTTAACGAGAAGCGTATATATTTGGAAGGTCCATTATTCCTTAGAGCTGAAAATACTGCAAGAGACTTGTTAGAAGCTAATTGTGGCAACTATGTGAATCCAAACTTGTCTATTGTTTTAAACAAGTTGCCAAAAGTGAAAAATAAAATGGTTCATAATTTTAATTTGATTATTGTTTCTGAATATCGGAATCTTATTAGGACTAGTAGGTTCAAAGCTATACATAATAATAAGGTGTTTGGTTCTAATTATTTAGAATTGACATTTAGGAAAATTATTGATTTTAGGGTAGAGAATTATTTAGTTTGATTTTTAAATGGTTGTACAATACTAGAGCAATATTCCAGAAATGGGGTTGGTGATATTTGATATTGTGTTATTTGTTTTAAGACATGAAAAGAAATGTGTGTTTATTTGTGTTTATATATGTATGAAGAGTATGTATGTATGGTTATGCATCCATTTATCAATGTGTAAGTATATTTGTGTATTAACTTTTATCCCCGGTTAGCTATTTATTAGTTTTTGATATGCTATTCTTATTTCATATTTGTGGCTCTGAATAATCCATCACATCTGATGGTTTCAGCACCTATTTGGTATGTGGGTGCGGTCATGCATGTGTTAGTGTGTACGTATTGGTGTGTATTTGCTTTTAATATTGGTTGGTTATCCTTTATTTGTTGATATGCTAATCCTTGTATCATTTTTCTGTCTCTAATGGTTTTAATAGTTATATAGTATGTCTTTGCTCTTAAATAATATTTTCATTACTATTAATATATTTTTGTAAAGTAATTAAGTACAGGTTAATCATGTTTCAAATTTTCTCTTTAATTCTTTATGATTTAATATTTGTGAAATGTGAGAACTTACATATAAAAATTAAATTTAAAAAAAATAAAATAAATACATAAAGTAAATAAATAAAAAATTCACAAAAGAGGCTGGAGGGCCCAAAAAATACCCAAAGAGAAGAGGCCTAAGGCCCAAGGATTCCTATTATGACAAGGCTAGTGCTCTTTTGTATTGCCGGCGTTGTTTCCTATTTTAAAAAAATCGTTTATCTTGAACAGATGTTGTTTGTAAAATAGGTAGATGTTAAATGCAATCGGAGTTGAAATACTGTAACACATAGGAGAATGAAAAGGTACAGAGGCACATAGCGGAAAAATTTAAAACGGGAGAGATATGGAGGGGAAATAACTCTTCTTGCGCAAGAAGCAGGAATCAGAAAGATTCCTTACATCATTGTTTCCCAAACTTTTTCCTTAACGGAACACTTCGCACATTCTGAGTATTTAGCGGAACATTTCGCACATTCTGAGTATTTAGAGGAACACTTCGCACATTCTGAGTATTTAGCGGAACACTTCACACATTCTGAGTATTTAGCAGACACTTCGTTTATATTTTTAGGAGAGATTAATTCACGTGGTGGCCTACACATTAATTATTCCAGTAGTTCGTGGAACACTTATTCAGGCCTCGCGGACCAACTATTCAGGCCTCGCGGAACACCTATTCAGGCCTTGTGGACCAATTATTCAGGCCTCGCGGAACACCTATTCAGGCCTTGTGGACCAATTAATCAGGCCTCGCGGAACACCTATTCAGGCCTTGTGGACCAATTATTCAGGCCTCTCGGAACACCTATTCAGGCCTTGTGGACCAATTATTCAGGCCTCGCGGAACACCTATTCAGGCCTTGTGGACCAATTATTCAGGCCTCTCGGAACACCTATTCAGGCCTTGTGGACCAATTATTCAGGCCTCGCGGAACACCTATTCAGGCCTTGTGGACCAATTATTCAGGCCTCGCGGAACACCTATTCAGGCCTCGCGGAACACCTATTCAGGCCTCGCGGAACACCTATTCAGGCCTCGCGGAACACCTATTCAGGCCTCGCGGAACACCTATTCAGGCCTCGCGGAATTCACTTGTGAAACATTGTCTTACTTTTTACATGTTTGATGATAAGTTAAAATGGAAGGTCCAATAGACTGAATGTGTGTTAAACTGATAACCTACTTAAGTATGTTTATTTTACAGCCTGGCCGGACTACTGTGTGAAAAAAATAATTGAAATTTTAAACAAAATAAGCAAAATATAAAAAATAAAACAATTTTTCTTTTTGAAAAGAAAGCATTTCTAAGGGAAAGACCTCCACACTTACAACAATATCTCTCAATAATGTAAACGTTATTTCCCTTGTTCAAAATTAAAAATAATAATTACTTATAATTGATAGCCTAATTGGTTAATTTGTAATTGTTATGTTATTGTTAGGTACAATAAATAATTGTTTGAAGTTTCAACTTGATCCGATATTGGGTGCTGGGAGATAAAACGTGTACAAACTATCCATAAGACAGCGTTGATAAAAGGTGTGTAGAAAGTACAATTTCTCTAACTAGTGTCAGGTACAGCTTAGAGTTCAGTGAGCTCAGGGGCGCCTTGATCGCCCCTAAATTCAAAATCCCAGTCTTCAGATGGGCTCCAAGACCCCTCGTTGTGTTTTACCACTCAGCCAGCACATACAATCTCAGAAAGTACAATGTGGTGTGACAATACTTGTGACAATACATGTTTAAATAAAAATGTGTTTGGAACTGTAGTGTTTGTTTATGGTGTACTGCTAGTCACTGCTAGATAGTAGTTGGTGGTCGTGAGATGAACTAGTGTTACGGTACCATGGTTACACATGGACATTTGTACTGTAACGATGAGATTTTTATTTTTATTCCATCTTTCTTTCCATCTTTTATTTCATCTTCCACTCCATCTTTCTTTTATCGTCAACTCCATCTATATTTCCATTTTTCACTTCATCTTTCATTTCATCTTTCATATCATAAATAACTATATTAAATTCCATGTTTATAAATTCTTCGCTAGCAGAGTGGTTACCGCGTTAACTTGAGAAGCCTGAGAATACAAACTAAAAAAAAAAGGGGGACTAGTTTAACTTATACCACCACTTCAGTCAAGTACTATTTCTTTCCCTTATTTGAGATATCAAACAACGTAATTTATCACAAATAGTTAATTGAATAATTGGTTAGTGTTTTTTTTTAATTTATTGTTGTGTTTTCAGATAATAGAAATAATTTTGCAAAATTTCAGCTTGAACCGATAATAATAATAATAATAATTTAATTTATAGAGCGCTGTTAAAAAACAAGATGTAGGCTGAAGGCGCTGTGATAACATTACAAATATAAATCACGAAAGCTAAAATGACAAACTAATCTAAAAATATTTTAAACAGATATGTCTTAATATTCTTCTTGGGTGTAGTTTAGCAGGTTGTCTTTCTGAGATCGATGGGGAGTGAGTTCCAAACCTTTGGGCCGTGCACTGAAAGAGCCAGCAGACCGTAGCTTTTGAGGGAGAAACGGGGCACTACTAAAAGCGTTGAGTCCATTGAGCTCAGTGTTCACTGAGGGACATATGGAGTGATCAGTTCGCTTAAGTACCAGGGCATCTCATTGTTATATATACACCGATGACAAAGTGTGGCGACATTGTAATCGATTCTCGCTTTCACAGGAAGTCAATTTAGTGTGTGCAAAAGAGTAGTAGCAGAATCTTGTCTTGCTTTTCTTAGGACTATTTGTGCGCGTTGTTCTGAATACGTTGCAGCTTGGCGATTTTGTCATAAGGTATACCTGCTAGCACGGCGTTGTAGTAGTCAAGGCGGGAGAGTATGAATGCCATGAATGCCACTGCTAGCTTTTTTGTTTACTCCGTTGTTAAATATGGTCGGATCTGGCCTAATCTGCGCAGCTGCAGATAAAGACCCTTGCAGAGCTGACTTATGTGTAGGTCGAAAGATAGTGTTGAGTCGAAGAAAACTCATCTTGAGCTTATTCTCAACCATCCAATCCCTCACCCTTGCAACGGTACCACTGATTTTTACAGCCAGATGCGACACCTCTGAGGGTACTGAGGAATCGTATAACTGTCATCGTTAAAGAAGTGATGTTAGACAGCGGTTGGCTAAATGACACCTCTGAGTGCGTATGTATGCATAATGTAATACTGGGTCTAGAACTTATCTTTTGGGTACTGCGATCTCCAAGAGTAAGCTTGTTGATTCTGTCCCGTTAACAACGACACTTTGGGTGCGTTCAGTCAGGTAGGATCAAAGCCACTTTAGGACGATTCCTGCTAAACCAAAAGTGGCAGAGAATCTGGCCATCATAATTTCATGGTCTAGCGTATCGAAGGCTGCGGACAAGTCCAGCGTGGAGATATTGATATGTGACCTATTTCGGAATTGTAAGTCGTTCAGAACCCTGACCACTGCTGTGTCTGTGCTACGGCACTTCCTATATTCAGATTGAAATTCTTCCAAGAAATTGGGTGTCGGAGAAATAAGGTACAAACTTTGGCCAGACAGACACACAGACATGGCCAGACAGACACACAGACATAAGGAGTTGATATAAGCTTTGTAAAAAGGGATACCTTTTGCAGTATATTAGAATGCATTGATTAATTTAGTTTAAAAACTGTAAATTTAGAAAACCTAAATCATTGCCAATAGAAAATATTGTATTCACCCCAACCCCCATTTCCTTTTAATGGGCCACGTGAGTTAGTTGGTCCTAAATCCTTGTTACTTATCTACATGTGTTTTGATTTGCTAACCTTTGTACCTGACTATTAATAACCTATCACAGTTATGCCCGAAATACGGCCCGCGGGCCACATCCAGGGTAGCGATGTCATTCAATCCGGCCCACCGAATCGTCAGCACAAAATGTAGAAAACCCCACCAAAAAAACAAAAAGGTAGGGTAAATTGATTGATATTGATAATAAGCGTGGTCGAGAGGCTAAGTGCGCTTGAACTTAGCTTGTCTTGGCTACCTAGAAGGAGGCTCGAGGTTCGATACCCGACTCGGGCAGAGTTGCGTTTACTTAGCGCCTAAAGGCAGCACGGAAAACCAACTGCTAGATACCCCCTCCCCCCCCCCCCACCGGTCCACAAATGAGATTGGACCAAAGCGCTCTGAGCATGCTATAAGCATGAAAGTAGCGCCATATAAAAGCTATAATAATAATAATAATAATAATAATAATAAGCCAACATATTTGTTTTGTAAAGAAATAGTGTCTCTTTTGAAAGAACAGAATACAGCTTTATGAAACTCATGAATTAATGCAATGTAATGTAATCATGGGTTTCTAATAAAAATGGTTTATTGTCTATTTCCTTTTTTTTTTGTTAGTGTGGATTGCTACACAAGTGTCGGAAGTTAAATCAGCCCGCCGGCTGCATAAGGTTGAGCATCACTGACCAATCATATCAGATGGATTCAGTAGCTATTTGCTAAGTCTTTGCTGTAAGCTATAATGCATTTGTGCGAAAATAACTAAGGAAATCGATCATATATATATATATGTATCTGACTCTCAATAACCTATCATATCAGATGGATTCAGTAGCTATTTACTAAATCTTTGCTTTAAATTATAATGCATTTTTGCGAAAATAACTAAGGAAATCGATCATACATATATATATATATATCTGACTCTCAATAACCTATCATATCAGATGGATTCAGTAGCTATTTACTATATCTTTGCTTTAAATTATAATGTATTTATGCGAAAACAAGAAGATTATTACATCCTACGCGTCATGCTTTTAGTCATGCATATTAACAAATGAACTAAATTCTGCCAATTCACTGGTTTTCCTGGCTAGCTCAGGCTACCCATTCCTGGCTCTAATATCGCTAGGGAAGAAAGAGTACTTGCACACATTTGTCCCAGCGGGTCGCAACTGTGTCTGCGTAGTCATGTGAAACACTGCACTCATCCTTAATCTTCGGCATCGAAGACATTGTCATTATTATTATAAATACATTTGCTGGATAAGTTTATTGGTTGTGTGTGTGTTTCCTAGGTTGTATAGAAAGGGAGTATTTATTTTTAGCTGTAGAGAGAGAGAGAGCATAAATTTAATGTTAGTTTTTAAGAATGATGCAAGATAAGCGGTATTTTCGTAAGCTGTTGTTGTGTACCAACAGCTTGGTGCTACAAGTCACAGACCGCCAACAGTAACATACACACATGAAAAAAAATATTTTGAATTTGATTTCAATTCTGTAAGTTTATTTAGGGCTGGCAGACGTGGAAGAGCTCGCTTCTATTTTCATTCTTTAAGATGACATACTCTCTAACCCTTGACTGGCAGATGTAAAGAGCTCGCTTCTATTTTCATTCTTTAAGATAACATACTCTCTAACCCTTGACTGGCAGACATCGAAGATCTCGCTTCTATTTTCATTCTTTAAGATAACATACTCTCTAACCCTTTTCTGGCAGACGTGAAAACTGGCAGACGTGAAAAGAAAACACCGTGAACTATTTTGTTTTTATAGCTATAGTAATCCTCAATGCTATATATACTTGAATATGCCCTAAGCTATTTGAGATATGGCCCTTTATAGATCCAGATATTAAATGTTAGTGCTAAATATTTATTAGGGGCCCCAAGCTAAAGGTTGAGTTGCTTATAGGTAAATCCGGCCCTGGTAATCTTACATTATATTCAAGTACTGCACATCTCGAAGGCAACAAAAGTACGTACAGCAGAAGCTACTGTACATTTTAAGGATCACTAAAAAATGAGTAAATTTAAGTACTGAAGGCTACATGTTTAAGATAACGCGACTAGGCATAGCTTCAAGTATTACACGGTCTGTAACCATCAGTTTACGCACGCTACTGTTCTTTCTAATGGATCTTTTCTATTTTTTATTTGACTCTAACTAAGTATAACCAAGCCTTGAGTCTTGGACTTTATAAATCAACTTTATTTGTCTATACCAGGGGTGGGCAAATTACGGCCCGCGGGCCACATGCGGACCGCCGAAGTGTTTTATGCGGCCCGCCGACACCTACAGAAATCAGGTGTTCCCACAGTACATACATATTAAAATGCAAATATATTAAAAATAATATATATTTAAATTATTGAAACTGTTTCATTATAAAAAGTGTAAAGTAAACTAAGATTAAGCTAATTGGCTGTACAATACACTCAGTCAAAGACACAATCTCATGTCAGTATTTATTCAATGCTACGAAGAACTGTGTTGAGTATTGGATATGCTTGAAACGAGATGGCAAGTGTGACAACTGATGGAGTTCGTGCTTTGAATGAGAAAAATAGTTGTTGCTTTATTATTATTATTTTGTATGTATCCTAACAATAAACTCTCAACAGCAAAGTTTGCACAAAGCTGCATAAAATTGCAACATAGTATTTACGGTAATTTGCATAGTAATAGTACTTATTAAAGCAAAGGGGTGTTAGCCACAGGTAATTAAGATTTGGGAACAAAAAAATCCAATGTATCTGATAGGTAAGCATGGGCAAGGCAGATAAGAAAATTATGTTATGTTACTTGGAGGACATTAACCGTGACCTTGTTACCAATAGTTGTAATGAAGAGTGGAAGCCAGATTTCATGTGTTTCATAATTACTATTGCAATGGGTTGTTTGCATATGAAATGCAAATGCATGTTAACTCTTTTCAAACAAGGCTTTCCCCTTTCTACAAGCAAGCTAAAGAAAAGTTTTGTCATTTTCATTTCCTGAAAGGTGAAACTATTTCTAGAGAAATGGTTAAAAGTACAACACTTAGATTCCTTAATTGCGCAATTTATAAAAGCAAATTTAAGGCGCCAATAACCAGTTTTCAATACCATCAGCTCACCATTTATCGCAGAAGCTGATTCAGTTCCAGAGGACATGACTCCAAGCAAAGAGAAGTTCCAGTCAATACTTGCACGGAAGTCTTATGGGTGCCAGAAGCTGTATTTCCACACTTTAAAAAAACGTTGATGCTGTTCACACTATTTTGGTACATATTCATCTGTTCTTCTTCTTCGTTCTCATTTGACATGTTGGAGGGTTCAGATCAGTAATATGAGATGAACTGTGCAGTGGTTCCCAGATTTGGCAGTTCTCCAAATAGTTTTTGTTCTATAGAAGGGCTTTGGGGTCAGAGTGTTGTTCGGGTCCCTTGATTTAGTATGCACAATTGAAGGACATGGTCAGCTTAATCTGGTGATGCTTCACAATGACCGGTTTAGCTCGTCCCGACATTTAACTTTCGGAACATATATTGTCTCATTCAGTGAATAAGCATTTTTTAAAAACCTAAACAGGTATAATCACTGCTCGAAATTGACTGACTGTTATTTGACAGCAGTCACAATGGTAACAAACTAGTAAGCTAGTTCCACAGTTCCGGAACATTATGCACGAGTGTAAAAAGTAAAATACTGCACAATATGTACAACTGTATATTTGCGGGGATATTGTTTTTATAAAAAGACAACTTCAATTTTTTTTTTTAAATCGTATATGCGGCCCGCAATTCCCAATTTTTTTAAAAATGCGGCCCTAGATACAAAAAGGTTGCCCACCCCTGGTCTATACAATAAGCCTTCTTGGCAATAGTGTAGAAGACTTTAAAGTTCGAACAGGACACTGATGTTACATATTATTAAATTAAAATAGAACAATGAAATACTTGTAGCTAGAATACAAACAAAAGGTTTTAGTGTCAAAACTATGTAGATGTATAGAGTAGCGCCAGTCATTCTCAAGTCACTTGGTAAATTCGGTCCACGAAATGTTCAGAAATAGTTCGTAAGTAGCCTTCAAGTCAATTTATTAATACATTTAAGAATACAATTCAGCTAGTTTATCTCTAACACTACAATTATATCCCCTGAAATTCATATATTATTTTTCGATTTTCGTTTAGAACTTTAAGAGTAAGAATTTTAATGATATAGTCATGTAAGCTAGACACGGTTATCGTTCTTTTCCCGCCCTTTGTCTTAGTTCTATTACTATTGTTTAGTTTTATTGTTTTATTTATTGAATTTTTTAAATATATTATTACATTTAATTGTTGTATGAATTCAGGACGAGTTGATTTCCCCCCTATTATTTGAAATTTATCAATACACTTTGTTTTATTCAAATAGAGAAAATCTTTCTTTAACCTATATTTACAAAACAAAATTGTAATTTACCTTTACTGCGTATTGGACAATGTAGATACGCATACTACAACCAAATCTATCTTTGAGAACATATGAGACAAAAAAATTAGATGCTTATAGACAGAATAATTTTATTTAAAAAATGGTTTGGGCCGTTTCTACAATGGTGGCGGGTGTATTGATGATGTTCTAATTATAATTATTATATAAAATAATATAGAGAGAAAGTTCTAAATATGGGTTTTATAATTGCTTGACTACAGATTCACTCATCAGCTCGCTTAAGTCTAAGCTTTTCTCTGTGCAATTAATTGTAGATGTCTGTCGAGTAGCCTGGTCATGCTATTTGAAAACCAAGGGGCATAATTTGCTGTCAGCATTTTATTTTTTATCCCAAATACAAAAGAAATATAATGATTTAATAATAAGATATAACACAGGAATAACTATTGCGGGGATTAAACTATTTTAACAGATTTGATTGCATCTTATTGGCTAAGTCTAATCATTCTAAAAACTACGATAGAAATTTAAGAATAGATGTCTATTTTCAGAACTATAGGAGGGAAAATAAAATTGAACCACAGCAGAAGTGCATATTGCCAGAGTGATAGCTATTGAAATATAAGGTACAAATTTGTGTTTTAGAAAGGGTTTAGTTACAAATAATTAAATATATTTAAAATATGCTGATAGCTTCGAAGAACGAGATGTAGAAAATGTCTGACACGGAGATGGTAGCCAGTGATAGTGTTGCCTCCCCTGCTCGGTTGATCGACCCACTCGTCTTCAACATCGCCATTCTGGTGGTCAGCAGCATCTGCACCACACTGATGTGTCTATTTGGCACGGCCACGAATATCGTCAACATCCTTCTGTTCCGGAAACAGGGATACCGAGATGGCGTGAACGTGACATTAACGGCGTTGGCCATCAGTGATCTGGGCGCCGTGATATTCGAGCTAGTGTATTCCACTATCTGGAACCCGTACATACTGGAAGCTGATCTGGAGGTTTCTAAAATGGTCATCAAGTATATAACAGGTTACTGCCACGAGTATTTCACCAGGGTCAGCAGTGTGATCACAGCTTTCGCCGCTTTGGAGAGATGCCTCTGCGTGACACGGCCTCTGAAGGTCAAGGCCATGATCACGACAAAAGTCGCCATCGCGGTGAACTTGAGTATATTTATTCTCTACTGCGGCTACTTTTTCCCTCAGTTTTACACCATGGATTTCGCTTGGACGTTCCTCCCGGAACAAAACAGGACCGTCTTTGTTGTCCTCTTCACAAGCCATAACGACAGTATGTTTCCGATCAGTTTGTACTTCACAGATATGCTCTTCCCATACTGCACATTCTTGATGCTCATCTCGTGCTCCGCGATTCTCTACGTGAAGCTCAAATCGAAAGCTAAGTGGAGGCGACTCGTTTCCGGTTCCGGCGAGAGGCTATCCCCGGTGGTTACCAAGGAACGGAAGTCCGGCCTCTTGTTCATGTCTGTTTCGCTTATGTGCGTAGTGTTCCTTCTTCCTGCGTATCTCCTATTTACCGCCATTATATTCGTCAAGTCAATGGCACTAAATGGTTACCTCAGCGATATAAGCTTTTTAATAAGTGCTTTTACTGGGCTACTCAAGACTGCCAACTCTAGTTTTACGATCCTCATCTACTATAACATGAGCACAAAGTATAGGCTGGAGTTTCAGAAACTGGCAGAAAAACTGAAAGTTGTCGTTAAGATGAGGCGGGCAGAGACTAGCGAAACGCAAAATATTAGCTCTAGATCTCTTAAGTGATAGATTAGTTTTCTGGACACGCATTATCTTAATTTGTGCCATTCTTATGCATAAAACATATCACCAATTTAGATTGATTAAACATTCTATCTTCTCTTGTTTTGCCTAATTTCTTTTTATTGTGATAGACCAAACTAAAGCCATCATATAAGCTTACTCTTAAAAGCGTCTATTGTATTAAACAAGCTGCCAAAATTAAAAAACAAAATGATACATAACTTCAACTTGATTATTGTTTCAGATTTCCGAATACAGGAATCTTGTTTGGGCTACCTACATAATAATAGTGTTCGATCTTGATCCCTTAGAATTGACATATAGGAAAATTATTGAGTTTAGGGTAGAGAATTATCTAGTTTGATTTTCATATGCTTGTACAATACTCAGGCAGTATGCCAGAAATGGGGTGTTGGGGGTCAGGGATATTTGATATTGTGCTGATTGTTCTGGGGTAGGGTATCCTTGTATCATTTTTCGGTCTCCAGTGGTTTCAATAGTTAGGTAGTATGTCTTTGCTATTACATAATATTTCTATTACTATTATTATATTTTGGGTTAATCACTTTTCAATTGTTTATGATTTAATACTTGTGAATTATGAGAACTTACAACAAAAAAAGCTCACAAAAGAGGCAAGAGTGCCCCAAAAAGAGGCAAAGAAAAGAGGCCTAAGGACCAACGATTCCTATGATGATAAAGCTAAAATTGAATAGCGCAAATTCTGAGGTTTCCTAAAAAAAAAAAAGTGTTTCCTAAACCTTTTCCTTATCAGAATACTTCTCACATTCGTAGTATTTAGCAGAACTCTTAACTTTATTTTTTAGGGAGATTACCTCACGTGATGGCCAAACCAGTTAATTATTCCAGTAGTTCGTGGAACACCTAATTCAGTCCTCGCGGAACTCTGGGGTTAGCAGATCACAATCTAGGAAACACTTCTCTGTGGAAAAGAAATACGAAAAGTCTAGAATCTGAATCTGCAGACTTCATTTTATGTCGCATTTATAATTCTAAACTTATATCTTTTAATTCTTTCTCTCCGTAAATATTTACCAGATTCTGGTGAAATCAACGTTGGTATCGTCAGTCCGGAGAGAAAGGGTTAAATTATATTTTGATAGTTTTTTGTTTCTATTATTTGTATTCTGCATATCTGTTATGGGGGGGGGGGGGAGGAGCGCCGGTGGCTGAGCGGTAAAGCGCTTGACTGCCGAACCGGGGGTCCCAATTCTGGTGAAGATTAAGATTTTTAATTTCGGGATCTTTGCGCGCCTCTGAGTCCACCCAGCTCTAATGGGTACCTGACATTAGTTGAGGAAAAAGTAGAGGCGGTTGGTCGTTGTGCATGAATTTATTAATTGTTTTTGTGTGTGTGTGTGATTTGTGCTTTTTTTTTTAAGGAATAATGAATAATTAGGCTAAGTTTTAGCTTGATCCGAGAATGGCAAGTACCAGACAGACAGACAGACAGAGTTAATATAATCATTACAATTAAAACCGAAAACCGCACGACCAGGCAGCCATTTTGTGGTAAAAAAAAACAACCAATTACAATAGAAATTTTGGCTTGTAGGCTGGTAAACGCACCCACCCCTTTGAAACTGTAAACCATATCCTCTTTGAATGCCCCTCCCTAATCCACCTTAGGCAGACCCTACTACCACTACAGCCCAACATAACCAACACCCTGTACGGCAGTGCTGAACAACTGAAGAGAACAGCAGACTATTTTTCCTTGGCACAGTCTGCAAAAGAGCTCACAGCTAAGCAGCAATAAAGATGGCTAGAAGAAGAAGAAGAAGAAGAACAAAGCTGATATGAACTCTGTCTGTCTGTCTTGTACACATTTTGTACACCTTATTACTCCCACTTCCCCGTTCTCGGATCAGGTTTAAATTATGCATAATGTTTCATAGTCAACCAATTACTTAATCTACTAGAGGTCATTAATTAATTTTTTATATAGAAAAAGGAGCTTATTTCTGCAGTCTTGAGATGTGGTTGCTGTAAGGGTCAGTTCCTTCCCCTTGGATATGCTTTACCTTTTTAAATATTTTGTGTGTTTTAAATCGAGTTTTTAGCCGTTCACATCAGTCACAACACCTATTAATATAATCTCTATTTGTCACTGCAACTTGTTTGAAAACTCCAAGACATCCCAGCTTCGTGAAGATTCAAGCTGAAAGCCTCCTTTAAGATTAGCATTTTCCTCTTTTTTATTATAAGGCTCATATCAATTCACTCTGTCTGTCTGTCTGCCTGTCTGTCTGTTTGGTAAAACATTTTACTCCAGTCCACACCCATTCTCGAATCTAGTTGAAACTTTGCACAATTATTTATTGGCATAGACAAGACATGAACCGTTTAAAAAATTAACCAATTAGTCAATCAATTACTGGTAATTAATTATTTTGTTTGATACCAACAAGGAAAATTAATCCTTCAGTATTCAAAGATACGGCTAAATGTGTAGGGTTTCGCCCCTTACATTCATTCATTTTAATATTATAATAATTGAACACGTTATTTCTCGCGCACCCATTCATGGATCAAGTTGAACAATTATTTAATGTACTTAACAAAACAGGAATCAATAAAAAAAATTAACTAGTTAGTCAATTAATTATTGGTAATTAATTATTTTGTTAGATATCAGTAAGGGAAATAACTTCTTAATTATTGAGAGATATACTGGACGATTCGTGATCACCAGACTAGGAATAATGTTTCAACATTTCACCTTAAAGGAAGAAGCGATGGTCGTTTAACAATGCAGCTTAACAAGTAGGCTTAAATATCAAAGAGCTGGTCTAGGAGACATAGAGCCATAGAGTTCTGCTATGTTTGAGATTTGATCAATGTCCTGTGCGAGGCCCTCGCCTATCGGCGGCCATACGCGGCTGCCTAGTTTGCCGATGCTTAAAGCCGGCCCTGCAAGCAGTTATTCTCCCCACACATTTGTATGGCCCTGAGACATGGGTGCTGTATAGAAGGCATCTAAGGCTCGTCAAACGCTGCAATCTAAGGGGTCTCCGCTCCACAGAAGGGCATACGCTGGCAGGACTATCTTACCAAGTTCTGCTAGAGGATGGCGTGGATAGTATAGAAACACTACTAAACATTCCACAGCTGTGCTGCGGTAAGACACTTATCCCGCATGAGGGACAACCGCATGCAAAAAGCGGTCTATGTCAGTATCTTCATGCTTAATTATTGTCTTTTTTTATTATTATTAAATGTGACTCTTAGTAGTGATGACTCCGTTCGACCGTGGTCATGGATGACCCCTCAATGTTTTCATTTTGCGAGAATGACCAGTGTGTAGCGTAACGGATGCATGTGTAAGTCAGATGTAGCTGAAGTATTTCTAAAGATGATTGTTTATTCTAGATGCGTGCGTACCTTGCTGGGTGTATTATGGTTGCAAGTTCGGTACATAACATCCGCCACGACAATAACAGGTATCACAGACTCAATGACCAGGTTGACTCAAGGTGAACTTCAAACAAACGTTTAATACAGAATGGGCCACAGTCTAGTCTGTCACTATAAAACGATGTTATCCCCTCAAGAGTCTAGCGGTAACTGATTTTCTACAAGTCAATCTTAACCTCTAACCCCAAAGTCTATGTCGTCATTCTAAAATATCCGTTCACAGTCAGTACATTAAAGTGCGCCACCTAACTAACTAAACTAGCTATCTAACAGTAGTTAGGAGTGCAGGTCAAGCAGCCCTGAACTGTAACGGGTGGCCATTAGTGGTGGCTGATATTGTATGTTGGGTTTAAATCCACTTTTAGTAGCCAAGTTAACTGTCTTTTTGTTGTTTTTTTTTTTGGGGGGAGGGGGAAAGCGTGTATATATTTTAGAAGCTATAGCCAATGAACCTCATTCACCCATCGTAAACAAACAACATTGAGCCACGTGATAGTCTATCTCTTCTATACAAATTACGATCTAATTTTAATCAACAATGGTTATCACGTGACAGTTTTTTTTTTGTTTTATCAATATTATCACGTGACCGTTCGTTTTGGTGAATGAGGTCCATTAATTAGAATTGCAATATACAGTGTGTATATTATATAACATCTTAAGGACCAGTGCAATATTACTTGACAACTCTATTATGTACCTGTACCAATGAAAAGAAATACATCAAGTATTTGGATAGGGTTAGAATCTGGATCTAGTGCCCTTGTTAAGAGATTGCTATTGATGATGTGGTACCCTACTATGTGCTGTAGATGGTCGTTGACTTGTAGGACCAAACTACTGGTAGCCCACTAAAACCGCTGTCGGCGTATTATATCTTGACTTTAAAAATTTGAAATAACATTCATAATTTATACATGTACAGAACTGAATATGTCTTTTATTGCAATAGAGACACATTTTAATTTGAGATGATATAAAGGTAGTAGACTTTAGTAATAATATAAAATGGTATTCGGAACAAATCTCACTACAAAAAAAACGTCTTTTCACTCTGGCAATCTGAAGTCGTCTGTCCTACACAACACAGCTGACGACTGTACCGCTTATCTTGCATTGTTCACACTTCATAGCTAGCCTCTTCCCACCTCCACTATACAAACACACGCACACACATATTTCATAACACTATGCATAGACTCTGTTTAGCACATCACGAATAAGAATTTTGGGAGGATGTCTGATTAAAGTCATCGAGTAGAAGTATACTACTCTAATATATTATAATGTGTACAGTACGTTTCAATTGATACATTACTTTCATTTTATTATTTATTTTCATTTAAATTAACAGCTTAATGTTAGGCCCATAAAAACATCCCTAAGTGTCATTTATTGTATTGGTTTGTTTTTTAATGTCTCACAATCTATTGGCATTGTAATGTAGTAATTTTTACTCCCAATGGTTTGAATAGATCACACATTCTTTAATCTTTCAACTCGATGGCAACTCCTTATTAATTTTTCAAAGAGAATATAGTCTGTGCAATCTTATCTTATATAATACAGACGTTACTTCAAAAAAAGAAGATGATTACCTCCTACCAGTCATGCATTTAGTCATGCATGTTAACCAATTACTTAAATTCTGCCAAGTCACTGATTTTCCTGGCTGGCTCAGTCAACCCATTCCATGCTCTAATAGCACTAGGGAAGAAGGAGTATTTGTACAAACTTGTCCTAGCATATGGGACGAGGAATGTGCCTTTATCTTAGTGTCTTTCTGAGTATTTTATTAAATTTTGTTTTTGTATTTCAAGATTAAGTTTGTCTCAGTATAGCTAATACGAAAAAGAAATGTGTTTTTAATTAGTCTTATTGAGTCACATATCTAGATCAATGTCTCTTTACTTAAAATATGTGTCTTTAGGCCTAATAGTCACCGTGGAGCATGATAATCATATAGACAAGGATGGCAGTATTAGGCCAATTAAAAACAAGAACTGAAAAGATAGACAAGTATTGACCGCGGTTAGAGTTGAAAAGAATGTAGCATCAAATTATAACAAATTGATGTTTGTTTCGTTTTCTTCAATAGCATAACCTTCTTTTTAATATCCGAATCAAAAACAATAATGGAGAGGGACTATTAATACAACTAGTGGCAAAATAAGATACAAGATATCTCGAGTCATAGTTGTTGTTATAGAAAGCTTGTCGAGTCCGAGTAATTATCTTCTTTTTGAAGTAACGTCTGTATTTTATAAGATAAGATATCCAGGAGAAGTGCAGCACTTGTTATTATAAAGCTAGCCTAGAAATTTATCATTTGAGATTTTGAAAAAGTCTACTAATTTTAAAAAAATTATATTTGACTTTTATAAACAAAACTATAAAATTGATTAAGATGTCTGCTGTGAATAAAATTATATCCGACGAAACTCTCGGTATGAATTCAGTAATCGATCCGCTTCTTGTTACGATTATTCTTGTATTCGTTAGTAGTGTTTGCACATCTGTGATGTGCGTATTTGACATCGTGGCAAATGTGATCAACATCCAACTGTTTTGGAAACAAGGTTTCCTAGGTGGTGTCAATGTCACGCTAACATCTTTGGCCGTCAGTGATTTAGGCGCTGTGATCTTTAAGCTCGTCTATTCCACAGTTATAAACCCGCTTCTTCTGGAAAGGGACTGTGTGATTTCCAAAGCGATCATCGGAATTATAAGCGCTTTCACGCACGAGTACTTTTCGAGGGTCAGCAGTGTGGTCACAGCTTTTGCCGCTTTTGAGAGATGCCTGTGCGTTACCTGTCCACTGAAGGTCAAGGTCATGATCACCACTAAAGTCGCCATCATGGTGAACGCTAGTATTTTTATTATATACTGGTTGTATCTTTTCCCACAATTTTACGTTGTAGATTTTGATTGGGCTTTAATCTCGGAACGTAACGTGACAGTCTATGTGGTCTATACAACTGCAAGAAGCGCCATATTTTTCCCAATGACCTACTACTTTACAGATATACTCTTCCCATACTGCACTTTCATAATACTTGTCTCATCTTGCGCTATCCTGTTTGTCAAGCTCAAATCGAAAGCCAGATGGAGAAATCGCGTCTCTTCTTCCGGCCAAGGCTTGTCCCACGTGACCGTCAGAGAGCAGAAGTCTTGTGTTGTCTTTATGGCTGTATCGCTCATGTGTGTGGTGCTGCTACTGCCACAGTATCTACTATTTACCGCACTTACATTCATCAGGGCTCTGGCTTTTAATGGTTACCTCCTAGATGTCAGGAAGGTCGCTTATGCTTTTACGAGAGTATTCAAAACTGCCAACTCAAGTTTTACTATCTTCATCTACTATAACATGAGCACAAAATACAGATCGGAATTTCACAAAATGTTTACGAAGCAAACAAAAGCAGAACGTCTGTAAACCGAAGAATGTCTATTAATAGCGAAGTAACAGACATCATTCCTAACGGTCAAGGCCGTCAAGGTCTATAACAAGTTACCTGCTTTAGATTGTTGGCCAAAAAAATATGAAAACTTGCTTTAACTCTTTCTCTCCGTAATTATTTTCCATGTTTCAACGTAATTATTCATTTTGGTCATATGTATTTCGCTATCCTGTGTTTTATTAAACTTCAATGGCTTTTTTTGCTTGTTTTCAAAAAATGTTATAATAGGTATAGGGTTAAAGAGGATTGCGTGATCTTTATGCACAATGCAAATTAAAAAAATTAATTTAATTTAATGGGGTCGGAAAAAAAAAAGTTATTTAATGTATGGTTATCTCCAAGTAAATATTACAAGAAAACTGATGGAGGTCATCCTGTGTGTCTCGTTATAGAAGGGCTCAACACTGACCATCGACGTAGCAGACGATTGGGCTCAGTTTCATTTGAGGGGAAAGGGGGGGGGGGCATGCATATATCGTGGTCTCAGTAAAGAATATGACCCTATAGCTGGTAATATGCATGTACGAAATGGTCAAAACCTTCATTATTATTACTTTTTTTTTTCAATTTAAACTTTAAATATATATATATATATTTATTTAAAGTATTCTCCTTTTGTTCTCTGGTGTTACTTTTTACATAGGTTGTCTCCCCCCCCGAATTTCGAACAGATTATTTCTCCCACGTCCTGTTATCTGACCACTTGAAAACCTTGCACAATTATTTTTAATTCCTAACAAAGCACGAATCAATCAAAAAATAAACCAAATTGAATAGGGGCAATTAATTAATTTTCTTTTACATCCAAAAGAGAAATAGTTATTACAGATTGTGATGTGTCCATAAATGTGGAGTTATTCCCCTTATATAAGCTTTGTTTTTTTAATAAAGTAATTAGCTTGTTTGCCTAGTTATCTTTGTTATTGTGCATAGGCTTACCCCCACATGAATCTACTATCCCTTTCCCTAATTATTTATGTCTATCAATCAAGTTTTATTTGATGTGCGCTTTTGTTTCTTTGGGTTAAGGCTAGGCCAAAAATAAATGCTTCAAGCATTTTATTATCCATAATTGCCTTGGAGGCCTCTGAACCGATAGGTCCTGGGTTCGAATCTCTGTGAAGGCATCATTTTTTTATGTCGGGATTTTAAGGACATCCCCCGAGTCCATTCAACTCTAATGGGGACCTCACTTGAGTTGGACAAAGTAAAAAGGGGGTTGGTCGTTTTGCTGGCCACATGACACACTCACTAACCATTAGCCAGAAAAAAACAGACGGCTTTGATGTTATCTGCCCAATCTCCATCTGAACATTAGAAATTGAGTTGAGAATTTAAATTTGTGTATAAAAAGTTGTTATAAGTAAAGAAAAAAAAAAAAAGGTAATAGTTTCTGATAGTAAAAACTAATTAATATACAAATCATGTCAAAAGCAAAAACGTAATTTATCAAGAGTGACTTTTATGCGTCAACCTTTGAGAGAATTTAAATCATTTACACATGAAATCACAATCAAAATGAATAAAAAATCATTTGTGCATTAAAAAAAGAAAATACTTAGGGTTGAGATTTCAAAGATGGAAAATCATTCGTATCTAATTCATCTTGCATTTTATAAATAAACTAAACTTGCAAGATTGTTAAAAAGGGAATGCTCAAACAAGCGCATCAAAAAAATATTCATCAAAATATTCACCTGCCAAAAAACTTGGTGTGTACATATAATTAGCTGTAGACTTTTTTCTTGTATTACATAGATATTTATTCTGGTAGAAGCATAAGTGTGTGATGGGCACAAAAGGGAATTAGTGAATTCTAATCCACACAACTGAATTCACATTCACTCAATTTGAGAATTCAGATCACTTTAGTGGTTTCTAAAATTATCCCCCATCCGGTTCTAATTTTGCTTTCCCATCAGGTCTCTACAATTAGAAATATCAAACATTCTTGACAGTGGCAGTAAGAAAAAGTACCTAAATCAGACTACTTAATTTTAACATGCATACCATTCAAGTACATGTTGTCTAGATATATATATATCCTACTCCAAACGAGTAAAGGTCTATATTTAGTATAATATGAATTAGTGACTTTTACAAATTAGTTTTTCAAAAGATTAAACTCGTAACAAAAAGCAGCACAAACAAACCTTTTACCAAAAACAAAATGATTAAATAAAACCAAATATCATCGATTAAGTATAATCCAAATGTAACGTTGCATCTTGAATATTCATTTTAGTTCAAAGACAAGAGAAGTTATCAGAAAGGGGAAATTTAAATGACACAACATTTTCTAAATTACTTCAAACTGTAAGTCTTAAAATTGATTTTAAAAAAAACTCATTAATACCACAGGAGGGGCTTGTTGGCTGGCTACAAGGAGAGAAAAAAACTTATTCTACATCTTTAATGCCATGCGGCTATACCCAAACAATGGGTGAGGCTTCGAGAGTTAACCCTGAGAAAAAAATAAGGATCTGGTAACCCTTAGTCAACTAGAAGCATACATTATAAACCTGCAACACTTCTGACACCAAAGTGTATTGGGCCCCTGATGTATAGAACTAGTTGGCTAAAAAGCTATAATTGTGTTTAGCATCAAGAGTAAAGACCAACTATCTTTTTGGGTGTGGTGTATCCTTAAAAAGGGTGGACACAGGATTCAAATACTTTTCGCGGATTGAAACTCAAGAGCCATTGACTCAATAGTCCCAAACCCTTGGCCCATGTCAGACTCCTAAGTGGCTCAACTGTGTTAAAACTGTTAAACTTAGGAGTGCAAAAAAAGTTGGGCAATAGATTTAGTCTATAACAGCATATGGATTCAAAGTTGTGTTGTTTTTTTATATTATTGGAATGAATGAGGCACAATCATTTGGTCTGACCTAGAAAAATTTCACAGTAATAAGAAAACCTAAACTCCTTCCAGAGTTCTTGCACTGTCTGCTAATTATAATATAACTCAAGTCTTAAGATCTGCAGCACTTTCGTTATACATATATACACAGCGAAGAAGAAAACTGAAACCAACTCTAAGAGCAATCTTGTAGCTCATATCACAGTAGTTCATCTGGTTTGATAATGACAACAAAATGCATACATACAAAGTAAAGTAAATTCTGTAATCCATAGGGAAGCATCATGGGGGCATCACTGATGACTTTGTGTCATATCAGCATGTCTAGGGCAGTAGATTCTTGGCAATGCTCAGCCTTTTCCAAGTAAGTAAAGATCCCCCCCCCCTTTTAGACCATGTGGTCATGTTACTGTGGCCCACTTTTTATGAGGGTGTCGTGTGGCCAACACAACAACCTACCGCCTTTACTTTTCCCCAACTAATGTCAGGTATCCATTAGAGCTGGGTGGACTCAGAGGCACCCTAAACGCTCACCAGGATTCGATACTGGGACCCTCTGGTTCGGAAGCCAAGTGCTTTACCAACCAGCCACTGCTTCTCCTCCAAGCTTTACTTTCAACTTGAAATGTCAGGCACAACAAATGTCTGATGCATGGTAGAGCTGAGAGTGAAATTAAGCATCTGTCTTCCCCAGGATTCGACTCTAGATTCATTGGTTTGGATGCCATGCCATTTACCACTCACTCTCTGAATGTTGCCATGAAAAGCTAGCAGCATACTTATGTACAATGTGAAGATACAACATTTGTTCAGGACAGAAATAAATTAAATCTGGCATTCTGATTATCTGAATTATGAACAGCTGATGGTAAATAATTCCAAGTCAACATAATCATCTTCAATAATAATTTTATCCTCTATTCCACCATCAGAGCAGTCTGCCCTGAAGTATTTGAATGTTATACTAAAAAAATTATTTTATTTTAATAGAATTTAATCATATATAATAATAAGAAGAATTCAAAATTCAATAAATATTTAGAAAACTTGTATAGATGTTTTCAAAAGTGATCCCACTTATGACAGGACACTACTATTTTAAATACTGTAAGACTGTTGCTATATATTCCAGCAAAGAATCTCAATTTTTAACAAGCAGGATTACAAAATTTTTAATTGAAACTGGATATTAGTCATTAAAATTACCCAAATTATGTTTGCTAGTGTTCTGGAAGTAAAAGACTGGTTATTAGAATCAGTTTGAGATTTTTTAACTGGATAATGAAATGAAATGTTGAGGATCTGTCACCACTTTGTATCCGTAGTAGTAATTCTATAGTTTAAGAACAACACTAAGACCAATTGACTTCATTAACTCCTTCTCTCCTAACTGGTGATACCAGCGTTGATTCCACCAGAATGTGGTAAATAGTTACGAGAGAGAAAGAGTTAAACCTCTGAAGTGGATATTTGAAACATTTTTAAAACAACTGGAATGTAAGGTTTGACAATGATGACAAGCAGACAAAAAGACAATTATGACATCAACAGATGACAACAAGATGTGTCATTCAGTTGGCATTAACAATAAAAAAATTTGACTAAACATTCAACTATTTAAGAGGAACAATATTTTCACAAGCCAAACGAACATTTTCTTTTTTTTTTGAAGACAAACAAAACACTTTTAAACATGTGACTTGAAATTTAAGGATTATAATTGCACCTCCAAACAAATTTGGTTTATAAATGAGGGAGACCAATGGTAATGACCTAGAAGCCAAAAAAAAAAAGCAAAATGTTGACCCTCTAAAAATTTATTTGCAAAAAAAAAAATATTTGAAGATGTAAAATGTATAGAACGAGGAAGAAAAACAATTTTGTTCCCTCACCTGTTCTACGACAAAGATTATTAAATCTAATTGTACACCGAAATCTTTCTTGTCTTTGGCATCCTTTACAAATTTTTTCAGAAGTAAAGAAAGCCCAAGCCTCCTGCTGGACAGCAGAGGAAGGCAGTAAGCTGGGTTTGAACCCAGGGTAATGACTGTTCAAAGCATAGTTCACACAACCAGGCAATAGACCTTTTTTTTTTTTTTGGAACTAACATGTAAGAAAAAAAAAATTTTCTTGTACCAGTTGGCACCACTTACTAACACGAAAATTCACTATGATCAGATGAGGGTTCAGACAAAATGACCTTGTCACTAAGCTCAACTCCTCAAATTAATCTGGGAACATTGTCACAAATAGGGAAAAAAACATTTTAAATAAAGACTAGAAGTGCAAGCAGAGTTAATAGAATATTTTGTATGAAGAAATATAAAAACTAAAATTATATCAAGAAATTCTTCAATACAGCTCCAAGTAAATCAATATAACATGGCAGACGTATCGTCTACAATTGGTATCATCCTTCCCTTGTATAAATCTGTCAAACAAAGTATGTACATTTATTTAGTAAAAAGACAATTATAACCTTTGAGATATAAAAGCTACATGATTTGAAATAAAATAGTCATCAACAGACATGATAGGCAACTCTTATACATGTAATAGCATACAGTGCCATGGAAATTGCACAACCAGAATTAGAATCTCAAGAGTTTAATACAACCAGATTGTTACATCCACAATCTACTTTCGAATATCAACAATAACCATGTATCGCAAGCCATTGTCAGAAACGACCACACAGTTCAGCAGACTTGAGTCAGTTGTCAGTATGTAATGGTAAAAAACAAGAATGATTAATTCTCTACTATTATCCACCTGTGTTGTCCAATAGAGAGTATTAAATAAAAAGCTTTCATCATTTATTTTTTGGTGAACAGGTTTTTGTTTAAATAACTAACAAAATAAATAATTTTCATGCAATTTTTCTTCTCTTTAAGTATTGCACATGGCAAAGAAAAAACAGTCACACAACGGATGAAGAGTAAGTTCCCTTAGACTGTAGTCTCAGGGACTGGACTGTTGGTACGATAGTAGGGACTGGCAGATCGACTTCTGATCAGTTCACCCTTGGCCCCGGCCACACAAAGAGAATCTGAAAGAATAGAATGCTAAAATTAAAGTCTTTCAACAACGAAGCTTATAGATCAATAACTCTTGTGCTACAGGTATTTATTACAAATGCATTTCAGAACAACCCCATGATAAGCAAAATCTGTAACTTAGAAACGCAGGCCACAAGGCATATCCGGCTAGTAGAACTATAAGATTCCAAATCTCTCTCTCTCTGTCGCAACTGCACTAAGCCAATCAGGCGGTGATACAGCGCAAGCAAGCAACCAATCATGTGTTATTTACAAATGTTTGTAGTCTCCCAGTGTCTCATGTTAATATAAATATCTGTAATATATCTGTACATTTTGTAAGTATTTTGAGATTTTTTTCACATATTCTTTTTTGACTAATCAAATTTTGCAGAGAATCCTAGAAAACTTGAAGATCTGCTAATTATTTTCCCCATTAATTTCTAATTTTAAAAAGTGGAATAGTGAATCTATAAAAATGGAAGCAGTGAAGGATATCTGTCGATCTAAATATTTATAAAGAGACAGAGTTAAATAGATGTTTAAATATTTTTGCTTAGAGAATCTGACTCAATTCAATACATAATGCACATTTTGGATGTAAAAAAGAGAATCTAGAAATAAAACAAAAGATGTTTAAAGTTTTGCTAATTGATTCACAAAATGTTAAGCTCTGAAACAAAAATGATAACTTAAGGTATAGGCATATAGATAAAAAAGTGTTTTAAATACTTGTATCTAAGTCTTTACAATAATTTCTTTCACTGTGCAAATTCATTCTCTTTCTAAAAAGTACCCATACATATGGATTCATATGCTCATATCTTTTACTTAGATGAATTATATTCTAAACTGTCTAGAAAGATTCTTTAGGTAAAAACTTAAGCAAAACAATTAAACGTTTTGTCTCTAGGGTATTTTAAATGATCAAATGAGTACAGTTCTACAAGATTCAATGACCTGGATATAGTAAATAACATCGGCCATAACTGCTAATCAGGTTTCAACTTCTGTTTCCCACACATCTACTTTTGTGTTTATATCCTTTTTTCATAATTTTATTACGGTTTCTCCCAAAATATTATTATATTATATTTAGATAACAGATGCCCAAAATATTATATATTTTCCCTTTATAAAAAAAAAAAGTAACATGATATAGGATACTTGTTTATATTTGTATAGTAATGTTTCCCCTTTCAGACCTTGCAATCTATGGGACAGATGTTATGGTAATCTGTTTCTTTGGCCAACGGTTAACGAGCAGGGTGTTATGTGGCCAGCACAACGACCAACCGCATTTACTTTCCCCAACCTAAGTCAGGTACCCATTAGGTTTGGGTGGACTCAGGGGCGCCCCCAAAAATCCTAAAATTCAAAATTCCAGTCTTCACTGATATTTGAACCCAGGACCTCAGGTTCGGAAGCCAATCGCTTAACCATTCGACAGCCGCGCCCCCACACCAAACTAGATGTGTTATCTATGCTCTTTACAAATAAAGGCATTTGATTTTTAAAAGGTACTTCTTTTTTGCATAAACTGAGACCTCAGTTAAGCAACTGAGCACACACACAAGCTATCAAATGCAATGAGCTATAGTTTAACACACTAGTTAATAGAAAGAAGGGAAAAAAAAAAGAAAAAAAAATATTTTTTTAGTTGTTTACATACATCTAGATCTGCTACTAATAAGGTATTGCCTTTAAGTCTAAGTCAAAAGTTAAAGATAGCAGGGGAAAAAAAAAAGAATTCTATTAGCATGCAATGTCATTATAGTAACTGATCCACACTATATAGATATGTAAGAATTAGGGCCACAATGGTTATGTTAGCATCATTACAGTTAGTAACAAGCAACAGTGATGAAGCAAGACTTTCAATAGGTTCATTTGATTAGAAGTTTTAATTATTGTATTTTACAGATATAAGAGTTTTGATTTGGTTCAGTAAGGTATAAGGATTAGGGTTAAGATTAACAAGCCAGTAAATAACTAAAAGACATTATCACTGAAAAGTCTGACTATTATCAACCAAAAAATTAATGTTCTCTGATTTATGTAGCCTATAGTAGAAAATTCCACATTCAGATCTTGCGATACATAGAGCAGATGATGTAAAGGTCATCTATTTCTCTGGCCCACGGCTGACAAGGGTGTCTTGTGGCCTGTACAGGGACCAACCTCCATTTACTTTTCCCCAACTAATGTCAGGTACCCTTTAGAGCAACGTGGACTCAAGAGGCGCCCTAAAGATCCTGAAACAAAAAAGTCCCAGTCTTCATCAGGATTAGAACCTGGGACGACCAGAATGGAAAACAAGTGCTTTACCACTCAACCACTGCGCCTCCCAGCAGAAAGAAAGGTAAAAATGATACAGTGTCTGGAGATAACAGATGCCCAAATCTGTAACTGCAAAGAAGTTGCAAAGGGAAAGAGATCATCTCTCAATGCCACAGAATCTAGACCTAGCAGTTTGATTGGCTGATGTCACTTTTAAAATGTTGTTGTGGCCTATTATTGAGAAGTCGTCATGTGGCCTACCATCTTTCTTCCCTACATCCAGAATCTATTAGAGTAAGGTGAAATTATTATTATAGCTTTTTATATAGCGCTACTTTCATGCTTATAGCATGCTCAGAGCGCTCTTGGTCCAATCTCATTTGTGGACCAGTGGGGGGGGGGGGGGTTATCTAGGAGTTGGTTTTCCGTGCTGCCTTTAGGCGCTCAGTAAACACAACTCTGCCCGAGTCGGGTGTCGAACCTCGAGCCCCCTTCTAGGTAGCCAAGCCAAGTCAAGTTCAAGCGCACTTAGCCTCTCGACCACGCTTCCCACAAATCAGGGAAGTCTTAAAATCACCAAATTAAAAATTCTTGTATTTCAACAAGCATAAAGCTTGAGCCTCCTACATAACTTAAATAGCCATTCCTTAACCTCCTTGACACTTTGCCAAAAAGCGTAGGAAGCGTGGTAGAGAGACTAAGTACTCTTGAGCTTGGCTACCTATGAAGGGGGCTTGAGGTTCGACACCTGACTTGAACAGAGTTGTGTTAACTAAGCACCTAAAGGCAGCAGGGAAAACCTTCTCCCAGATACACCCCCACAAATGAGATTGGACCATAGCGCCCTGAGCATGCTATAAGCATGAAAGTGGCGCTATATAAAAGTAATAATTTATTATTATTATTATAAGCCTAAATTAAAATCTAGGTACCATGAAAAATGAAAACCAAGATTCCTTATTAAATAAAAAGGGAGGCCCAGTGGTTGAGCGGTAAAGGACTTAGCTTCAGAAACAGGGGTCCCGCGTTTGAATCCTGGTGAAGACGAGGATTTTCAATTGCGGGTTCTTTGGGCGGTTCTGAGTCCACCCAGCTTTAATGGGTTGATGGTTGTGCTGGCTTAATGACACCCTCGTTAACCATAGGCCACAAAAACAGATGACCTTTACATCATCCGCCCTATAGGTCACAAGGTCTGAAAGGGGAACTTTATCAAATAAAACCTCATTGTATGTTTGTTCGAGTAGTTATAATATTAGCCAGAGTTTAACCTAACAACTAAAAATGCTTAGGATGTAATACTATTTTCTGAAGAACTGCCGCTGAATGATAGACTTGTTCAGTAAATATTTAATCATCATTTCAAAAATCTTTTATTTAAAAGCTGAATCTGTGTCTGAGATGATTAAGGAAAAAAATATAAACAAGGTAAAATACTAAAATGTTTTCTTTGTCGTGACACGGAAAGAAACTACGCTACACCAGCGGTTTAATTTCCAGGCACAGTAACAAAACTGCTCAGAGAAATCGTAACTAGTCACCTTAAAGCATAATTAATAAACAATCTAATAAATTTATTCTAGCCAGACAATGAGCAAGCTCGAAAAAACAAAGAAGTTTTAAATAGAAAACGTGTTAGTTCCAGTTCTATATTTAGTTTTCGCCATCGTGCAAGAGAAAATGTTGGGTTTGAAAAAGTGTTAGCAGTACAGATACTTACACTAGGACTGTCTCATGTTTTAACACCTAGATACGAGGACATTATAAATACAACTATTTTAATTAGTTGAAGAAATCTCCAGGGAAAAAAATGTTTAGGTTCTTTTACCTAAACTAGGTGTTAATTTCAGATATCTTGGTAAAAATACATTTCATTATCTAGTTTTACATCTTAAATGTAATTCAATGCCAGATATTTATCCTTAAGGTTAACCAGAATAAAACTCATACAAATGTGACCGGAAGATTGACCACAAGAAGATGAAGAGTGACCATAAGAAGATGCAGACTGACCACAAGAAGATGCAGACTGACCACAAGAAGATGAAGGGTGACCACAAGAAGATGAAGAGTGACCACAAGAAGATGAAGACTGACCACAAGAAGAAGACTGACCACAAGAAGAAGACTGACCACAAGAAGAAGACTGACCACAAGAAGATGCAGACTGACCACAAGAAGATTAGGATGGACAACAAAAAGATGAAGACTGACAAGAAGATGAAGCTTGACCACAAGAAGATGGGTGTCATGCTATAAAATCTGACCGGAAAAAGAAATAATCTTCACCTCTTTCTAACAATGTGTAATGCCATGCGTTGTATTATGTCACTAGGGCTCCCTAATGTTGTTATTTCCGTGTTTTGTTTTCTCTTATTTTCGTAGCTTATTTACAAACATGTCAATATTATTTTCAGCTTTCAATCACAGCCCACAAGTATAATAGAAACCGATCACAATGAAATAAAAGTTGCTATAATTAAAAACTCATCATGAGTTATGCAACACTTCATTATTTATCATTAATAAGGAATTAATGCAGTAGAAAGGGAAAAAGCTCCTAAATTCATCATGTTAATGATTATTATTTTTCTGATTATTTTTTTTGTTATCTTCCATGATCCAGAGTAATGTACAGGGAAAATACATGTTATAATGATAATGTTATACAATAATATTTTGTTTGTAGTTATGGCTATATTTGTTACAATATTATTGGCTGAAACTAGAATTGGACAATTTTTTAAAATTCTTATAATAATTCCCTTATAAACCTGACCCTTTTTTATTTCTCATATTTGGGAGGGAGGGAGGGAGAGAGATCTCTGATTATTGGTGATATTTATAGATCTTTGGTGATATGTACCAACCATAAATACAAACTAATTTAATGAACAATGAACAAAAAGATGGCCAGAAGTGAACAAGGACTACTTCAGTGACCTAACAAAAATCAAACGATGTATCTAGGTTCTATAAGCTTTTTTTGTGGTAAAAACAACATGTTACATATTGTAAATCTAATTGAAAGCAAATAAAACAAAAATGGATGTCAATACTACACAAAAGGCTATATAAACTGTTGTATTAAGGGAAGCAACTAAGTACATTTACATTTAGTAGGATCTCAGTAATAAGCCAAACAAAGAAAGGTAACTCACCAGAACTAGAATACAGGGTGGCAGATCGGGATATAGGCTCAAGGTAAGTGGATGGAACCCATCCCTCCTGGTTGGTGCGTAGATGTTTAGCGTACCACCAGCCGTTGGTGCCGACCCTCATGATCTCCACCTCGTCGCCTTCTCGTAGGCCAAGTTCAGTCGGGTCAATCACAGAGTAGTCTCCCAGTGAGACAAAGTGTTCTTTGTAGGAAGGCTTTACATCACAGAAAGAAATATTTGAGAATCAAACTAAAATTTACTGAATTACATAGTAAAATTTAAAAAATAGGAATTAGGATTTTCAAAACATTTCTTTTTTTGGGGTGAATGAGGGGCTTATGCATCTTTTTTTGGGGTGAATGAGGGGCTTATGCAACTTTTTTTGGGGTGAATGAGGGGCTTATGCATCTTTTTTTGGGCTCATGCCTCTTTTTTGTAATTCCAGCTTCATACTGTTTTGTTTGGCGGACACCTACGGCTGATATTAAATGCTTCTAATTAATATCAGGGAGATTGAAAACATCTCTGAATGTCTTAATCATTCATAGTGGCTCCATTTGAACTAATACCATTGAGCTTTAACATTTAACTTTTCAATATATGTTCTTGTTTTAGTAAAACTAATTGAACTTCGACATTCAACTTTTCAATATATGTTCTTGTTTTAGTAAAACTTGAGTATTTGAATTTAAATATTTTCTTTTCATTATTATTAATATAACAATCGGGTAACATCTTTCATGCTTCTAATACATGTTCACTGCACTCTTATCTAATTATTTTTGTGGTCATGTAAAGGGGGTATTTGTGAGATTCCCTGTTGTTTTTAGTTGTTTAGGGAACATAGCTCTAGTCAACTGTCAAAAATTCCTAGTCTACACTGAGATTCAGACTCAAGCCCCTTCATTTAGATAGCCAAGCTGTTTATGCTACTCAGCCTCACAATTGAAAATGATATTTGTTTATGCATTGGTTATCATGAATTGGACACACTATAATTAATAATTAGTAACAGGTCACACTGTTTCATTATCTACCACATAAAATGATTTTGTATGAAGGTTTTTTTTTTGTAAAATGTAATTTTTGGCAATGTATGTAAATCATTTATTTGACATTTCTATCACAGCAAAAAAAGTTAGGTTCCCTTTTAGACCTTATCTATAGGGCAGATAATGTGAAAGTCATCTGTTTCTTAAGCTAACAGTTAATGAGCACTTAACCACTCAGCCACTGTACTCTATAGCAATGTTTTAGGCTTCTAAAAGAATCCTAACTCTGTGATGCTGAGCAGTCATTCAATGTTTACCTCAATCTTTGGAATGTAGCATTCTGTGGTCTCTTCGTCTGTGAACTCTCCTGACGACCAGCCCCTGTCGTAGTCATCATCGTAGTCATCCTCTTCCTCCAGCCTATCATTGTATGCTGGAGACGGGGGTGAAAGTAATTCCAAACCTTGAGGGATCGCAGCGTGTCTGTCAGACTCTGTTGACTTCCAGTTGTCTAAACTGTTGACAAACAACATTCTATTCAGTGAAGTTGCTAGGATATGAAACAAACTATAGATCCTAAAAGTTTATTCAATCTTTAAGCCTAAATTTTATGAAAATCATAAAGCTTCCATGAATAATATATTTGTAGTATGTATAGGTCAGTGCTTAACATGATCTGCTTATATAAATTTGTAGCAAACAAGCTTTACAGGCTTGTGCATAAAATTTAGAAAATGAAAGGTACAAGTGTGGAGAACTATAAATAGCTTATTTTATCAAAACACTTGCTCATAAAAAATTTTGTGTTGAGATTATAAAATGTGTTCCAGTGAAAATAATATGCACAATTTAAAAACAAAATAAGTGCACTATCAGAAGGTCAAAAATTAACATTTGGGCAACTTTGAGCTCAATGGTGAGGGCTTCCATAGCAACAATGATTTTTATAGATTTAGATATAACAAATATTCAGACAGCACAAGTTGATAAAAACTATACCTATTTAAGGTTGCTAAAAAATGTGTATCTGAACTCTTTAACGATGTAAGTTAGAAATAGTTAGCTGGAAGTCTAGAATTTATCTCCCTCTACAAACTATACAACAAAAATCTTATAATTAAAGCTGTAACCTGTAGTCAGAAGAATCACTTGACAGCTGCGACACTGGAGTTATCTCACTGAACAAATGTTGAGTCTCTATTTTCTTATGAGCTGAAAATATTTATCAATAGTTTTTAATGCAAGAAGAGCAACTATTTAAAAAGTCCTTCTATGATGGTTATCACAAATATAATAAGCCAGTATTTCCCAAACTTAATGGAACACTTCGCACATTCTGAGTATTTACACTTTGCTTTCTTTTTTTTTTAGAGAGATTAAAATTCACATGGTGGCCCACTAGTTAATTATTACATTAGTTCATAGAACACCTATTCAGGTCTCTCAGCGAAGCACAGTTTGGGAAACACTGTAGTAAATCGTAAAAGAGAGCATTTGGTAAAAGAATTAACCTACCTTTAATGTTATCAAACTGGGTCATTAGAACTCGTTTAATTTCTTTCACCCATGTATCTTTTGTTTGTAGGTCTGGCGCCTGATGAAATTAGTTTTTCGTTATTGTAAGATATGTAAATCACAAGCTGTTTTCAAAAAAATGGTTTACAAATAGAAAACTTCTTTTTAAAAAAATCAACGTAATTAAAATTTCCCAAATTCAATACACTGCTATAATACAAAGAACATGAATGTTTGAAGCTTTTACAACGCCAGTTAGAAAGATTCATGTTTGATCTAACTAGCGAGAGAGTTACCTGAATGATGTAAACTTCTTCCCTGCCCCGCAGCCACAGCTCAAACTTTCTTTTATCTCCTTTGATTTTCTCGGTCAGGCCAACTTGTGACAACTATCAAAAAAAAAATTTGTGGGCCCAATAAATAATTTTTATAAACAACTTGTGACAACTATAAAAAAAAATATTTGTGGGCCCAATAAATAATTTTTATAAACAACTTGTGACAACTATAAAAAAAAAAAATTTGTGGGCCCAATAAATAATTTTTATAAACAACTTGTGACAACTATAAAAAAAAATATTTGTGGGCCCAATAAATAATTTTTATAAACAACTTGTGACAACTATCAAAAAAAAAATTTGTGGGCCCATTTAAATAATTTTTATAAACAACTTGTGACAACTATCAAAAAAAAATGTGTGGGCCCAATAAATAATTTTTATAAACAACTTGTGACAACTATCCAAAAAAAAAATTTGTGGGCCCAATAAATAATTTTTATAAACAACTTGTGACAACTATCCAAAAAAAAAATTTGTGGGCCCAATAAATAATTTTTATGAACAACTTGTGACAACTATCCAAAAAAAAAATTTGTGGGCCCAATAAATAATTTTTATGAACAACTTGTGACAACTATCAAAAAAAAAAATTTGTGGGCCCAATAAATAATTTTTATAAACAACTTGTGACAACTATCCAAAAAAAAAATTTGTGGGCCCAATAAATAATTTTTATAAACAACTTGTGACAACTATCCAAAAAAAAAATTTGTGGGCCCAATAAATAATTTTTATAAACAACTTGTGACAACTATCCAAAAAAAAATTTGTGGGCCCAATAAATAATTTTTATAAACAACTTGTGACAACTATCCAAAAAAAAAATTTGTGGGCCCAATAAATAATTTTTATAAACAACTTGTGACAACTATCCTAAAAAAAAATTTGTGGGCCCAATAAATAATTTTTATAAACAACTTGTGACAACTATCCAAAAAAAAATTTGTGGGCCCAATAAATAATTTTTATAAACAACTTGTGACAACTATCCAAAAAAAAATTTGTGGGCCCAATAAATAATTTTTATAAACAACTTGTGACAACTATCAAAAAAAAAATGTGTGGGCCCAATAAATAATTTTTATAAACAACTTGTGACAACTATCCAAAAAAAAATTTGTGGGCCCAATAAATAATTTTTATAAACAACTTGTGACAACTATCCAAAAAAAAAATTTGTGGGCCCAATAAATAATTTTTATAAACAACTTGCTTGAAAAGGTAGAAAACTTAAAAAATCTAAGGAGTACAATGACTCTAAAAAAAAAAAAAGACATAAAGACAGAAGTTAAGTTGCAGGTAATAGTGCATATTGCTAAAAAAAAAACTCAAGAATAACAATGAAAACTATTTTTAAAACTATTTTTAAATCTGTTATACATTCTGGGGCAGACAACCTGATTACACTGTGACATTCTCTATTATTCTTTTAATGTCATTGTTAACTATATTGTCATCGTTATACTAGTAATGCAGGGGTGAACAAATTGAATTTTTATTTGTTTGGACCAATAAAATTATCTCATCTTATTAGATATTATAAGATAAGTAAGATAAATGAAAGTAAATCTTGCCAGTGGGAAAAAAAATACCTACTACCATTTTAGTGAAAATCTCTTTTGCTTCAAAATCTATTTTTTTATTTTTTTTTATAAAAAAGAAATACAGAAACTGAAGCTTAAAGTGGGGTAATGGTGGCTGGGTGTTAAAGCGCTTGGCTTCTGAACCAAGAAGTCCTGGGTTCGAATCTCAGTGAAGACTGGAATTTCTAAATTTGGGGATTTTAAGGTCACCTCCTGGATCCACTTAACTCTAATGGCTACCTGACTATAGCTGGGGAAAGTAAAAGCCCCAGGTCATTACGCTGGTCACATGACACACTGCTCATTAATTGTCGACCTTAGAAAAAGATGACCTTTACATCATCCACCTCCATAAATTGCAAGTTCTGAGAGGAGGTACTAAGCTTAAAGTGATTGTGCTAATTTTCTTCTTACATTGAGTTTATTTTTAAAAGTGTAACTTGGTTGGTCGTTATTTCCATGATGTTCATCCTTCTTTTTACATAGCAGCAGAGCTCTCTGGTAGAGGAAAACATGTCGCTGCATCGGTCTCAGCCGGAGGTCACGAATCCTATCATGCTTGTGTTCTGTCCACACTCTAAATGACCCGTGCATCAAAAGTCGGCCAAGATCAGCTATATTTTCCTGCAGGAATAAAATATAAAATTAAATATTAAATAGAAGCCAAATATTCACATTTTTTCAAAGGTCAAATAAAACAATACTAAATTGAGTTGGTTTTGAAGATTTCAACTTTATGTTAAATCATGAATGATGGTTGCCTTGTCATGTGCCCATGTGGTATGTGCTCTGGACTGTCGTTTGATAATCACGATGGTTCCAGGCTCAAACCCTTCCTACTTCCATTGCTCACTGTCCTGCGGGAGGTAATTATCTTCAAATCTGAAGGAACATCTGAATACTTGTAAAACAAAACAAAGAAGAAACCGCTCCAGGCAGTCAACTTCACCTCCTATGTTCAAACCACACAAGATTATTTTTTCACACATATTGCCATCATCAGAATTTTTTAGCAAGACTTTGAAATAGTGAATAGCATTAAGGAATTAAAAGCTCTTATTTACAATAAGATAAGCTAAGATAGATAATTTTATTGCTCCAAATAGATAATTTTATTGGTCCAAATAGATAATTTTATTGGTCCAAATACATAATTTTATTGGTCCAAATACATAATTTTATTGGTCCAAATAGATCATTTTATTGGTCCAAATAGATCATTTTATTGGTCCAAATAGATAATTTATTGGTCCAATTAAATGGAAATTCAGTTTGACTACATTTTTTATCCACCTCAGCATCACTGCTATTATTTAACAATATTGATTCAAGCATGAGCAACAGCCTCAAGGGAAAGAACTGTACAATTACTGCCATCTCTATCGATACTGCAAGGTTTACCACCCTTTTTCTATATAAAATAAAATGTATTACCTATCACTACTTAATTAACTAATTGGTTTATTTTTTATTGATTTATGTATTGTTCTCGACAAGAATAATAGTGCAAAGCTTCAACTTGATCCCAGAATGGGAAGGGGGAGAAATAAGCACAGGCAGAAAGAGTGAGCTGTTTAGTAGCTTGTTAAAAACAGTGACTACTTACCCCATACCCTACAATGGAGACCTGGTGCATGCTGTCATTCAAATAGGCCAGCACAGACAACATTGTGTCCAGGGCTTCCTTGAGAGCTGAGGAAAGTTCCAAGCTGTCGCCAGATACCGTTCTCAGCATCTCCTAGACAGTCATAGGCAAATTAGTAAAAACCAATTGTATTACGCTTAACTATATTATATTACTTTAAATCTGATTGGATAAATATGGCCTGTATGTGCAGAAGATGACAAGGAAACTTAAATAGACTGCCGGTGGACAACAGCTTTGTCTGCTCAAGATGTGGGAGAATATGTAGGTCTAAACTTTGAGTGGTCATGTAAAAAAATTGCACTCTTCAGAAATGAAGACATTACCGTTATTATAGCTTGCAAAAAAATCCTTCAATTATAGACAGCTGGATTATTTCTATTCAAATTTGTACTAAATTGAGCAATTAATATTTTGTGTAATTGTGAAAATAAATATTATTAAACTAATCTGTGTCATTTGGCAATTTATGTCTCGAGAGACAATTTTTTTCCATTGCAACTTCTCATGTGACTAAAAAGGCCAATCCTTGTTACACAGCTGCCAAGACAGGTTGGCCATCTGTAATCACCGGGCGCTGTTGCACTTTCACCCTTTCTTTCTACTTCTGATGTGCATGCCATCTGCAATCCGAGACCCTTCCTTTATGCTCCATGTGGATCTATCCAGTGCTTCTTTTTCCCAAACGTTAGCATCTATTTTGAAGCGCTTCATATCGAGTTTGCATGCATCAGTATACCTTCTAAGTGGGCAATCAGCGGCTCTACTACCTTCTATTAGATCACCATACAGATTGATGGCATATATATAGACATAAACACAGGCAGAGCCATGTACAAAGAAATGACTACGCCTAACAAACTGGACAGTATTAACTTCCTTCCCCGCAAAGAACAATCTTCAATTTTCCAACTAAGAACAGGACACACACCTCTATTAAATCTGAACAAAATAAACTCCACACAACTCCCCTTTGAAGACACTGCGCCCACCCTTATGAAACCATAAACCATGTCCTCGTTGAATGCCCCTTCCTAATGCACCTTAGGCAGACCCTACTTCCACTACAGGCCAACATAACCAACACCCTGTACGGCAGTGATGAACAACTGAAGAAAACAGCAAATTTTTTTTCCTTGGCACAGTCTGCAAAAGAGCTCACAGCTCAGCAGCAATAAAGCTGGCTAGAAGAAGAAGAAGAATATAGATATATATTTTTTTTTAATAGAGGCAAGAGAACTGCAGGCCCTTCACTCTTAACTCTTAAAGTGATGACCTGTTTTACAATGAGTGCATACAAAATGGAAATACAATTCTGATGTTTAGAGGCTAAACTACCTCACACGCACTTTAAGGGTTAAGATAAACTGAATGCATTTAACAGTGAAATGAAGCTCTTCAAGACTAACACCAACAGTCTGGAGAAAAAAGCACAGGACAAGCTCACATGGAGAACAAGCATCAAGGAGGGGTCCTGGATTGCAGTCATGTTGATTACACCAGAAACAGGAAAAAGGCTAGAAATGCTGTAGCATCTGCTGATTACAAATGCATGTCATGTTACCATGAATGTGCATCGATTTGCCTCCTTAATCACAGTTGCAAAGGGAAAAGATTGTCTCCTAAGATAAGATGTAAACGCCACAGAATTAATTCCGTAATTTTGAAAGTTTTCGGTTCGTGACGATAACTACACATTTTCTCAAAGTGAAGGCTGAGCTATAAGAGATTAGACTTTCGAACAAAATGGTCTTGAGTTCAGATCCTTATAGTTATCATAATTTAAAGAGCGTCTAACTCCACCAAATCATAATCAATACCCAATTATTTATTTTTGAGGGGCCGTCCCCTCTTCCTCTTTCCTTGGGGGTTGGGGGGGGGGGGTTCAAGGTTAGAGCTTGCCTTGTTAAGTTGGATGCAGCATTGTAAAGGGTGTGACCTATCCATCTCCAGCGTCTCTGAAGGATATCTACAGCCGCCCATTGAGTAGTAGATCCATCCCCAAAATGCTAAATAATTTTAGAAGAAATTGGAAATTGGATATTGTCTCCCTCCTTCCCTCTCCAATTTTAGGAAAACAGAAACAAGCTGAATGTATCTCAAGATCTGTTTACATACTTTCAACAAAAGTTGGTATTTGGTGATCCTTTGTATAGGTTTCAGTAAGTAGGCACCAAGAGGTAATCTGTGACCCAACTGTCTCTGGCATTCCTTTCAAATAAAAGAGAACATAGACAAATTAACAATACAGTTCAACAACATTTAAATAGGAAGGGAGGCTGCAGATCTAATTTTAGAGAAAAAAAAAAAAATTTGAGTTACCTCCCCTACATTGCCAGCTCTACTAATAAGGCTGTGCCAATACACACACAATATAAATTGAACATTAACTACATTTAGTTCATTGTTTATCAAATTTAGCGTCAATAAACATATGATGTAGGTTACCACACAATAAAACAGAATTTTTACTGTTCAAAGGTTTTTGTTTAAAAGAAAAAGAAATTGGTGTAACATTAAAATGAAAAGTAAAATATTCTTGTAAACAAATACTAATCTAAGTCTTTTCCAATAGGGATGTGTGGCTATCCACTTGGCTACCTATCAAAGGGGCTTATGTTCAAATCCTGACCTCAGCTGAGTTTTATTAGATGAGATGGAGACCTTCTACAAGAAACAAATTTTCAGAAAGTGGACCAAATTGCATTTAGCATGCTAAATCAAGAAAGGTGCCCAGTACAATGTTATTTTAAAAAACAAAAATTTTTCATGACTAAACTGAAAAAGGATGGCTGCCTGGTCAACTGACATGTGCAACACAGTGATCACGATGTTCCCAATCCTACCCCATGGTTATGACGTAATTAGCTTCAGTTCTGACGGCAAGTCCAAAACTTGTAAAACAAATAAAAACAAACATGATTTGTTTGGTTTCATATGTTTCATATGCTCAATATAAACCTGCTGCAGCGGGTAGGATTTGAGCTCAGGATTACTGACACAACAGTCTCAAGGAAAAAAAAAAGGCATCTCCATCCTGTTGTAAATACCTTAAAGAAAGGGTTGTTGTCCCCCACAGCTACTCTCAGCGCTTCTGACTTTGGTTTGTTTTGACAATAAATACTGTACATCTGGAACTCTTCTTTCTGGAAAACAAACATTGTCAAGTAAAAAAAATAATAAAATAATGTAAAAGTGAACTAATGTCAATACTTGCAATGAAATGATATAAATAATGATAATTCTTAATTATTATGACATTGGTTTGTAGGATGATTGTAGGCATATTACTTGTAGGCATGTCATTCACAAGCACCATCACAGTGTTGAGATTGGACTGATAATTACAGGAACTAGGAACTACTTTCAAACGTGATAGAATATGATGTCTATTTACATGACATATATCCAGCTTCATTGACAATATTAGATGAATATGATAACTTTCTAGCTTCACTTAGAATGTGTTCTTATCATCAAGACTACAACTTGACTTCACATCAACTTGTTTCATCAATACAACTACTTGACTTCAACTTTTTTCATTCAATTTAGTACAACTTACAACAACTTGCTACCACAAACTGTCTTGTTACCACAAACTGTCTTGTTACCACATACTGTCTTGGTACCACATACTGTCTTGGTACCACATACTGTCTTGGTACCATATACTGTCTTGTTACCACATACTGTCTTGTTACCACATACTGTCTTGTTACCACATACTGTCTTGGTACCACATACTGTCTTGTTACCACATACTGTCTTGTTACCGCATACTGTCTTGTTACCGCATACTGTCTTGTTACCACATACTGTTTTGCTTCCATTACTGTACTTGACTGACCCTTCTAACCAACTTCTTCAACTAACTAAAACTCTCAAACTCTCATACAACCTTGCTTCCGGTCATACCTAACTTATGTTGACTATTTTCATTTTCACACTCTATATTCACACAATTCAGTACAATAAGTAACAATAAGTGAACTATTTGGCCTGTTACAGTAGGCTACTTACTCTGTTAACAAAACATTTTCCCACTCGAGAGGGGCAGTCCTGGCAGGCTTTCAGTTCATGAAGAAATATACTACAAAAAAAAATAATTATTATATTCTATATAAAAAAATATTTTGAAATGAAACTTGAAATAAGTAAAAAAAAGTTTTTTTGTTTGTTAAGAGGAAATAGAATTAGAAAATAAGTTCTGCTGAAAGGGCGATTTTCATATTTATAATTATATAGCTTTTTTGGAATATAGGGTGAACATAATTAGGAACTCTTGAAACGCTATCTAATTCAAAGCATACAAAAATTCTTTAGCACTGTATATGTCAAAGCTCTTTCTATTTTAGCACAAAGTAATTTATATTATGTAGTTAGTTGTAGAGTTGGCAATGTTTATTTAGCTGTTTTACTTCAGAATTTCTTTCTAGTCATTTTTTTTTTCTTCTTTAGGCTACGTCATATTTCCTGCTTAGTTCTACTAGGCCTACTGCTAAGAAAGAAGTCTTTTGAAAGTAAACAGAATCTTGAAAGCTTAAATGTAAAGAGAAAGTAGATTTATACTGTGATCGAAAATCCCCTACATCTGAACTTAGACATGGTATGATGATCCCAAATGACTGGAGATGTGCCAGGATGGATTGGGTAATTGAAATTTTCCATTCTATTGTATCTCAGTAGTTTAATAAGGTATTACTTAAGCATTAATAATTGTAAAAATTAAAAAAAATTTTATGGAACTTCAGCATTCGAAACTCATCTCCCTAATCAAAGAAATTTGGTTTCTCACCTAAAATTAGTTATCTTCTTATCTTATATAATGCAGACGTTACTTCAAAAAAGAAGATGATTACGTCCTAAGCGTCATGCATTTAGTCATGCATATTAACCAATGACTTAAATTCTGCCAAGTCACTGGTTTTCCTGGCTAGCTCAGGCAACCCATTCCATGCTCTAATAGCGCTAGGGAAGAAGGAGTATTTGTACAAATTTGTCCTAGCATATGGGACGAAGAATGTGCTTTTATCTTTATGTCTTTCAGAGTATTTTATTAAATTTTGTTTTTGTATTTGAAGATTATGGTTCAGTGTTTTATGTATAATTGCTACTTTACTTTTGAGTCTTCTGTCCTGAAGGCTTTCTAAATTTAGTGATTTTACTAAAGGTGTTACTCTAGTCAAATGTGAATATTCGTTTGTTATGAATCTCACTGCTCTATTTTGTGTTTGTTCCAGTTTCTTAATGTTTTCTTGAGTTGAGGGGTCCCAAACGGAGGATGCATATTCTATTATTGGCCTAACCAAGGTTAAATAACATTTTAGTTTTATGTTCTTATTTGATTTATAGAAATTTCTTTTAATAAATCCTAATGCTTTGTTTGATTTTTGTAATAGTTTCATCAATATGTGGATTCCACGACAGTTTTTCATTTATTATAACACCTAGGTATTTTGTGTTTTTAGTCTGTGTTACTGGTTTGCCATGAATAAGATAAGTGGAATGAATTTGTTTTAGTTTTTTTGTTACTCTTAACAACTGACATTTTTCTGGGTGGAAAGACATGCTCCAATTTGATTCCCATTTCTGTAATTCATATAATTCTCTTTGTAAAATATCTGTGTCTTGTTTTGTTTTTATTGTTCTATATATTATGCAATCATCTGCAAATAACCTAACTTTTGTTCCTGAAGTAATGCAATTTGGTAAATCATTTATGTAAATTAAAAATAGTAGTGGACCCAAGACTGTTCCTTGAGGTACACCTGAGTTTACTGTTATCAGTGTTGATTTAGAGCCATTTATTATTACAGTTTGTTCTCTCCCTATCAGAAAATCTTTAATCCACTTTTGCAGTGGACCATTAATGCCGAAATATTGTAATTTTTTAAGCAAACTATTTAAATGTATTTAAAACTTACTCTTTATGGAAATTGTAAATTTGTTGTAAGTTTCCAAACAGGACATTTCTCTGGCCTAGCAGAGCAGGGGGTATCATCATCTGGAGAGATCTGTCTTCCATTTTTGTGTAGTACCCCTACAGAATTGAAAAAAAAAAAAGAAAAGGTAATTAATGACTTAGAGCAGGGGTTCTCAACCTGTGGGTCGCGACCCCCCTGGGGGGGTCGATTGACGTTTTGCCAGGGGTCGCCTAAGACCAGTAAAAATGTGGATTGTTATTGTCTATTCTTCTATTGCTGTATGTGTGTGTGGGGAGGGGGGTCGCGGCAGAGTGGGGGATTGTAAAAAGGGGTCGCCGAGCATAAAAGGTTGAGAACCGCTGACTTAGAGGTTATGGGGAAAAAAATATCCCTTCAACTTCAGTGTTGAAAATAATGAAAACAGAAATCCATTAAGCTTTTCAGGGATGTAATTGTTTGTTTTGTTTCATTTGTTTTGCATGTTTTCAATGTTCCTTCAGAATATGAAGATTACTATACCCTAACCCAAACGTTCCCTGAGATGGCAGAAGACGGCAGCGGGCAGGGTTCAAACCAGGGGTCGTTGAGATAACAGCTCGTTGTGCATACCACATAACTAGGTAGCAACTGTGACAAAAAGAAAGTTAAAATGGCAGACAGCCTCTGAAAGAGACAGTTGGAGAGCTCTCACCAAGGCCGCAGGACACACACATTTAAGGCCAAAAAAGGCCCTTATGGAAGACAGGCATAGGGGAAATGAAGAAAACTGAAATAGACCCCCTCCAGACCATGGTTTTGTCTGCATCAGATGAGGGAAATAAGCAGTTCTCAATTGGGTTTGCCCCGCCATGTGAAAAACTGCACTCGTTCTTCAGAATTGACCTCATTCTCCAATCGTAAATAAACACATTTTGCCACGTCATAATATTGAAAAAACAATGAATAATACGTATCATGTGACAGCTTTTATGGATTACAATTTTCAAAGACGCTTGTTTATATTCATTTGACCAATTCATTGCTCACCAAAACCTTCACCATACATAAAAGATAGGCTATGTTCACGATTCTTATGGTCAATGTAATAAACGCCTCCTATGGATACTGAGTCCAGCCAACTCTGATGGGTACCCGACTTTAGTTGGGGAAAAGTAAAGGCGGTTGGTCATTGTGCTGGCCACATGAAGCCTAGCTCATTAAGCGTTGGCCAAAGAAACAGATGACCTTAACATCATCTGCCTTATATATGGTAAGGTCTGAAAGGGGAACTTTTTATTCCTATGAATATTGTTTACACATTGTAATAATTTTCTTACCTGTAGAATTTCATTTAACTCATTCACATAAGCTTCTTCAGTTTCTATTAATTCATTCATTACATGGCTGAAAAAAAAAAAGATATATTGATGATTGTACAATTTGTTTAAAAAAAAATATTTTTCATATTTTAAATAGAAACATTTTTCTATTAAAGGCTTGCTATTTTATTCATTTCTTTTTTCCTGTAGAGCATTACCAGTGCTGATGAAATTGAAATTTATGGAGGCACAACGAAAAGGAAAAGTGGCAGACCAAGAAAGACAAATAACAGAGAGACTATATCAAGGAATGGTGGCTTAGCGGCAAAGCGCTTGACTTCCTCAGATATGCCAAAATGATTATTCTATGACTGAAAAAAAACAGTCAAGAAACAAAGTTATTACAAAATAAATTTGAAAAACAATAAAGCTTTAGAAGGTTTGGTAGCCGATTGTTAAAGTGTCCCCAGTTCTAATCCTGGAATTTTTAAATTCAGGATCTTAAGCACACCTCTGAGTCTACCAAGCTATAATAGTTCCAATAGTTTTGGAAAAGTAAAGGCGGTTGGTCCTTGTGCTGGCCAGATGACATTCTCATCAACCATGGGACACAGAAACAGATGACCTTTACATCATCTGCCCAATAGATCAAAGGTCTGAGAGGGAATTTTTTTTTTTTAAGTTTCAAGGAATACCAATATAAATAATATAAATAGCTGATAAACGTCATTGTCACTTCTGATTGTTAATATGATGATGATAAAGTTCAAATTGAACCCAACACCAAACTTCCTTCTCCCAGAGCAGGTCACAGTGACTTATCAAATAAAAATTTAAAACTTAAAAAAGCAACTAAATGAGTTACCTCCTTGTCTGGACACCCTCAGCCTCAGGAAATGAAGACATGGACATGGAAGAAATGGAGCTGTGTTGTGTCCCAACAGTAGACGCGGATGACGAAACATCTGACGCTGACCGGCTGACCATGATTCCAGCAGTGGTAGAGAAATCACTGGCATTACTGAGAACCCTTGATGGTGGTTGTCCACCAACCTCTGGTCGATACTATTTGGGGATATAAATTTTAGAATTATAAAAAATTTTGAAAAGGAAAACATTGTTATACTGCATGCATAGTTTGTTTTTCCTGAAGGGACTCTAAATTGCACTACATTATAATTATAAAGTCAGTTTCTTTATGTTAGAATAGTAAAGATGATCATAGAACTTACAATGGCATTAAAAACCCAGCTGAGGCATACATATTTTACTACATGACCACTACATGAGTATTGTTAAAATAAAGACTGATATAATAATAATGATGTAATAAACTGAAGATCTATTATATAAATGCGGGATGTGTGGCAGAGACGCTAAGTACACTTGAGCTTGGCTGGACTACCTATCAAGGAGGCTCAAGGTTCGACACACAACTCAAGCATAGCTGTGCTTACTGAACGTCTAAAGGCGGAACAGAAAAACTTTTCCAAAGATACCCACTCCCCCCTTCCCCCCACTGGTACACAAATGAGATTGGACCATAGCCCTCTGAGCATGCTGTAAGCATGAAAGTAGCGCTATATAAAAGATATTTTTAAAAAAGAGAGAGAGAGAGATCTAGAGTACAATTTATAATCTAACAACAATCGATACATTTTTAAATAAACTTGTTCATTTTTTTACTATTGAAACTAATTATAAATTTCATATAGTATAGACTAGTTATAGGTGCTCATTTTAGTTCAGATAAGTATTGTTGTTTTTTTTTAATCTTTAAAAACATTAGGGAAACAAAAAGTATTTATATATCTTTGCGTTGGCTTAGAACACCCATAAATAGGGAAGATTCTATGGCTAATAGGTCAAGCTCTTTCATTTCTATTTCTGGCAGCTTGTTTAGCACTTACCCTGACACTTTTCTCCAAAGACACAGGTGGCCTTTTCCCATCGGAGGCCTTCCTCTGGTGGCCTAAGGGGGTAGAGTCCACTTCATCCATGGATGGTTTGAATAACTGGCTCTCCCTCAGCTCTCGCTGCGAATACCCGGGGGCAGGGTGGGGCACAGATGCAGGCTCGGGGTTAACCGGCTGCACCGGCCGAGGTCGTGGGTCAATGATCTGTTTCAGACTGACCCGTCTCTTCTCACACATTCCTTGAACATCTTCCATTCTTTTGAGAACTTGCTGGACAGTCCCCTGAAACATATTTTTAAAAATTATCCAATTAGTGAAGTATTTACTTGATATTAATTATTTTGTTTCATACCGACAAGGGAAATTGATCCTTCAGAGCCGGTATTAAGAGATATGGTTAATTATGTCCAGTTTCTTCCCTTAATATAATTGTACACATTATTTCTCCCACACCAGGGGCGAACTGGCTATATGGGCAAACGGGCAAATGCCCGGTGGGCCAGTACCAAATGGGCCGGTCTGGTTGCGACCAAAGAAAAAAATTTCGATGTAGACAACTTTAAAAAAAAATTGACAGCAGCAAGATACAAATGCCCGAAAACGTTTTCTTGTTGTTTTTTAAAATTCTTATTACAATTAATTTTGTTTTAAATTCAACAAGATTATAAAAAAATACACTATACACTGTATGTATTATCATTTGCAAAACGTTGGACCATACTTTCTGCTATGCACGAGCGGCATGGATGCTTTGATGTCTTCGAGGCTGTATTTGGCCTAATAATTTTGCTGGTTGGCATGGGCCTTTGATGGCACTCCCATTTTTTTTTTTGCTCCTTCCCTCCCCCATCTTTTAATGGTTCCAATGAAATTTAACCAAAAAGAGGGATTGAGAGAGGTTAGAAAACATTGATATAACGCAGAAAAAAAAAGATAGGCGCCACAATTAGCTCTTCAACAATACTTAATAGAAATTAACTTTAACACATACACACAGCCGCGAAATTGCAAACCACCCAATATATTGCCAGCTCAATATGGGTATAAAGCTTTACTTTCTGCGATTTTTAAAGAAAAAGTAAGTTTCTTTTTGTTTATTTTTAATAACCTAGATCTAAAAATACTACACTTAAGGCTTACAAAAAAAATATTTAATTAAAAAATAAATCTAGATCTCAATCAATTTTTATCCTATTATAATTAATGGCAAACTTATGCTTAGTATGAAGTCATTAATGGTGAAAATTATTACAATAATTTATATAGCGCTGTCACATCCGATATTTAATGAAAGGAGATTTATATTTTAAATAATGGGTCATGGTATATTCATATACAAATCGCATTTTTGAGAATGTACTAGGAGGAAGCAAGAGCTTTTCACATAAAATAAGTGCCTCTCTAACCGTTCTTCTTTCTCTTATCTTTTAATGGAATGGGCTGCCTTAGTCAGCCAGGAAAACCAATGATTTAGCATATTTTAAGTCACAGATCAATATGCATGACTAGATTGACACATGAAATGTGTAAGACGTAACAATCTTATTTTTTGAAGAAACGTCTGTAATCTATATGTAATACCAAAAAGCTTCAAACTCATTAGGCGGCTATTGTATTGTTTATAGTTTTCAGACTACATACATGTATAAATAGAATTCATTATGTAATCCTACGAATGCATACATTCAGTTTTCGATGCGTTATCAAACTTTATATATTTTGTAGAGAATTAGGCTTACACCTATAATATAACACATGGGCATGGCCGGGAGGGGAGGGTCTTCAAATTATCACTTGCCTCAGACCTTATTGTCTGAAAGAGAAATTTTACTTACTGCCCCAGTGCAGCCAACGTAAGAAAACTACAGTTTCCAAATTTCATGAGCTTAGCCAAAAGGTTTTCTGGTTTCCTTTCCTCCTCCAATACAAAAAACTAAAGCATTTTTACCATTTTCTACCAGTCGATGGACTCCATTGAATAGCAGATTTGGTTTTTGAATTTTTTTAGCGGAAGAGTAGCAGGCTAATTGCACTATAGATACCTCAGAATATCCATTTTTTAAAGCTTAAAATAACGGAAATAATGCTTCGCCCGGACCCTACTGGGGTGAGCTCACAGCGCTCCCCCGGACTAACTAGCTGTCCTTTGACTGTGTAATGTCTTTCCACTAATTATAGGAAGAAAGTATTGTAGGGTAGAAAAACCTTTGAAAGAATGAAAGATCAGAATGTAATGAAGATTAATTACATATAGAACATACACACACACTAATATATATATATATATATATATAAATTGTGGAGTGCGGTGAAAATCCTCCCCCCACCGAATATATATGACATGCCATTTGTGGGCCGGTTTATATGGTAATGCCCGGGCCGATTTAGATACCCAGTCCCACACCTATTCTCAGATCAAGTTGAAGCTTTAAACAATTATTTATTGCACCTAGCAAAACATGAATCAATTTAAAAATTGACCAATTAATCAATTAATTATTTTGTTTGATATTGAAAAAAGGGAAAAACTTCTACGTTCTTGAGTTATAGAGTTGTAAGTGCAGAGTTCTTCCCCTTAAATAAGCTTTGCATTTTTAAAAAGATTTTTTTATATTTTGCTTTTTTTTTTTTTTTTTTTTTTAAGAGTACCTTTGTCTCAATAGGGCATGGTTAAGTACTTGGCTTCCAAACTGAGGAGTCTCTAGTATTTCAATGACTATGAGGACTATGCCTTTTTAAATTCAGGATTTTTAGGATACTCAAGTTTATCCAACTCTAATGGGTAATGAATATCTGGCATTATTAAATCTGCTTGGTCAGAGTGCTGGTAACAAGACACCCCCATCTACCATAGGTCATAGAAACAGGTGAGCTTTGCATCATCTGTTCCATTGAACGCAAAGTAAAATTACTTACCCTGGTGTCAGCAGTCATTAAGGAGTCAAACAGGAGCCTGAACTCTTTGGGGTTGCTCAGTTTCAGCTCCCTGGAAGTTTTTAGGAATTTCTCAATCTCTTGAAGAGCTGACTGCGCTCCTTGGGCTGTCTGAAACTTGTCAATTAGTTGACTGGCCAGTAGATCCACACCATTGGAGCACCACTTGTTGGCCTTAGGAGAATGAAGAAAAAGTAACACATTTAAATTAATGATATAAAAAAAAAAAATTTTTTTTTAATTTTATGAGTAGAGATATTCTAAAGAGGGGAACTGAACTCTGCCATTTTACTTCTCAAGATAATTATTGCCCTTTGCATGTGCCTTAAGAGGCCAATACTTAATACAGAGCTGCCATGACAGGTTGGCCATCTGTAATCACCATGTGCGGTTGACCTTTCACCCTTTTTTTCTACTTCTGCTGTGTATGCCATCTGCAATCCAGGACCCTTCCTTTATGCTCCATGTGGATCTATCCAGTGCCTATATAAGTCTCCAAACTGTTGGTGTCAACTTTGAATAGCTTTATGTAGCGATTGCATACGTCAGTATATCCGGTACCTTAAAAGTACTCTCCTTCCTTCTATTAGATCACCATATAGAATGTCTTGGAGTCGACCTTATGGCATTCTGTGAACATGCCCAAGCCAGCCCATGCGTCTATTACTGAAAACAGCCATCGTGTTCTTCATTGTACTTCCGCTTTGCTTAGTTTATCTTGCCACCATACTTTCAGCTAAACAAAGACTCAACACTAACTTACCCTGTCTAGTCTATCCTGGAGGTCATGTGACTTGGTCAACATCTCTCTGCGCTTACGCAGCAGCTCCTTGTACTGCTCACACATGCGCTGGAGCTCGATGCATTTGGGCCGGATGGAGTCGACTGCGTAGTGCTCATCCATCATGAGTTGTTGGCCCCTGCTTCTCATCCTCTCTGCCTGGTCCAAGTCTTTCTGCAAGGAAAAGACAACTGGTCAGCGATGACGTTGCACACATGGTCACTGCAGAGTTGTGCAGTGTGTTACACTTATATATAGATCATGTTGTTTTTTACATTAATTTGTCATTTGTATTGAAAGTTGAACTACCATTTAGATTTACTATAAACTCTGGCCATTAGCAGTTGATCTTTGGTAAGCAAATATTATTGAAGCCTTTATCTGTTAATTTTAGTGGGTTAGTAGCACTTTTCCATGACAAAATTTTAGGAGATTTTAGGAGGTTTTTAAGGATGAAATGTATGATATATGTATGAATGTGTGTATGTGTGTGTCCGTCCCGCCCCCCCCCCCCCCCCGCACGTTTGTGTAATACATCTGTGAAACATTCACAAAAGATGAATTGGTATGCATTTATCAAATCAATTATTGTTACTTGATTTTGGAAATAATAAATATCTTGCCAACATCCCACCCAGAACAGAAACAACGTCATCAGCTGTGGTATGTCCACATAAAATGTAAAGAAAGTTATCTTTTAATCAAGTAACAACTTGACTGTCATCCCAAAACCTCAAACAACCATTTTTCTTTTCAAAGATTTATTAAAGAACATAACAAATGGTTGCTATTCGTTTTTTTTGTATATCTCAATGGTATATATTAGCCGTACACTATAAGTAATAGCATTATTTCGACTATACTAACACTCTATTGACCGATTTTAATAGGTTTTCTGTGTCATTAGTAGGCATAGAACAGTATTAGGTTGCCGGCTTTTAACAAGTAGATGCCCTGAGCAGGGTTTTTGTGGAAGGCCCTTACACTCTTCAAACTTCAATGTAAATGCACTTAATTATTAAATGTAAAAAAAACCAAAGAAATAATTATGGATTTTCGTAGGGAAAATAAGGAACATAATATTGTTTCTGTAGCTGGAGAGACTATTGAAATTGTGCAAACCTTTAAAAACCTTGGTACTATCCTAGACAATAAACTAAATTTTACTGCAAATACTGATTATATCAGCAAAAAAGGGCAGCAAAGATTACGATTACTAAGAAAACTGTCCTCCTTTAATGTTATCGAAAAGGCCTTGGCTGTTTTATCACGCTCATATCTGCAATATTTTAAGTTTCAATATCACTGCCTGATATGGCAATCTGAGCATTAAAAATAAGAATAAGCTTTATACAATCCTAAATGCTGCTGGTAAAATCATTGGCAAAAAACAAACCCCATTTTGGCAGTTGTTTGAGACAAACATCTATAAAAAAGCTAACAAAATCCTCGAAATAAAGAATCACCCTTTGTGTCAGGATTTTGTGATTCTACCATCACAAAAGAGATACAAGACACCGATAGCAAAGAAAAACAGACACAAACACTCTTTTGTTCCCCTGGCAATCAAATCATTAAATAAGAACAATCTGGTATAAACCTTGTCACATGTAAATTATGAGTGAGTCTGGTGTGAATGTACACTTTGATTTCTTATAGTTATAATGTTTTTTGTTTGGTGTAATGCACAAATTGTAAGACAAATTTCCATACGGACAATAAAGATTATTATTATTAATTGGTAGCCCGGTAGTAAATATAGAAGAATGAATTTCTTGTAGAGAAAGCGATGAAGAACCTGTACATTGAATCTTTTTTTTTTCTTATTTTTGTATAGTTAAATATCCATTTTGTATAAAAGTTTATATTTTGCTAATGTGGAACCCTTTTCTAAAGGTGAGGGCCCTGTGCGACCGCACAGTCTTTAATTGTAGTAAATTCGGCCCCGAGCTTTAGATTGTATTCCTAAATTCGTGTGGTGAAACTGATTGATACTTTTTTGCAAAGCTTACACCAACTCACTCTGTCTGGTAAACATTTTAAACACGTTGTTTCTCTGACTTCCCATTCTAGGAAATCTTACAGTATTGAGAGCTATGGTTTTAAATGTGGAGTTCCCCCCCCCCTTAGATGATCTCCCCTTTTTTAAAGTATGTTTTTATAGGTTGCTTGCTACAAAGCTTATATCAACACGCTCTGTCTGTCTGGTAAACATTTTGAACACGTTTTTTCTCCTACTCCCACTGCCCAGTCCCGGATCAAGTTGAATCTTCGCATAATCAAAACATTAACTAGTTTATTGATTGATTTTTGTTGGGTATATCAAACAGAAAATAAATGCTACAATATTGAGAGAGATATGGCTTTAAATCTCAGTTCTTTTTATTTTGCTTGTTTTCTGTTTGTGTAGCCTCCTGAGAATATGTTCGCAACATTCACGCACTGTGCGCTGTCTGCATATCCTTCGTCACTCAAAGCATCACCGCTGAAATGTTCCGGGGGTCTTGTGTCCAAGCTAGCGATACGCAAGTTAACAGAAGAGAAAAAAAAACCCAGATAAACTGAAAAAAAAAAAATGGAAATGGTGAATAGAAACATGGCAGTTTCCTTCATAGCAGCTGCACCGTACACGCGATCTCACACATAGGGCACGAGGATGTGAAAGGGACAGTTGGTTGTCATGGCAACTCTGCCTGCATTATTTCATTGATTTCCTCAGGTTGGAATACCGCTCTGTAAATAGATTTTTTCGAAGACAACATGTTTAGAGGGAAAGGGATTTGGAAGGGGGGGGGCAAGTAAACGAGACTTTAATCTTTAAAAACAATCACTTTTCTTATTCCATATGCTAGGACAAATTCGTTCCAGTGCAACTTTTTTTGCCTAAGGCCATTACATGCATGGAATGGGTGGCGTGGATCATACAGAACAAAATAATTAGAATTTTAAAAATGTAGATTATCAAATAAAAGGTGTTACGTAATGGAGGGGAGGCGCGGTGGCTGAGTGATAAAGCGCTTGGCTTCCGATCCAAGTGTTCCGGGTTCGAATCCTAGTGAATACTGGGATTTACTATTACAGGATTTTAGGGAGCCTCTGAGTCCACCCAGCTCTAATGGGTAGCCTACCTGACATAAGTCGGGGAAATTAAATGCGGTTGGTCGATGCGCTGGCCACATGACATCCTCGTTAACCGTGGGCCACAGAAACAGATGACCTTTACATCAGCTTCCCCATAGATCGCAAAGCGAAACTTAACTACTAAATGGAAACAACCTAGACTAAAACTAGAAAAGTTCATTCAAAACTAAACAAAACATTACTAGATCTATTGGGCAGCGTGATCGAGAGGCTAAGTGCGTTTGAACTTGCATTGGCTTGGCTACCTATGAAGGGACTCGAGTTGTGTTTAGTGAGCGCTGAAGGCAGCACGGAAAAACCTTCTCCTAGATACCCCCCTTCCCCCCACTGGTCCACAACTGAGATTGGACCGGCGCCTTCGACATACACGGAGGTCACGATTGGACCAAAGCGCTCTGAGCATGCTATAAGCATGAAAGTAGCGCTATATCAAAGCCCTAATTTAATTTAGTTATTTAACGACTTCACAAAATCGACTAGGGGAAAAAATTCAACCCTCGTTTCATCGTCCTGACACCTCGGCCTGACACTTAGGGACTTTGATCCTTTAACTAAACAGCGAGGGAGGTGACAAGACAGTGTTGACACCGCTTACACCAAGTCCCGCTGTTTGTTTTCGATATTTAGACTTCACGTGAAAGAATTAGATTAATCTTTCGTTATTTAAACTTATCATTTCACAGCATGAAACTATACTCACATTTTACTCTGGCCATTAACGACTTATATTCTAAGCTAATAGAAACTCAAAGAAGATATTTTTCTTTTTAAATTTGAAACAAGGGACATTCTTTAGATCATATTTAAATATATATCCTCTAGCTCAGGGGCGGACTGGCTATATAGGCATTCTGGCAAACGCCCAATGGGCCGGAACCCAAATGGGCTGGTAGGGACACGAAAGGGCCGCATGGATGCCACAATGGCACGCATCAAATTGTTAAAGGTTTGTTTTATAAAACCTTATAAAATGGCCATCTGAGCGTTGTGTTTTAAAAAAACACTTGCGCAGACTCTACAGTGTACTACTGTTTTAATATAACACATTTTCCAAAATATTGTGATGGCCTACATCCGTAGATAGTGCTACTAGAATGCTTCATCCTTTTAGGGCCTACACATTTAGCGATTAAAAAGCAACATAAGGCATATATTATTATAAAGATTTAGAGTTCACTGTATGCACGCATACCGATACATTGTCACACTTAGCATAATGACTTTGAGCACAGGTAGGTCTATAATTAGATGTTCATTGTAGGATAATATACAATTAATGGGCCGCATTGTATAGAAATGCCCGGGCCGATTTCGACACCCAGTCCGCCCCTGCTCTAGCTCCTTCGTTTGCTCATGAATAGGATTCAATTTTACTTAGGGTAATCAGATGTCCGGATTTTTGATACATGACTTTATGAAAAGATGTTCGCATTATCAGAATCAACTTGCCACTCAAAGCTCCATGTAACCTGTGTTTTGGCATGGCTGGGCATAATGTTCAAGTCCAATGAGTCCTTGCACTGATCAATACACAGCGAACAAGAGAGATGTAGATCTAGATTCTCATAGACTTCTAAGCGTTCATCTATTATAATGAAAATTGGGCCTACTGCGAAATGTCACTAAATCTTTTTTTTTTTCTACAAAGATAATATCTCATTTATGCAACTTTTGGAGCGATTGTTCTCTTAAAAATGAATGAATGTTAAATTTAAAAACATTTTTTACCCAGCACACTTTCCCCTTCTCCCTTAAAAAAAACAAACAAAATCTTGGTGAAGTGAATGTAGGCCTATAGGTCTAGTACACCTTGTAATATTCTAATGATAAGCATTTAGATCTAGACTTAGAAGACAATGCGTACAATTTTCCTAAACATTAATTTATTAAACTTTTGAGCCAATAAAAATTTGTAGTCAGAAATTCCCAAACGCGATAGTCCTTTCAAGAACGCGAAAGCCCATTCAAAACCGATGTAGGATCTAGACCTAGATTGAGTCTCTAGCCAAATTTATATTAATTTATTTTTAGTATGAAAAAGTATAACGTTCAAAACTAGAGTTATCCCCCCATGTGGCCAACGAGCTAGTCATTCTTTTCTCAGCGATATACATCAACTGTTACATTTCTAAGAAAATCGTTAAAGGCGTTTCCATTTTATTTTTTTTAGTTTTCCCCTTTGGATGACTATTTTTTAATCCTCCTCTGGAACAGGGCGTGTGCAAGGCTGAGTAATCCTTTTTTTTTTTTTTTTGCTGGCCATGCAATGTCTTCGAACTAAAGAAGATTCTCGGCTAGCATGACCATTTTTTAGAATTTTATCGATTACAATGTCTGTTCCCTACCTCCACGTATTTTCTTGCTAATTAGAAAACTGAGTCTGTCTTTGCAATAATCAATATATTTATCGTTCAATATTGACAGGTATTTTGGACATCGGCAAATCTTATAATTTAGTATGGTTCTTCCATCGCGGTTCGATGATGACCACTTTTTGTCACCCAAGGGGGCTGAGGGTTTTGCACGGGGGTTTTGTGCCTCCTCATGTGGCTGGTCAGACCTATCTGAGCCCGGAATGTTCGGCTGCACACTCTGCAGGTTATTCCAGCTGGTGCCAGTGTGATTGGCCTTGCGATGCGAGGCATATGATGATATGTTCTATTACAATTACACCCCCTAGAGGCTCAAAATGGCTACGTTTACTTCCAAGCAGTGTCTTAACCTAGAAATACAAGCTCGTGTGGCGTCATTGTCACAGTCTCGATGGACACTGCCTGCTATATGTTCACCTCGGATCATGTGGGTGAAAAACACGTGAAACTCCTGATATAGAAACAGGAAGTAAGGATGATTAAATTGACTCTTAGTCAGTAGTAACCTTAAGGGTCGAGAGAGTGGTCGATCACAGTTGGTAGATCTAGTACCTTTTGGTCACTTCGAGAGAGTAGTAACTTTTCTAGTATTTTGGTCCGTTGCGGACAGTAGGAACTTAAGTTGAGAGTAGTCACTTGAAGCCAGTAATACAGTATACGTATTTTAATAGCTATTTTGTATTTGGAGCTGGATACATATTATTGTTTATGGTTACCCGCTGTGATGCGGACGTTACTTATAGTCTTTTCTAGAGAACTTGACATGTTGGCTATATTTGATACCGCTGTTATGAGGATCTGATTATGTTTCTTATTGTATTGTGTAACCACAAAGAAGTGCATTATATTATTATTTAATAAACTTTATATTTTGTCTGCTCAAGTGGATTCAAGTCACTCTGTAACATCTATGTTTGTCACGTGTTGAGTGGACAAACGAGCCCAGCATTCTTCAACTATACACAAGAAGAGCATGTTACAATTACGAAAGGTAACCCGTGAGGTAACAAATCATCCGCGTTTCTGTATTTGACAAGATTATTTTACATTTGACTAGAGTAACACCTTTGGTAAAATCACTAAATTAAGAAAGCCTTCAAGATAGAAGACTCAAAAGTAAAGTAGCAATTATACATAAAACACTGAACCATAATCTTCAAATACAAAAACAAAATTTAATAAAATACTCTGAAAGACACAAAGATAATGGCACATTCCTCGTCCCATATGCTAGGACTAATCTGTACAAATACTCCTTCTTCCCTAGTGCTATTAGAGCACGGAATGGGTTGCCTGAGCTAGCCAGGAAAACCAGTGACTTGGCAGAATTTAAGTCATTGGTTAATATGCATGAGGCGTAGGACGTAATCATCTTCTTTTTTAAAGTAACGTCTGTATTTTATATAAGATAAGATCACTTGGACAAAATGGACAACTGAGAAACAACCATTGAAACTATTTTAAAAGCCATGTACACTTAGCTGCATTTGTACACACTAGCTGCATTTGTACACACTAGCTGGATTTGTACACACTAGCTGCATTTGTACACACTAGCTGCATTTCTACACTAGCTGCATTTGTATACAGTACGCATTTGTGCATGAGATAATTTTATATTAAGCTTATTTTAACATATGCACGACTCCTTACACTCTGGCCCTTAAAAATAATGAAAAGGTTTAAACTCGTCAATCACAAATTAAGCATCTTCGTGATGTGACCTTTGAGCTTAAACACTGCTATTGTATAAGTGAAACTTATGGTGCAGTACATTCACAATAAATTCGTTAAGGCCCACACAACCCATGCACACACACACACATACACAATGTGAAAGCTGTAATGTCATGTTGACCTGCGATTAAGGTCACAGCTACCCAGAAATACAACTCATTTCTTTTTGCTTTACTATTGTTTAGTTATCGTGGCGAATTATAATAATAATTATCATTATAGCTTTATATAGAGCTACTTTCATGCTTATAGCATGCTCAGAGCGCTTTGGTCCAATCTCATTTGTGGACCAGTGGGAGGGAGGGGGTATCTGGGAGAAGGAGTTTCCGTGCTGTCTTTAGGCGCTCAGTAAACAGTCGGGTGTCGAACCTCGAGCCCCTTCATAGGTAGCCAAGCCAAGTTCAAGCTTACTTAGCCTCTCGACCACGCTTCCCACGCTTCTCTTTAAGGATCTTTTTCCAGATAAACACAAGTGCATTATCTCTTTGTACCACGCTCTTAGAGACTCTAGCCCTAGCAGAGTCTCCATCCAGAGGTGACAGTCGTACTAACTTATTAACACGTGTTTTTCAAACGTGATTTACACGTGCATTTCGTACATGTGCTAAAAAAATGTGCTAAAATATGATTACACTTTGAACGCCTCTACTTCGATAGGAGCGCTCAAGAACGATAACAACTCTAAATGTACTCGATTCTTCTCACGAGTTATCTCTGATCGATACCTTGATAGTTTAAAACTTCAGCTGTCACCCAGTGAGCAATACTAAATGTAAGATTGGCTTCACATCAACAAGTCGATATTATTAGACCTTGATGTGTGTGAATAAATAGCTTCTTGTTTTTTAAAAAGACTTTTAGGGCTAATCTTCACTGGTAATCCCCACCCCCCAAATGCTATGTCAGATAAGTCTTGAATGTGAAAATCCCCCGGGCCCCCACTTGAGGGGGGCCCCCAAATGAGTATTTTTTAATAAAATTCTAAAATATTACGCAAAATGCAGGGGCCCCCTAAGAAGTCAAACCCCCCGGGGCCCCCACACGATAGCAAATTCCTAGCTACGCCCCTGAAAGTCTGTTTGTATTTATATTGACTGGTGTATTAAATATATTAAGACTAAGAAGACGCGTAGTCCCGTTCAAGATAAATATGTTCTTGTTCTATAATTATTATTTTTTTACTTTGAAAAATTATAACGGTCTAACCAGTTTTCCAAGTGCGTTCAACGAGCTAGTAATGTTTTCCTAACGATATACAGCAACTTTCAAATTTCTAGCAAAATCGTTAGAGCCGTTTTCGAGCCTTGTCCAGGTTCCACCCAGGTTCCTGTTTCCATGAAGTTATGAGCTGTATAGAGGAATTGTAATAAAAGATTTGGACAACTGGTGTAAGAAGAGATATTGGTGAATACATATGGAGTTTATTTCAAGCTTGAATTTAAATACATTTGTTAAGTTCTGGGTCGTGCAGGCTGAGCTGTATTTGTGCGTTATGGAGTTATACGTTTGCTTTACATGTTTCGGGTGTTCCTTCAGTTTTAAAAATTATTACATCCTAGCCAAAACTTCCCATATGACGACTGGGGACGGCATGATTTTAACCCGGGAACATATGGACGACAGCCCAGAACGATGACCAAACGACCAGGCAGCCATATTCTGTTTTGTATTATTGTTACTTTACTATTTTTTGTCTTCTATCCTGAGGTGTCTCTTAACTTGAATGATTTGTTACTAATGGTTTTAATTAGTCAAATGGTAATCTGTAAACAAAACCAGATGTAGACTTCTGAATACTTAAATAAAAGAAGCTAGATCTATAATATTCGTAAACATCATTACCAAAGTTTTCACATGCATTGAAAATATTGCTTAGAGGCTAAAGAACACTAAAGCATAATACGGAAATACATGCTGAAAATTAACTTCCGGTCATCCACTTCTGCTTAAGATTATTTGATAATTCGTCCATGTTTGTGGGGAACAAAATGTATGACTTACCAGGGATACAACAACCCTAGCGCCGGCCCACTTTATAGCGCTTTAGATGCGTGTATAATTATAATCTACACTACTCGCAATTTACGCCTCATGTCTGGTGCATATGTTTCTTTAGTCGATAGTTACTCCCCTTACACATCTTACATCCGTGTGTTTATCATGGCAGTGGGATATCATATCGGCGCGTTGCAGTATTTAGCATGTTTAGTGACCCGTTACGGCGTGTTTCACGTTATTTGTGGGTAAAGCTGGTAGACCGTGTCGAAGTACACAGGGGGGGGGGGGGGGGGGAAAGCAAAAAAAAAAAAATACATTAACAAAAACAAAAAGGTTTATATAGCGGGAGAACTGCACATTTGAAACCAATTTCTCAATACTGCAATATTTATTTCCCTTTTCGATATAAAACAAAATTAATGAATTACCCCTGTTTTATTAAACAATCGGTTGATTTGTTTTGATTGGTTCATGTTTTGTTAGGGACCATGAGTAGTCGTGCGAAGCTTCAACTTAATCCGAGAATGGGTGTGGGAGAAATAGCTTTCTCAAACTTTGTACCAGACGGACAGACAGACATACAGAGTGAGTTGATATAAGCCTTGTAATAAATAAAAGTGAACCAAGTATGTATGTTCACGGTACTATTCAGCTCATACATTAAAAAGAAATGCATTCTATTTAGATCAAGACGTAGTGAATGCTACCCTGTGCTCTACTGCAAGTTGTTCACCATGACCTACTTTGATTTAGTGAGAAGACGTTTAATTACAGTACCCGCTTCTTTTACCTGGCAGACGAATATTTTGTATTAGAAAACATTGACGTAATACAAATTACTTCCTATCTGTCAACTCAACCTATTGGTCCGGACTCTTTTTTTTACACTGTCCGTGGGGTGATCCTATCTGGCACCTTTCTCCGCCCATCGCCAACGAAACCACAGCCCAAGGGTCATAACAGAGGGGCCCCTTAGCAGTGCGCAGGGCCCTGGACCATTGTTCAAAAAAGCCGCATGGCCTCAATTCCATTGGGCAAGACGATTTTTTGGCGGTGACGCGGCATGAAAAGTGTGTCCCTAATTTAAATACCCTTCACCACAGTGTCAACATAGACTGGGGATCACTGGTGTAGGGTTTTGAAAAAAAAAAAAAGCATTTCATTTATTATTTATAATCAGTTTTGGTGGCGCATTTACATGGGATTTTTCTTCTCTGTATTTATATTTCATTTCCGGTTTGCGTTCTTAAAGCAATAAAATACAGTAAGAAAAGGAAAAAAAAAAGAGAAAGCGATAAGGAAATAGGAGGCGCTGTAATGGAGAATAAGGAGACACATGCGGAAATAATATAAAGTAGATTTGAAATAAATAAACAAAATAAACAACATAGGGCAGAAGTACAACAAGAAATAAAACCTAGGGCCTGGCTACTTTAAAACACATCTTAAACAAAAGAAGCCCATATTGGTTGGGGAAAGGAAAGATAGTTGATTGCTGTGCTAGCTGTGTGTCACTAAGACTAAGACTGCTTTACTGATCCTTACGGAAATTTGTTGTGATTACAAGGACTATTTTCTCATATAAAGACAACACAACAGAAACATACACATAAATAGATCAGACACAACATAAAGAGTTCATTCAGCGACTACACACAGGCATCTTGGTTCTTTTCATGTCGCCCTCGCTAACCGTCGGCCTTTATAAACAGACGACATTATCTGCCCTATAGAATACAAGGTCTGACAGAAGTAGATTATTTTGCTTTCCTTGTGTGTGTGTGTGTTTTTTCTTTCTGCCATTGGATTTATTTCATACAGTTATTTCTTCCTAACTTTATTTTCGGTTCTTTCATTAACTGAAAACTTGTTTTAACCACCATTTTGTGATGCAGGGCGAGACGGACGAGACGAGAGACCAGACTTATCGATTAGCTCTTGCTGCTCTCTAGAACTGAAGCTCTCAAAAGAGACAGTGAACACAGTGCAGTGTGGTCCTTGGGTGGCTCGGCTTTCACATTTACATAGACATGGAACAGTTAGGACGGCAGAATACTAGACAGAAATGTTGGTTATAGATAGACAGAAATGTTGGTTATAGATAGACAGAAATGTTGGTTATAGATAGACAGAAATGTTGGTTATAGATAGACAGAAATGTTGGTTATAGATAGACAGAAATGTTGGTTATAGATAGACAGAAATGTTGGTTATAGATAGACAGAAATGTTGGTTATAGATAGACAGAAATGTTGGTTATAGATAGACAGAAATGTTGGTTATAGATAGACAGAAATGTTGGTTATAGATAGACAGAAATGTTGGTTATAGATAGACAGAAATGTTGGTTATAGATAGACAGACATGTTGGTTATAGATAGACAGACATGTTGGTTATAGATAGACAGACATGTTGGTTATAGATAGACAGAAATGTTGGTTATAGATAGACAGAAATGTTGGTTATAGATAGACAGACATGTTGGTTATAGATAGACAGAAATGTTGGTTATAGATAGACAGAAATGTTGGTTATAGATAGACAGAAATGTTGGTTATAGATAGACAGAAATGTTGGTTATAGATAGACAGAAATGTTGGTTATAGATAGACAGAAATGTTGGTTATAGATAGACAGAAATGTTGGTTATAGATAGACAGAAATGTTGGTTATAGATAGACAGAAATGTTGGTTATAGATAGACAGAAATGTTGGTTATAGATAGACAGAAATGTTGGTTATAGATAGACAGACATGTTGGTTATAGATAGACAGACATGTTGGTTATAGATAGACAGACATGTTGGTTATAGATAGACAGAAATGTTGGTTATAGATAGACAGAAATGTTGGTTATAGATAGACAGACATGTTGGTTATAGATAGACAGAAATGTTGGTTATAGATAGACAGAAATGTTGGTTATAGATAGACAGAAATGTTGGTTATAGATAGACAGAAATGTTGGTTATAGATAGACAGACATGTTGGTTATAGATAGACAGACATGTTGGTTATAGATAGACAGACATGTTGGTTATAGATAGACAGAAATGTTGGTTATAGATAGACAGAAATGTTGGTTATAGATAGACAGAAATGTTGGTTATAGATAGACAGAAATGTTGGTTATAGATAGACAGAAATGTTGGTTATAGATAGACAGACATGTTGGTTATAGATAGACAGACATGTTGGTTATAGATAGACAGACATGTTGGTTATAGATAGACAGAAATGTTGGTTATAGATAGACAGAAATGTTGGTTATAGATAGACAGAAATGTTGGTTATAGATAGACAGAAATGTTGGTTATAGATAGACAGAAATGTTGGTTATAGATAGACAGACATGTTGGTTATAGATAGACAGACATGTTGGTTATAGATAGACAGAAATGTTGGTTATAGATAGACAGACATGTTGGTTATAGATAGACAGACATGTTGGTTATAGATAGACAGACATGTCGTCCTGGCAGTAGTGAGGGTGTGGTCATTTGTTTCTATGGCTGACGGTTTTAACGAGGGTGAACAACGGCCAACCCCCTGACCATTCTAGATGTCTGTCTGTCTGTACCACCTACCTACCCATCTATCTATCTATCTATCTACCTACCTACCCATCTATCTATCTATCTATCTGCCTATCTATCTATCTATCTATCTATCTATCTATTTATTTATTTATTTTCCTATATATCTTATATATACAGACTAGTGTAGCCATCCATCCCCCTTCTGACCACAAGAGACAAAGGTGGATCAAAATACAAATAAAAAATAATAATAACAATATTGATCAATCAATGAATTTGATCACTAGTCCGACACGCTAAAGGATACTTTTTTATTGTGTTAAATTCGTTTTTTCTTGAATAATGGACTTGACCTTTGAATTATAACTAATAATTATATCGAAAATATAGAGTATTTTTGTCTACCTTTGTAAAACTGCATATTATCAGTTCCAGGATTAGAAAACTTACTTGAGATGTAATAAATGATAATCATAATAACAATAAGCCTTCCTCGTTAGACACCATTTATTTTTACATTTTATCTATGTATGTATACTTTCATTCCAGTAAGGAAAACATGTATTTTGAATTTCTAATATATCGATCTATCTATAATCTAACAGAATATCAAATATCAACAGCACTATACTCGCCCCTCATCCTTTTTAAATTATGAAGCAAACCGATAATCGATTGATTGATTTCTCGTTCAAATCAGCGTCTCTCCCCCCCCCCCCAAAAAAAAAAAAAACATGGACACTACCCAAGAGAAAGGAGCCAACATAGTAGAAGTGCTCACACACACACACACACACACAATCAAGGCATGCTTGCTAATTGGAATGGGGGCAGGGGGCGTGGTTGCATCAGAACAGAATGACGTAGGAATCTAACTGCTCGTACTGACACGCGGACACGCATGCGCAGGTCAGGTGTTACTGTGTAGGCCCTAATTGGGGTAAAGATATTTCTATTGAAGGTGTGGACTAACACAAAACTAAAACTCCATGACCAAATTACAATGTCTTCGGGGCTTGAAAAGACCTTCCTACAGGTAACAGCACCAGAAAAAAAAAAGAAGAAGAGGCAGAGAAAGCGATGGGAATATAACAGAATGGACGGGCCTTCCATTGAAAAAAAGTTCTATCTAAGGCAAAAGACAAGAGGAATGGAGAAAGACGGTCGAAAAATTGTGTGTGTTGCCCCCAAGTGTCCAACAGACTAAGGGATAGGTCACGGTCCAACACAAGTTTCTAAAGGGACCACGCTCCAAATAATAAGAAAAACAGAACAAAAAATATAAGTTACGGAAAGCGTCTAAAAATAGAGAGTGTAAATCAAGAAACCGAGGCGAAAAGCAGTACACAGCTGTTTATGAATAGGAAGTTAAAAAACGCAAAATGTTAAAACTCTTTCCGTTTTGAGCATTGAGCATTTCCATGGCTCAGAACCAACGTGCAAAGAAATGAGAGATTGATAGGCAAGTGCGGAGGATTAATTTGCATAAAGTGCTTTGTCTCAATTTACACAGTTGATCATAGATCATAACTTATTTCTAACTTCAAATAAAACAAAACAGCTATAAATTACAATCGGGCACGGGATAATGTCAAACCCCATTGTTAGAAATGCTAAACTCGAACTTACGAAAACTCCCATCCATTATTGCATCAGATACTTGCTCATACAATCTCCATTGCATCAGCATGTCTATCTTTAAGATAAGATTTAGATGCTAAGGGTGGAACCTGGTTGGTATGCAATCGACCACATTTTTTTCGTATCAGCTTCGATCATGACCATTTCCTTCCCAATCAATACAAATTTTTTTCAAGCCATTTGATAAGAGAGTAGGTTGTTTATAGTTGGACTGACAAGACCACAGAACCTGGTTTACTAGAACTACTAGTTTGATTGGATGTGTTGTGTTTATGATTAAGTAGGGGGGGGGGCTACATGTTTTATGAGATAAGTTGTGTTTAAGGGGCGGGGCGCTACAAGTTTTATGAGATGTGTTGTGTTTATGGGGCGGCGGGGGGGGGGGGGGGTTCCAGTATGGGCAACAGCCCTGCAGGATCTTTTAGGGACAAACTGAAGAATAGGGAAAATGGAAACTGAGTGAAACATTTATTTTGTTGAAGACATTAAAGCAATAAAATCTGTATATAATTTAATTTAAAGCATTTGATCTATTTGTCTGATTCAAATTATTATTTAATGTCTTCATCAATGTTGAGCCTGACAACTGTTATTGTGTGTCGCGACACATCCATCTGAGAATCGGGAGTAAAACTGCGCATTAAGAAAATTGATCAAGATGAAATCCAAACTGCTGTGTTGTTGTTGTTTTTTTGTTGTTAATTTTTTTTTTTTTTTTTTTTTTTTTGGGGGGGGGGGGAGTTTAATTGCAAAGATATTCCTACAGGGAAGCGATTAGAAACAGGATTAATTCAGCTATCGGACCCCACGATAACCTGATAACTACTGTAAAAAAAAACAAGGCCCTCAAAGACTTTTCTTCAGGGAACAGTCCCATAAAAAGAAGAGGCAGACAGAGAAAGTGATGGAAAGACATCAAAAGAATGGACGGTCCTGACATTGAAAGACAAAAGACAAAAGGGAATGGAGAAAGACGGTCGACTAATCTTGTGTGGTGCCCCAAAGGTCCAACAGACTAAGGGAGAGGTGAAGGTGGAGATGTGGAGAAGAAAACAGTTGCTAAGAAACCAAAAATGCTATCAATCAACAAGGGGCTTTATTAGTGCTGTTTCTTTAAATCTCGCTTGATGAGTCTAATTCTGTTACCGCCAGGGTCCAGATTTGTAAACAAATAATCATATTCATTGTATGTATGTTTGTAAAAAGTGTTTGACATGTTTCGGATGTTTCTTCAGAGTTGAAGATAATTACTTCCTAGTCCAAAACCTCCGGCAGGACGACGGGGGATGGGAGCGGGCAGGGTTTGAACCCTGGACCATCGATAAATCTGAACGACAGTCCAGCGCGCAAACCGCACGACCAGGCGGTCCTACTTTATGGTTCTATAACATGGAGAACAACTGAAGTAACAACAAAAAAAGTACAGACCTTCATCAACGGATGCCTGAGAAATAGCCTGAGAATACACTGGTACGACAAAGTAGAAAACACCAAACTGTGGGAGATGAGTGGACAGAGAGGTGCAGATTTTAGAGAGGAAGAGGAGAGGGATTGGTCACACCCTTAGAAAAGATACCAGCAACAGAGCTAGGCAGGCCTCAGAGTGGACCCCCCCCCCCCCAGGGAACAAGACGCAGAATAAGACCAAAAAGAACATGGCGACGCAGTGTACTAGAAGAAGCCGAGAGGACCGGGAAGAGCTGGGAAACCATCAAAAAAAAACTAGCAAGAGACCGTGGAGAGTGGTGTGATTTTGCTGAGGCCCTATGTTCCATGGGGAACACAAAGGAATGATGATAATGATGTGTTTCGATATACTTATTGTTATGGAGTGTGTGTGTGTATGTTTCTATTACTTTTGTATAGCGCATGATCATATCATATCGTTCTGGGCCCGTGGAGAGGGAAGGTAGTATCTGGGAGAAGGTTTCCGTGCTGCCTTTTGTCGGGATTCGAACTCTCACAGCAGTATTTGTCCCTCAGCCACAAAGATGTGACATTCACCAAGGGCTGCCTCTGCCCTTCATGTTGCCATCTCCTGCCGTCTTCTATGAGATTGGGTCTAGGAGACTAGGATGTAATCATCTTTAGTGAAGCATGTCAAACATAAAAAATAAAACAATAATAATTGTTCTTTTTTTAATGTCATCTCACTTACATTCATATGGTGATTTTTATGGGAAAAAAATGACTTGCATAATTTATTAAAAAAAAGGTTTGCGTTTAGAAAACAAAAAAGTAGCCGTTGCACCAGAACATCATGATTTTTGTATAATTTTTTCAATTTTGAAATCTGGGTGCGACAGACTGACGGACGGACAGAAAGACCACACAAAACTAATAGCGGCTTTTCCACTTTTAGGGGACCGCTAAACAAACGACGAGTTAGCAGCCGCCTGATCTCTACGACTCTATGTAAATATGTTCAATGTACCGAGGTATACAAAAGTGTTAAAATGATTCCGTTTTCCCACGACCCAGGCTCGTAAGAATACGGGCTAGCTCGTTTTATTTCCCTTCATTTTGTGTTCCTTTTCTTCAAGAAAGAAAAAATTCAGCAAATCATTAGCAGGGCCTTTATAATGGAGCAGAGACTTGAGCAGTACGTTAAGTCGTCGAACAATAAACCCTTTGTTAAGTGACCTACCTGGTGCAGTATACAGAGTCCATTATAGCGTCACGCCTCAGGGGGCGACACACACTAACACAGCCTCAAGAGCGTAATAGATCTTTATTATAACATCACCATTTGGAATAAATACGTAAGCTATTCTACAGGGATCACTTTCCATGAACTGTCTCAGTTATCCATGGAAATGTTTTGAGAAAGGATAATGAAATCGAACAACTCCGAAGTGAAAAACAAAAAAATCCTACAGAAATAAAAAAATTTTAGATTATCCAAAAGTTCGATTCTACCCGAGCAGTCGATCGGCACCTCCCTTGCGAGTGTCGGAACGAGCGAGTGGCGTCAACACAAACTGATTCTCGTGTTGCGTTGTGCTTTCGTTCATTCACCGTTAAGAGTCCCCAGGACACGTCTGCACGACAGATCCGAGACCTAGTTTTGTCAAGTGTTTGCGTGCGTGTTTGCGTTTTACCCCTACCCCCCCCCAACTCTCCCTTCCCCTCCAGGCGTACACCAGAATTCCGCTAATCTAATGTTTCTCACTGCAAAAGTCATTGATCATGTAACGCCATGTGAAGCGAAAGCTGATCGAATAAGCGACCTATAGAGTAGGCTTATATGTACCGAGAAAATAACTGTTACACAATCTCAAATCAATATCAATAAAAAAAAAGTTTTTTTTTAAGACAACCTGTAGCCTGGGTGGACGCTGATCTCGAAAAAGGGCTCTAACTATTTTCAAATAAATTTGACAGTTTATGTATATTTTTGGAAGAAAAAAAAAGCTAGCTAATTGGCCACACAGTGAAAACTCTGGTTAGACCTTTATAATTTGTCAAAATATAATCTTCTTAAAATTAAATTTGGTCTGGAGGTCTAGACAGCTTATATCTTCAACACACATACATCAGCGGGTATTCCCGCATGCATCCCACGAAAGAGTGAGCTAAATATGAAATACAAAGACGTCCAGGAACATTTTGCGAACTGTCATGTTCAGTAAATAACATAGACGACAATCATTTTATGTTTATCTTTATAGGCCTATACCAGACTATAATTTGAAACAAGCCTACCAAATCTCTGGATCCAGTATTCTAGTCTAGACTACTGTACTTTAACGATAGTTTGATTCTTGATCATTAAAGTAGAGTTTTAAATACTCTTAGTTTCCTACATGGGCGTAACCAGGAGGAGAAAGGGGGGGGGGGGTTCGGCGGGTCGGGGTAAAAAAAAATCTATGGTTTTACATCTATAACAATTTAGTTCTAATGTAAAATGATGTTTAAAAAAAAAATCTGAATGCAATAAAGGGAACCATTTGGGAAGCGTACAGAGTAAAACTGGAGGCGCGGTGGCTGAGTGGTAAAGCGATTGGCTTCCGAACCGGGCGTCCCGGGTTCGAATCCTGGCGAAGACTGGGGAATTTTTTACTTTCGGGAGCCTCTGAATCCACCCAGCTCTAATGGGTACACGACTTTAGTTGGGGGAGAGTAAATGCAGTTGGTCGTTGTACTGGCCACATGACACCCTCGTTAACCTTAGGCCACAGAAACAGATGACCTTTACATCATCTACCCCATAGATCTCAAGTCTGAAAGGGGAAGTTTACTTTTTTTTTACAGAGTAAAACTCCGCTCTTCTTTCATCTTCGACTTGAAGACATTCGCCTTATTAAATAAAGAAACCAACGTCGAATGAATTTGCTAACTATTCACAGAAAGCAAGAACTGTGTTTGTAGGTTAATTGTTCGTGCCGCTCTGGTCTCCAGTCTACAGTTCTTATCTCTTCTAAGAAAAGTAGAAGAAAAGGGTGGGGTGGAGGGGGGGGGGGGGGTAAGGGGACAGAACCAAGGGGAAGGGTGAACAGCCAAAACAATGCAAACATCTGGACACCTGAGATAACAGCCTGCAGTGCTTGTGGCATTGGGTGAAAAAGACCGAGCACCTCTACATGTTTTGCCCGGCCCTAAAAAAAAACAACAACAGTTTCCTGTTTTGGTTTGAATACATGAAATTAGTGTTCAAAAGAAATGATTCCCCTAAAGAGCTGCTCCATTTGGATGTAGGCATGTATTTGCATTTATAAGGAAATATTAAATAGTTGTTAAGAGTATGGGGGTTGGTTTTAATAGGTACTATCCAACTCGGTTGGGGGGTAAACGTCTCTTAGTACGAACACTGTCATTTTTCATCACCTTCAATAGTTTGTTGTGTTTCGTCTCATTATGAATACAGCTAATTGAAAATGTTCAGTCAGTCTGCTAGCCAATTGAAAAGGTCCGGTCAGCCTGCAAGCTAATTGAAAAGGTCCGGTCAGTCTGCAAGCTAATTGAAAAGGTCCGGTCAGTCTGCAAGCTAATTGCAAAAATAAAAACCTTTTTGATGAAATTTGGCATCATTGCGGAGGGCGTAAATTATATCAGAACCTAGCTGGGGTTTCGGTGGGAGGGACGGAGGCAGAGGCGTAGTGAGCGAAACGTACCCCCGGGTAAAGTTATTTTATTTGCACCCCCCCCCCAGTTCCCAAGAAAATCGCATAGAAATACAGGCTTATCAATAAAAAGTATGTAATAATAGTGTAATACAAATAATCTTAGAATGTATTACTTAACTAAAATATCTAAAATAGTTGTATTTTTTGGCGCCTCTCAGCGTATGCCCCCCCCAACGAGGGTGGCGCCCCAGGCATCGTGTCCTCTTTGCACCCCCTCCCTACGCCTCTGGTTTGGAGGGGGGGTAAATTTATTAAGTTTTTTCTTAAGTTATATCAGTTTTTATTTGCATATTACAATGAATTCGGACAAAGCCGGGTATTTCTGCTAGTCTTATTTCAAGCTTGTAGTCTAATCGTTTATTGAATAGATTTGTGAATATAATCAAATTTGCTTTGATGTTGATGTATTCCTTTAGTACGTGACAAAGACTTGTCAAACGTTTAGTACCTGACAGTGAAAAGTCAACCTTTTAGCACCTGACAGTGACTTGTCAACCTTTTAGTACCTGACAGTGACTTTTCAACGTTTAGTACCTGACAGTGACTTGTCAACCTTTTAGCACCTGACAGTATCTTGTCAACGTTTAGTTCCTGACAATGACATGTCAACCTTTTAGTACCTGACAGTGACATGTCAACCTTTAAGTACCTGACAGTGACATGTCAACCTTTAAGTACCTGACAGTGACATGTCAACCTTTTAGCATCTGACAGTGACATGTCAACCTTTTAGCACCTGACAATGACTTGTCAACGTTTAGCACCTGACAGTGACTTTTCAACGTTCAGTACCTGACAGTGACTTTTCAACGTTTAGTACCTGACAGTGACATGTCAACCTTTTAGCACCTGACAGTGACTTGTCAACCTTTAGCACCTGACAGTGACTTTTCAACGTTTAGTACCTGACAGTGACATGTCAACCTTTTAGCACCTGACAGTGACTTGTCAACCTTTTAGCACCTGACAGTGACTTGTCAACGTTTAGTAACTGACAGTGAGTTGTCAACGTTTAGTACCTGACAGTGACTTGTCAACCTTTTAGTACCTGACAGTGACTTTTCAACCTTTTAGCACCTGACAGTGACTTGTCAACGTTTAGTAACTGACAGTGAGTTGTCAACGTTTAGTACCTGACAGTGACTTGTCAACCTTTTAGTACCTGACAGTGACTTTTCAACCTTTTAGCACCTGACAGTGACATGTCAACATACATGATCTTCTCATTGCAATTATCTATTATTTACCGCTTCCCTCGGGCGTTTCGATGGACTAGTCACAACATGTAGTTGGTAAAGGAAAAAAAAATCTTAAGAAATAATGTATTCATTGTTTTAACAAGTCTATGCTAGATAGTTGGGGAGAGGGGGGGAGAGATAGTCTATGCGCAGGTAACCGCGTTATTGTACAATACCTGATTACCTGATCAAACAGCAGACGTATTGCGATGGCAGTCGATATCCTTTTCAAATGGCAGACAGCCCGGAACAATACTGATGAGCAGGAGAAGGGCTAGGTCGACGCTTGCAAGGGAGTGAAGAGATTATCGCGGATTAATTTTAGGTTAAAGCCTTACGGGCAACTCGCGTCTGCCTCATTTACGTGGATGTAATCAAACGGGACCCCATAACAGTGAACATTGATTACTGACCATTTGGAGGACATAGCCCTAGCCCTAGACCGCACCTGCGTGGAGAGAGATGGTGACCAAGAAAGCAATAGACAGCTAGAAAAAAAAACCTAGACAATATAGAGAAGAGAAGACAAGACGGACAGACAGACAGACACACAGATAAATAGACAGATAGATAGCTGGATGGATGGATGGATGGATGGATTGGATAGGATAAGATAGGATAAGATAGGATAAGACAGGATAGGATAAGATAGGATAAGATAAGATAAGATAGATAGATAGATAGATAGATAGATAGATAGATAGATATAGATAGATATAGATAGATAGATCGATAGATAGATAGAATGGTAAAACTATTTTAATTCGTGTTTAGTTATTCTATAGTAAGCATTAGAAGGTTCGGTGATGAAGCGAACGATGAAGAATCATAGCATGTAGCATCAGCTAGAGTATATCATTAACTCTTGTACTGCTATCATTATGTTCCATGTCATGTTTTAGTAAACATTCAAAGCTCACAATTTGAAAACGATGGGGTTGACAGTTCAGAAAAATAAACAAACTCAGATAGTCACAAATACTTTTTGATGGCCTTGTCCTGCTTACACTTTGTGCACTTGTACTGTGCAAGTTAATAAATGTACAGAAACATGTATAGAAAAGAGTTACGACTTCAGGCAGTGATTCCCAAAGTAGTCTATATAGACCCCCCAGGGGTCTATGAAGACCGCCAAGGGGTCTACAAAAGTGAAAAAATAAATTGGGGGTATATGAGATGTCCAAGGGGGTCTACGATAATAGATTTTATTTAAGCAGGTCGTGACTTTAATTTTTACATCCCATTAATGTAATTTTTTCATACATTAATATTTGATTTGTACCTTAATTAATCCTTTAAATATTTATCCTGCTATTCAAACGAAAAAATGTTGTATTTAATTTCAACACTTCTTTAAATAGCTTAATTTTGTCTACGTGTAACTTAATGTTTCTTTCTAGATGGGTAGCAAGCCAAGGCAAATGAGCCCTTGTCAATTTTAAAATGCATCGAAAACAAAACAAAAGCATAGCTAGGTATTCTTAGTTTCTAATATTGCTACTTGTTTTAAAGTTAAAAAGTCGCCAGGAAAATGGAAAACGTGTTCTCTTCTTTTTCTAAAGGTTAAAAGATGGCCAATCACGACGTTCTGCAGACCTTCTTGTCAGCCAATATGACATTCTTGTACACGCCGTATTATCGTTTTACACTCCAGGCGTCTCTGCTGGTGGCGGTCCCGCAGAGACCAATCGCTATAGTAGGCCTGAACACTGACGTGCAGCATCGCACACTGTGGGCCATTGACAGTACAGACCTGTGACGTGGAAACGTGGTCATCATTACCCACAGGTTGCGACGCTGCAGGTCAGAGTTAAGGCCTTCTATTACGACTGGTCTCGGTCCCACCAGCCCATCGGGTATCGCCTTTCGGGCAGTTGCCAGTATAACCAGTCCACCCAAGCGGGGGGTCTGAAACTAGACATCTGAATCCGTAAACACTTTGTTAGTATGTATCTTGTGAAAAGAAAACAACTAGACTTTTAAGAACGTGTGCCGTGTGATGACATACACACGATGTGACATTAACACACGTGACAGAAGCAACACATGTAAATAAGCACATGTGTCGTCATTACACAGAGATGCATTAACTAAGCGTTGCCTTGCTCGGCTATCAGTTTAAATAGTACAAAACAAACAAAAAAAAACATAAGGCAAAGATTTCTAAACTTAATAGCTGGTCAAAAAAGTTCTATTCAGCTGATAAGACACCATAAAAAAAAAAAGCAGTTTTGTCTACTATAGTCGCGCCTTATCTGCCGATACTAAGACCTCAATACAGGAAGAGATCGAGCCTTACATCAAGTGTCAGCCATATTGTTTTATTTTCTACGTCTCGGACGTACTTTCGGGACGACAGGGAATGACGTCAGGCAGGGTTTGAACTGTTTTCCAGACGAGATACGTGATCGGCACTGGACACAAAACTACCTTTATGAATGCCTACATTCATAATCAGCTAATTGTGTGGGCCACCATGTTTTTTAAATCGCCATGTTAAGTAGGGCCTAACTAGCCATGTTATGTAGGGCCTTCATAGCCATGTTATGTAGGGCCTAATTAGCCATGTTATATTGGACCTAAATAGTCATTTTATGTAAGCCTAAATAGACATGTCATATTAGACCTAATATTATATGATTATATATGCCCAACCTGCGATCGCAGCTGTGTATCAAGGATTGGCCTCTTTAGTCACACAAGAAGTTGCTAAGGGAAAAGATTCTCTCGAGACGTAAAATGCCACAGATTAGACCTAAATAGCCATGTTATGTAGAGCCTAAATAGCCATGTTAAATAGGACCTAAATAGTCATTTTATGTAAGCCTAAATAGACATGTCATATTAGACATAAATAGTCATTTTATGTAAGTAAACAACTAGCACTAGCGACAAAGTGGACAACGACGACTTTATTATCTTGAACGAGTGCACTTTTGCGCACCATATCATTGAACCAGTGATAGATAGCCTACAGACTTTACAGAGTGGGGGAGTCCGATGGCGATAGTGGGAAAAGCTATCGGAGAAATTAGGATTTGCATAGATCCACCAGCCCTGAATAACCTTTTACTAAGGGAATTCTATAACCTTGCTACTCTAGATGACAAACTAGCAGAGTTGAAGGAGGGCACCTTTGCGCACCATATCAACATAAATAGCCTAAATAGTCATGTTATGTTGGGTCTAAATAGTCTTGCTATGAACAAACAACAGCACATTAACAACCTTTAAAAAAATCTCATAATAAAATGGACAGAATTGCTTATAATCCACTACCTTAATTATTATATACAATCGAAAAAAAAGTACAAATGTAATCCTACTAAACAGACGAATCCGGTTAATCGAACTAGCCACTTATTCGGACCAAAACCATTAGGTTCCGAATCATATACAATTAAAACCGGTAAACTGGGATGCCGGATATTGGGACCAAAACGACCAGGTCTTGATGTGGTCCGATTAACCAGATTCGACTATATTCTCCTTGGAGCTACCCAACAGAAGGCGAACACAAGAAGGTCAACATACAGTGTATAAAGAGAGGACAAGCCTTCCCTTAAGGAATTTGGAGTCAGCATTTCTACGAGAGGTTGGGGGTGGGGGGGGGCATAAGCTTTTAAGATCCCTCCTCTTGGCATTGAGCGTTTTGGAGTTTCCGGATATGAAGAAAGGAGAACTGGGCATTTTCATATATGGAGGCTAATCCATTAACCAGCAAGCTTTTTGTTGGTGGACCCGGTCTACAGAATTACCCCCCCCCCTCCCCAATATCACCTGAAATAGTGATAAGATTAACAAGATCAAAAATTCTCTACTTTCAACTAGGTGAAGGCATATTTGAGGCTCAAAGGAGTTGATTCATCAACATTTTTATGTCTCTTGCACATCCCACCCCACAGTCGATGGCCAAAGATAAGGGTTCTCGAATTACATAGGACACTGTCTTCGATTATGAAGATTAAGGATAAATGTTGTATTTCATCTGATCACAGAGACCCAGTTAGGACATGCATAAATTGCCACATCTTATGCAGACAAAGCCCTTGTCCGAAGGGGATGCTTTTAAAGTTCTCTTTTCGTTGACTTTTCTTTTCTTTGAGACTGAAATTTGTGTCCAAGGAACTTCGTGGGAGTTCTCAAGCTGTCTCTTTCAAGGGCAATCTGCTGCCAGTTACTTTCATTCTATGCCAGAAAAGGCAAAATGATCTTAAAAAGCGTATTTGGGGAAACGCCTCTCTCACGCCGTACTCCTTTTGTCTCACAAAAAAAAGGATCGCCTTCAGTGTAGGGGTAGTGTAGGGGTTAGGCCCTGTGCAGTTGTAGAATGTTAACTAATGCCTCCACACTGTCCACACCTGCTGCAGAGCATGGTTGTTTGTAAGGTAGTCGTGCAAGCGTCTGCCCGTTCAGGAAAGAAGGCATCTTTGATGGCAGCAATCGATAAGTCTTAGATGCCTCTTATACAGAACCCACATCTCAGAGACATACATGAGGATCACTATTTGTTTATGTAACAATGCTTACAATAGAGCGACTAACAACAAGGCTGAAAAACAAGGATTAATTGTGCTAGTACGAATGTAATATCAAGGAATAAAATTGGTAACGATCCATTATAACAGTTTATTGTGTATACCAACATATCTGAACCAAAAGAAACCTACTTTGAACAGGACTTTTTTTTCCGAACTAATAAACTTACGATTGGTCTTTATTAATTTGAATAAAAGCCAAATAGCCGTTGTTATTTTTACACTGATCAGCTATAAAACAATATAGTGTAAATGTATCAAATATGTACACAGCACTGATCTGAATAGAATGGTTTGCATACATTTTTTTTAAGTTTTACATGTATACATTTGTGTTTTGAGATAGGGAGCTGATAGATTAAAATCACAGAGCATTGAGCAGTCAAGTTTCACTGATGAGGTGTGCACAATTGAAATAGTATAGTAGTATATGTTTTGTGTTGTTTTAACAAAGCTTATATCAACTCACTCTGTCGGTCGGTCTGTCTGTCTGGTAAAAAGTTTGAACACGTTATTACTTCCAGACCCTTTCTCGGATCAAGTTGAAACTTTGCACAATTATTTATTGGGACAGACAAGACGTGAATCATTAAAAAATGTTTAACACATTAGTCAATTAATGAAGGTTGTTTCATCTTTTGCTTGATACCAACAATGGAATTTAATCCTTCAATAATCACACATATCATATGGTTAATATGTCGGGTTTTGTCCCATTAAATAATTGTGCACGCAATTGCTATCTACCCTCTCTCTTTTTCCCTTTCTTTCTCTTCCTCCAACCCCGACCCTTTAGTACAATTCAATATCTCGCCCTCCCTCACTCGCTCCTTCCCTCCCTCCCTCTATCAGCATATCCCTCACTCTCCTTGTATTCCATTTTCTTCCTCCCTTCTTCTCCGATTCTCTCCTTTTCTCCTTACTCACATTAACGTTCTCTGCCTCTCCCTCTTTCTCTCTCTCTGTCCCTCTGTCTATATCTCTTTCTCTGTCTATATCTGTCTCTGTCTATATCTCTTTCTCTGTCTATATCTCTTTCTCTGTCTATATCTGTCTCTGTCTATATCTCTTTCTCTGTCTATATCTCTTTGTCTGTCTATATCTCTTTCTCTGTCTATATCTCTTTCTCTGTCTATATCTCTTTCTCTGTCTATATCACTTTCTCTGTCTATATCTTTCTCTGTCTATATCACTTTCTCTGTCTATATCTCTTTCTCTGTCTATATCTCTTTCTCTGTCTATATCTCTTTCTCTGTCTATATCACTTTCTCTGTCTATATCTTTCTGTCTATATCTCTTTCTCTGTCTATATCTCTTTCTCTGTCTATATCTTTTTCTCTGTCTATATCACTTTCTCTGTCTATATCACTTTCTCTCTTACTAACCATCTCACCGTGTTTCATTCAGTTACTTCCCCCCTTCTCTCTCTCTCTCTTATTAATTACATGGTTCTCTTTCACTGCCCTCCCAGTACTCTACAATGGTTTGAGAACCTACATGTCGATCTCTGATGTATTACACAGTTGAACAAACCAGGCCCGGTCACTAGGGTCAACACCTCGTCACTAGGGGAACGTGACGATGGGTCAACACATGGTCACTATGGGGATGTGACGATGGGTCAACATGTGGCCATTAACACTGTGTCTGGGGAAATCGATTTCAGAAGACGCTGCCATCAGTTTCAGAGTATTTGTCTACGCAAGTAGAACATATTTGATAAGCGCCCTTGGGGTGGAATTCTTTTAGCATGAAAGATAGTTTTTGTAGATCTACAGGGTGGTGTGACATTCAAACTACCAAGCAACAAGTTACATAAGAAAAGAATTTCGTGTAGAAAAAAACGACATACTATGAGTTTATCATGATAATTTTATCATTTATAAAGATTTGCCTTTAAGGCGAATGATAATATACAACGGCCATTTTCATCTTTGTTTGTGCTATATCTATATTGAAATAAAAATTGTCATTGTCAGTTTCTTTTCCTGCCTCCTCTAAGGGTAAGATTGAAAACTTCCAACTTCTATTATTTCGACCTCTACAGGTCTACAAATGTTATTACTACCAAATGAATAAACTCTCTAAACGTTACTTACAAAAAAAAATAATTCACACACTTGAGAACAAGAAGAAGAAGCATGTTCAAAAAATCCAACATCTCAGACACACTTTTGTATTCATAAGGAACCAACGTCTTGTTCCAGCGCAAGATAACAACTAAAATCTCTCTCTCCCTCTCATAGAAGGAAAACTGAACACATTTAAAAACATCAAGCGTATACTGTTCACATTCATACCTGGGAATAGAAACAAAGGGATATAAGTCTTTCATACAAAAATAACAACAAAGAAATAGCACATTCACTCTCACCATACCTGCCCCTGACAGTCATATTCGCTGGAATTTATTCTTACAGACAAAATATACTCCAGTAATGTCAGGGGCGTAGCTAGGAATTTTCCATCGTTCGGGGGCCCGGGGGGCTTGACCTCTTTGGGGGCCCTGCATTTGCTTAATACTAAATTTTCAATGTAAAAAATACTCATTTGGGGCCCCCTAAAGTGGGGGCCTGGGGGATTGTCCAATTCTCCCCCTCCTCCCCCCACCCTAGCTACGCCACTGAATAATGTAGATCAACAGCATGAAAACAGTGGCGTAGCTAGGGATTTGGGGGCCCGGGGGGAATTACCTCTTTAGGGGCCCCTGCATTTTGACATTCGACATCAAGACATACGCAATATTTCATGTATAAAAAAATTTCGAACACTTATTCGGTGGCCCCATCAAGTGGGGGCCGGGGGAAATTTTCACATTTGGACTCACCCCCGTCAACCCCACCCTAGATACGCCACTGCATGAAAACATGACAATGTATTGAGGGTTTTCGCGAAAGAAAATCTTTGCACTTCGTATTGGATTTCTAAATAATTGCTAGCTTCATATAAAGCTACAAAATTATGAATTGACATCAACAAATCATCACCACCTGAGTAAGTATTTGCGACTTAAATTATCGACTTGCCAACTACAAGCTGGTCTTTTTGTGTCTAAAAGAGAACAGAAAACAAATAGTGTAACACGTAGGTGAAGATGTTGAAACAAGACTGGGAAAGGTAGGAGTGTTGCTTTAAAAAAAAAAAGACAAAATGTCAAATACGGCAATTAGTGAGCTACTGTTAAGACCTACATGCACTGTGAGAAAGCTTTCAGAACTATTTTCTACTGAAGAGACGCACTTTAGGTGACTAGTGAAAGCGTGATTATGATGACGTGAATTCAAAGCGAGACTGTAGATTAGATCTAGATCAGCGGTTCTCAACCTTTTAAGCTCGGCGACCCCTTTTGCAATATCCCACTCTGCCGCGACCCCCCCCCCCCCACACACACACACATACAGCAATAGAAGAATAGACAATAACAACCCTTATTTTTGATGGTCTTAGGAGACTCCTGGCAAATCGTCAATCGACCCCCAAGTGGGTCGCGGCCCACAGGTTGAGAACCCCTGATCTAGATAAACGGACAGTCGAGGCTAGTCTTTTTATACAAGTTACGTCGTTTTGTTATAGTGACTGAGACTAGACTGCTCCCGTTCTGGACCTGTTAATTGACTTGATTATAAGTATCTTGATCTGTGTCTGTGTTGTTACCAACTCACGAGTAATACTACGCGTACAGAAACACGCAACGTATCTTCTAGTTAGACCAAAATTCTACAGACGCAGATTAGACATCTTCTACGCTACACTACTCAAATAGACTTTACTTTAACTCTCCGTAATTATTTGTCCACGTTCTGACAGAATTGTTCATTTTTTTTACATTTTGTTCATTCTACCCCTGTTTATGATTAAACTTCAATAACATTTTTTGTTTGTAAAAACAAAACGTTTTACTTTTGGTCTAGAATTATTGGAAACTTCCTGCTCTTTTTGTATAACACAAATACAAATTTATAAAACCAAAAATTTATAAAACCAAAAATTTATTTAATTTAATGGGGACAAATCAACGATTGTATCCTTCATTAGCGGAGAGATACAGTTAACAAAGAATCGTCAATGGCTCTGATATTTATGTTCTTTTTTTTTTCATTAGTGGGGCGCGAGGTGGCTGAGTTGTAAAGCGCTTGGCTTCCGAACCGAGGGGGTCTCTAGTTCGAAGACAGAGATTTGAATTTCAGGATTTTTATGGTGACGCTTTCTCCCAGCTCTAATGGTTACCGGACATTAGTTTGGTAAAATGTAAAGGCGGTTGGTCGTTGTGCTCGCTACATGGCCACAAAAACAGATTACCTTTAAGTCATTAAAATGGACTCATTCAGCTTATACCACCATTTCATTCAACTGCAATCTCTTTCCCTTGTTCGAGTAACCAAAAAAAAAATCATTTATTAGTTAGCTAATTGTTTGATTCTTAAAAAATTGATTCTTGTGTTGTCCGGTAAAAGAAATACTTGTGCAAAGTTTCAGCTTGGTCCGAGATTGGGTGTGGGAGAAATAACATGTACAAACTTTTTATCAGACAGAGTGAGTTGATATAAGCTTTGTTTTTTAAAAAGTCTTAAAACCAAACAAGATTCGTGTTGTTCTTTAAAGTAGACCTCGGGGAGAGATCAGAGAGAGACAGACAGACAGATAGGCAGAGAGAGAGAGAGAGAGAGAGAGAGAGAGAGAGAGAAATTGAGAGAAGAATGAACGAAATTATGTATGGAAATAAGTTGCAAATGTCACTTTCAAACACTTTTGCGCCTACGCATTTCCGGTTAAATTTTCTGAATGAAAACCAATTACTTAAAGGCGCAAACTTACGGTTCAAACACTTACGCAACGCATACACACACACACACACACTCAATACAAACACACACCACGATTACTTAACAAGAGAGAAAAAAAAAGTCATTCCCACAATTGGAGCCTCATGTACCTGGGGATATGAAAAGGGCTGACACATTCTTGACGGCAAGTAGAATCTAAGCTTAGGGGGAGAATCCCGGTATCAATGGTTCTCAAGCACATGCATCCCTTACCAGAAAAAAACTTGAGTTGTTACATAATGGGCCCAAATCACCATGTTCATTATTTAGTGCTTAAAAAAAAAAACACAGGTTTAAAAAGAAAGTTTGTTTTGTTTGGCATGTCTCGTATATTTACTTCCTAGCCCAAACCTCCCGCAGGACGACGGGAGATGGCAGCGGGCAGGGTTTGAACTCGGGACAATCCAGACGACCGAACGACAGTGCAGCAGCGCGCATTCCGCAGACCAGGCAGCCATCAGGCAGTTTTCATAATATTATCATTTTTAAGTGTAGGTCTACCCACGAACATGTCCACAAGGGAGATTACCCTACTCATGATATGTGACAAGAAATAGATTGTCCATGAAACCAATTGTCGTGTTGTGTAACTTTTTGATTTAGCATGTTAAAACACTAAACGTTGTTTGTTTACGATTGGTAAATAAGGTCCATTCGGATACGTAGCAAGACTTTATTTTTTAAAAAAACAATCCTACAAGGCACAAAACCAGTTTGAAGAAAGAGAAAAGGGGTAAATGGCGCCAGAACACTCAGTACAGGTACCCTTTCAGATCTTGTTATCTATGGGGACAAATGATATAAAGGTAATTGTTTGTTTGTTTGTTTGTTTTTTGGCCGACGGATAACGAGGGTGTCGCGTGGTCATCACAAAAGCCAATCGATTTCCCTTCCCAAACATTTACCATTAGAGTTGGGTGGAGACTCAGGGGCTTCCTTAAAATCCCAAAATTCACTAGGATTCAAACTCGAGACTCTCGGTTCGGAGGCCAGGCGATTTACCGCTAAGCCACTATTCCCCCCCCCCCCCCCGAGAGAAGACTCAGAGCTATAGAAAAGAAATGGAATCGTATAGAGCAATAAAACCCAGATGACAGTGTGTTAGCGATAAGTTAAAGCAAGCCTTTCGCCTCGCTTCTGACCTTAGCGTCTTGAGATACGAGTCAACGGTAACAGGAATATAAAAATGTACAATTGCGTTGATCTTTCTCTGACAGTAGTCTGTTTAGACAGGCAGATGGAGGCATTATTCCATGGGCCTTGAATTTCAAGAGTCTTAGTCACAACTCTGAGGACAATTATGGTGAGGAAGAAGAAAACCCACTGGCGGTGACACCGCGTGATGTCCAATCTACGGCCCGCGAGACCTTTCAATTTGAGACTACACCAGGAATCCGCAGAAGCTTTGATCCATTGGAGTCGACGATGTTGTATTTTTACAAAGCTATATCAACTCACTTCGTCTGTCTGTCCGTCTGTCTGTCCGTTTGTCTGTCTGTCCGTTTGTCTGTCTGTCCGTCTGTCTGTCCGTCTGTCTGTCCGTCTGTCTGTCCGTCTGGGAGGATTCTTTTACACGTTTATTTCAACCCACTTCCCCTACGCGGATCAAGTTGAAAATGTGCACACTTATTCAAAGTCGATGATAATATATGAATCAAAACATTAACCAATTAGTTAATCAAGTAGTGGCAATAAATGTTTAATATGGGGAAAGGGAGATAAACCTTGCTACATTTAGATATGTGGCAGAAATTTTGTGGCCATTCCCCTAAGACAAACGCCGTAGTTTAAAAAATATTCTTAATTAATAATTTTTTTTCTGGGGTGTTACGGGCTACAATGTATAGGGATCCCCAGTTTAAAAAGGATGGGTACCACTGATTTAATACACGGCCTCGGGAAATAGAAACCGGAAGTACAAAGTACCATACCCACAAAAAATATTAAACTTCCATTGCTTGGGTCAAATATATTTATATGTAGGTCAAGGCTGCAAACACCTGTATGTGTGCATGTATATGTGTATGTCTGCATGTGTGTATATATGTGTGAATAAAGCCTAGGACTTATATTTACAATATTGTTTCTGTCTTTTTTTACCATTCCTAATTTTTATGTTACACTTTCTTCATGCTATGAATACGAATGTGGTAGGATTAATTTACCTACTGTCCTTTTTTTCTTATTTTAAAATGTCAAACAAAATATGAATGTTGAGTTTATTACATTAATTGAACAATCGTTGAAACAATAAAACATAAAATAATTGTTAATTTCTGTATTATTTATTTTAAATAAAATCATTTCAAAATCTTCTTCTAGCCGTTTATTTCATTTTATTTTATTTGCTGCAGAGTTAGTAGGCTCTTTTAAATTGCACACATTGTCTGGTCCTACTATAGGACAACTTCCCAGAAGTTTGTCTACCCAACACTGAAAAATGCTCAGTATGCTTCGTTCTTTATTTAGAACTAATCACAAGGAATTTGTTCCTCGCGAACGTTTCCCCTGGCCTTAATTCGTTTCTAACGTCCTCTACAAAACAAGCAAAATATTTCAAAAAAAAAAAAAAATAGATTATATATAAAGGAAAGAACCGCAAAATTAATGCTACATCTCTCAATGCTGCATTATTTATATCCCTTTTTATGTATAAAACAAAACTGGCTAATATTTGGATTGGTTCATGTGTTGTCATAGAGACTGAATAATTGTGCAAAGTTTCAACTTGATCCGAGAATGGGAAGTGAAAGAAATGACGTGTTCATGATTATTACCAGAGTGAGACTTTGAAATAACACGCCCCTTCCCCATTTTGTAACTGTCACGTCATCATTCAGGCCCAACCAACGGCGCGCGGGGTACATCCGGCCCACGAGTCTGTGCCACCCGGCCCACAGTACAAGAGATCGACACGTTGAAGAAATAAAGGAGGAAAAAAAAAAGTAGGCCCTACTCCATTGAACCGTGGCTCGTGTATGGCCCGTTGCCGACAATGGTTGGGTATCTCAACTTTGCTATCTAGCCACAAGGCACACAGTTTAATTGGGAATACATAATTAAAATTTTCAGACCAACTTCCAACCAACCTTTTCCATCTATGAAAAATAAAACAAAGTCACTAGCAGGAATCGTAAAAAGGTAGCATAGAGAGAACGATTTAAAACAGAAGTTCCTCCTTTTTGAACCTGGATATTTTTCGTAATAGCGATTAATCAATGTATTTAAATATATTCTTCTGATACCTAACCAAAATAGATTGATATAACCTCTACATATTAATGGAACTATAATATAATTCATTCTACTTAAACAAATTTTTTTTTTTTTAAAGGTGCCGGTACTCAGTGATGGATTGCCTAACTTTTAACTACTAATAAAGTAATAATAAACGTTAAAATGCAAAAAAAGTAAAAAGTAATACTTTTTTCCGTACCGGTGCGTTGCGTCACAAAAGAAAGCACTGCTCTTAATGGTCAAAGATAGACATTTAGACTGGCATTTCTTTACCAATATTCGCTTTTTTTTTTATGTTTATCGATACGTTGTATCGATAAGGGGACAATATCCGTATTATGAATTAAATATGTTTCTATCCAATTCACAAAGTGCGAGGAAAAATATTTATATATATATATAAAAGATCAATTTCAACGATCAGACCATGCCGAAAATGTTTCTATGTAAATTTAATCCACTCAAGCGGAGAAAGCGTCGTCTAAATAATGCAAATACAATGAAATTACCTGGCCAAAGCACGACACAAGAGCTGAACACATTGCACTGAGGCTGGATGTGAAGTCCTGCTTATTTGGTCTTGTATTTGACTTCAAAATTATAATGCATGTAACCCCAAAAAACAGGGAACAAACTTTTTTTAATTTAGCTGTTATATTGAAAAGATTTGTTTGTTTTCAAGCCAGATTTAAGATTTAAAAAAAAAACATTTTGGTTTTCCCCTTTGCTTTGTTACCAAAAATCAATAAAATGGCATCAAGAGTTATGCACCGTTGTTCTAAAAATAGACTAATCAACCGTGACGCAAGTGAATAATTGATGCTGCATCCACACACACAAAAACCTGGGAATGCAATGTTGGAAAGTAGCAGGTGATAAAAACTCGAAAGCCTTTAAATTCCGATACATTTAGTAAGAAATCACCAAACTAAAACAAATGACAGAAAGACTGAGCTTGACTTCTGGACTACTTCAAGAGATTCAGAGAATTTAAAAACTTTCCTCTCTCAGCAGACGAAGACTCGAATCAATATTTTTTTGTCAATTGCTCATTGGGTTTTCCGCAAACAATTTGTGCCAGTCTATTTATGTCTATGGTTTTTCTATATGACTCAGTAATTTCCCATCAAAATCATTATCATTCAACTTCATTTGAGAGATGGCTTCAGAGGGTTAAATCTCGTGCTCTTTTTAAAGAAAAAGCCAAGGATAGAAACCTTCTGATTGAATATTTTTTTACACGAGTCAAGATTCGAACTGTCGACATTCAGAAGTGGCGGGTAGATAAGAAAACTGGACTTCTGCTGGAGTACATGCATGGTGGGAAGGGAAACTGAATTCTATATATTGTTCGTCCAACGTGGTTCGATGAAGACAACTTGTCATCCAGGGGGGTTTGAGGGCTTTGCACTGGAGTTATATGCCTCCTCATGTGGCTATGTGAGCCTGAAATGTTCTGCTGCACAGTGTTATCCAACCCGTTAAAACCATTTCCCAAATAGCATAATGGCTCCACCGCTCCAGTAGATTTAATTGGTGGCGATGTGGCCCGCGAAAAAAAAAAGTGTCAGAAATGTATATGGCCGCCCCCCCCCCCTCAAGCAGAGAAAGTTTGGGCATTAATATATTAATATTTTCATTACTTTTTGGTTTGTTCTCCTGGTTAGAAGAGGAGAGAGAGAGAAAAAAAAGTGTCAGAAATGTATATGGCCGCCCCTCAAGCAGAGAAAGTTTGGGCATTAATATATTAATATTTTCATTACTTTTTGGTTTGTTCTCCTGGTTAGAAGAGGAGAGAGAGAAAAAAAAGTGTCAGAAATGTATATGGCCGCCCCTCAAGCAGAGAAAGTTTGGGCATTAATATATTAATATTTTCATTACTTCTTGGTTTGTTCTCCTGGTTAGAAGAGGAGAGAGAGAAAAAAAAGTGTCAGAAATGTATATGGCCGCCCCCCAAGCAGAGAAAGTTTGGGCATTAATATATTAATATTTTCATTACTTCTTGGTTTGTTCTCCTGGTTAGAAGAGGAGAGAGAGAAAAAAAAAGTGTCAGAAATGTATATGGCCGCCCCTCAAGCAGAGAAAGTTTGGGCATTAATATATTAATATTTTCGTTACTTCTTGGTTTGTTCTCCTGGTTAGAAGAGGAGAGAGAGAAAAAAAAGTGTCAGAAATGTATATGGCCGCCCCTCAAGCAGAGAAAGTTTGGGCATTAATATATTAATATTTTCATTACTTCTTGGTTTGTTCTCCAGGTTAGAAGAGGAGAGAGAGAAAAAAAAGTGTCAGAAATGTATATGGCCGCCCCTCAAGCAGAGAAAGTTTGGGCATTAATATATTAATATTTTCATTACTTCTTGGTTTGTTCTCCTGGTTAGAAGAGGAGAGAGAGAAAAAAAAGTGTCAGAAATGTATATGGCCGCCCCTCAAGCAGAGAAAGTTTGGGCATTAATATATTAATATTTTCGTTACTTCTTGGTTTGTTCTCCTGGTTAGAAGAGGAGAGAGAGAAAAAAAAGTGTCAGAAATGTATATGGCCGCCCCTCAAGCAGAGAAAGTTTGGGCATTAATATATTAATATTTTCATTACTTCTTGGTTTGTTCTCCTGGTTAGAAGAGGAGAGAGAGAAAAAAAAGTGTCAGAAATGTATATGGCCGCCCCTCAAGCAGAGAAAGTTTGGGCATTAATATATTAATATTTTCATTACTTCTTGGTTTGTTCTCCTGGTTAGAAGAGGAGAGAGAGAAAAAATTGACTGTGACTCTCGATTCAAATTTAAGAATCGTAAATCACACGAAGAACCAAATGAGACTCTACAAGAGTCTACAAGATTAACAAAAGTGTAGGGTCTTTTTTTTTTAATGGAAGACAGCAGACGTAGGCTGCGACATGTGTCCGACGTCTTGAGCAATAGGTCAAGGTCAGTTACTCAACAGCTGAACCAATAAAGAACATCGTCTTGAGAAGGGCAGAAGGTGTGTTAAAGAGTTGCAGGGGGGGGGGGAGAGCGGGAAAACAGTGGCCCACCTGGGAGGTAAAGAGTGAAGTGTGTGTGAGAGAGAGAGAGAGATGGGGGGGGGGGGAAGAGACCAAGATGATACTACAGAAAGACGTTAGTGAATGAAATAGTTTAAGCTAGTGCAGACATTCAAAACTTCAATATAAACAAGATAAACATATAAAAATACTTTTTTAAAAAAAAAAGCTTATATTCAGCATACTTGTATCAATTAGTTTGGATCAGTCATGTAATTACATTTGTAATAGATCTGGACAAACAATAACAAAAAAGCATTTATAGAATTTAAAAAAAAAGGTTACAACGACCTGAATTCGACCTCATGGCTCAAGAATTCTCAGGCTTCTCAAGCCAACACGCTAACCACTCTACTAGTGGAGAGCTTATCAACATGGAAGATTATATAGTTATTTATTGTTTCTATAGTCTCGTCCTAATTTTCATGTTGTATTCAATATGACTATAAGACGATGACCTGTAATGGGGACTAATTCAGCTTATACCAGCCCTTCAGCCTGGTACGAATTCTTTCCCTTGTTTGAGAAACCAAACTAAATAATTAATTACCAATAATTAACTAATTAATTGGTTATTTTTAAAATTGATTCTTGTGTTGTCAGGTAAAAGAAATAATTGTGCAAAATTTCAGTTTGATCCGAGATTGGGTGTGGGAGAAATAACGTGTAAACAACTTTTGACCAGACAGACAGAGTGATATAAGCTTTGTAATAAAATTCATCATTTTTATAACGAGTCTAATAAGTAAGACCCTAGAAGTTTAATAAGGATTAATCGCGTGACACATTAAGTTAAATATACAAAGGTAAACAAGCATAAGAAAAAGAATACTTTTTTTTTAGCGAAAGAACCGCAAATTGCTGCCATTAATTTCAAGACAGGAGTGTTAAGATCCCTTTCTGCTATTTGAAACAAAATTAATTTAATTACTACTGATTGATTATTTAATTGGTTAATTTTTTTTTTATTTGTATATTGTCGTCGATTATGAATAATAATGCAAAATTTCAACTTGATCCGAGAATGGGAAGTGGGAGAGAAAACGTGACTAAAAGTAATATGGGGAATAAATCCATATATGCATCGACATCTCTCATTAAGTAGCAAGTATTCCCCTTATTTTAATGTGAAAGAAAATAATGAATTACTAATAACCAATTTAGCTAATTGATTAATCGTTTTAATTGATTCAAGTTCTGTCAGGTACAACAAATAATTACGCAAGGTTTCAACTTGATCCGAATAGGGGAAGTGGGAGAAAACTCATGCTCAAACTTTTTACCAGAAGACAGACAGACAGACAGAGTTGATGTAAGCTTTGTAAAGAAGATCAACTGGCCGAGGGTGGGAATAAACATTTAGCAGCAGAAGCTGAAGAGAAAAAATGGCGAAATATCGATAAACCCAGAGGGGGATTCGAACCACGAGGAAAGATGGTTGGGTAAACGAAGATGAGACAGACTGACGAATATTTTGATGGGCAGATGTAGAGGCGGATATTTGAATTTGTTTGGGATGAGGTGTGTGTCTGACATACCTGTCCCGCGGATAGATAAACGAAAATGATGTCAGATGACTGCATACAAAGATTGGCCAAAAGATGTACGATAGACTTAGACAAGAATGAATCGTAAAATAACATATTGATAAGTTCAATTGACAAGTTATGTTTGATAAGTTCTATTGATAAATTGTATCGTATTGTTTTTGTATAAGTTCAATTGATATATTACGTTGATAAGTTCTATTGATGTCATATTGATAAGTTCAATTGATATGTTACGTTGATAAGTTCTATTGATGTCATATTGATAAGTTCTATTGATGTCCTATTGATAAGTTCAATTGATATGTTACGTTGATAAGTTCTATTGATGTCATATTGATAAGTTCTAATGATCTCCAATTGATAAGTTCAATTGATATGTTACGTTGATAAGTTCTATTGATGTCATATTGATAAGTTCTAATGATCTCCAATTGATAAGTTCAATTGATATGTTACGTTGATAAGTTCTATTGATGTCATATTGATAAGTTCTATTGATTGATAGGTTCAATTGATAAGTTCTATTGATTTCTATAGTTGTCCAATTGATACATTCTATTGACGCCGAAGATTTATGTAACCTTCCCCCACCCTTTCCCAGGTCAAAATGTTGGTCATCACTCATCTAGAATCAAACACTAACTCAATTTAAGGAAAATACTTATTTTAAAAAATCATCACAAAACTAATCTTTAAAAGTTTTAAATTACCCATTAAAATTAATATGTTCCAATTAGGAACGAAACAAAACGAGAACAAGCACAAATATCCTCTAAACTCCACTAATACGATTCTTCTCACAAGACATTCTGCAAATAGAACAAGCCAGTTAGTGAGATTAAAGAAGCCATTAGCCCAAATATGCCAGGACAGTCGGCTGTTTGCTCTGTCTGCCAAAACGTGAATGCCAGTGTGCATTGTGGCAACTCTCGAGCTGCATCTGTGAGAATAATAACCGTCGGCCAGCGTCTGGACCTGGGTGAACTGGCTGTGGGTAGTGAAAAAAGTTAGCGGGACGACGCTTCGCACATTCCAGAAGTAAGCCTGTGTTTGTGGAGCGACGGTGACACAAGGGGGGTAGGGGGGGGGTCGAAAATATTGGTTGGTGAAACCTCCTGTCAATACTTCGTTGACACTGGGATTGACTGCACAACTGGACATCACGTTGACTGCACAACTGGACGTCACCTGAACTGCACAACTGGACATCACACATTAGAGGTTTGTATTTTGTGATACTTTCTTTATGGGAGCCAAGAGCGCCTGAATATTTCATCCCCTCCCTCCACGAGTCCATCAGTACCTCCCCAACTACTCTTAGACCTATACTTATGTCTCGTGAATTTGAATCTTGTAAGAGACAGATTTAATGTCAGGGGGAGAGAATTACTACTGTTTTAATTTATCATACTGTCTTTGTTATCTCCCCTTTTTTTGTGTGCTTTTGCGGGACGGTCCATTTTATTTAGCGAGGTTTTCACAATTTACTTTTCTTTTTTACTTGATGTAAAATGTATGGTTTAATAATAAGAGATTTTCATACATGGCGAAAAACCTATAAATAGCAAGCTTTTGGGTGCATCTGGTGTAGAAAATACAGGAACTGCTCATAGGCTTTGATTTTTGAAAAAAGTTATATGTTTAGGCCTACTATCTCATTTGCGGTATTAGTTTTGTTGGGGGTTTTTAAAACCTTTTTTTAGTAGGCAATTTTGATGTTCCCTTTATCGTCCTTGACATTGTTTAGTTCATCTTGAAAATCTCAAATAAGCCATTCTCTCGAGAAGATAATTTTAAGTCAATAAACAAAAATGTATAAGGCCACGAAAAGGAATGCACATCACAGTTGACATAACAATACAAATTGCGTTCCGTATGTACAATGCGTTATTTGGGTACATCGTTTTTATTGGTAATTGAACAGGCCTACATTGTTTTTGTTTTCCTGATTCTCAGAGTAAACGTTTCAAACCCAATCTATGACAAGTGTACATCGTTTTTATTGGTAATTGAACAGGCCTACATTGTTTTTGTTTCCTGAATCTCAGAGTAAACGTTTCAAACCCAATCTATGACAAGTGTACATCGTTTTTATTGGTAATTGAACAGGCCTACATTGTTTTTCTTTTCCTGATTCTCAGAGTAAACGTTTCAAACCCAATCTATGACAAATGTACATCGTTTTTATTGGTAATTGAACAGGCCTACATTGTTTTTCTTTTCCTGATTCTCAGAGTAAACGTTTCAAACCCAATCTATGACAAGTTTTCTTCAGCTTGTAAGGACGGTATTCTGAACAATATTTGAACAGGAAGTTGAGTGTCACTAAAGCAAAACAAGTGTTGGCATCTTGGCCCAAAACTGATGCCATTTATTAGGCATATTGACTGTGGGATTAAGAGTCTTTTGTATTAGCAAGGTGCTAGACAAACTGTAAAGCTAAAAAGTGTGTTTCAACTGTAAAGCTACAAGGTGTGTTTCAACTGTAAAGCTAAAAGGTGTGATTCAACTGTAAAGCTACAAGGTGTGTTTCAACTGTAAAGCTACAATGTGTGTTTCAACTGTAAAGCTACAAGGTGTGTTTCAACTGTAAAGCTAAAAGGTGTGTATCAACTGTAAAGCTAAAAGGTGTGTTTCAACTGTAAAGCTACAAGGAGTGCTTCAACTGTAAACCTAAAAGGTGTGTTTCAACTGTAAAGTTAAAACATGTGTTTAAACTGTAAAACAAAAAGGTGTGTTTCAACTGTAAAGCAAAAAGGTGTGTTTCAACTGTAAAGCTAAAAGATGTGTTTCAACTGTAAAGTTGAAATATGTGTTTAAACTGTTAAGTTAAAATATGTGTTTAAACTGTAAAGCAAAAAGGTGTGTTTCAACTGTAAAGCTAAAAGGTGTGTTTCAACTGTAAAGCTAAAAGGTGTGTTTCAACTGTAAAGCTAAAAGGTGTGTTTCAACTGTAAAGCTAAAAGGTGTGTTTCAACTGTAAAGCTACAAGGAGTGCTTCAACTGTAAACCTAAAAGGTGTGTTTCAACTGTGAAGTTAAAATATGTGTTTAAACTGTAAAGCAAAAAGTTGTGTTTCAACTGTTAAGTTAAAACATGTGTTTAAACTGTAAAGCAAAAAGGTGTGTTTCAACTGTAAAGCTAAAAGGTGTGTTTCAACTGTAAAGCTAAAAGGTGTGTTTCAAATGTAAAGCTAAAAGATGTGTTTCAACTGTAAAGCTAAAAGGTATGTTTCTGTTTAGTTAATGAATGGTTTGTGTACTGGCTTGTTTTTGTGAAAGATGTGTAAAGGACGAGTTTGTACAAATGATGTGGTTGCATGAACGAAGTGTTTGTGCAAAATGATGTGTTTGTGCCTGTGAAGTGCTTGTGCCTGTGAAGTGTTTGTGCCTGTGAAGTGTTTGTGCAAAATGATGTGTTTGAGCAACCGATGTGTTTGTGTTAATGATGTGTTTGAAAAAATATAGTTTTGTTACTTGTGTAAATGATGGGCTTATGCGAAAGATGTGTTTATACAAATGATGACTTTATGTTAGGAATGGGCTTGCTTTAAAGTGATATTTTAAAGTGATATTTGTGTAAATGAGGTATTTGTTTAAAAGATGTTAAGGATTTTCTGTAAAGGATGATTATTCTGTGAAGGATGTATTTTTGTAAAAGATGTGTTTTTGGAAGGATGTGTTTTTTTTTTAAAAGGATGTCTTTTTGTAAAGGATGTGTTTTTGCTCAGCAAATAAAAAGATTCTTCACTTACTTGTGAAGCTTCTTCCAGTTGATCAAAGTCGTGGATCAATTGCTCTACTAGCATGACTGAGCTACCTAACTCATTCATCTGTGCTTCCAGAGTTTCCTGACGTCTCTCCATGGTGAACTGAATCTGAAAAAAAAGTGTAATAAGCTAATTCACTAATTCAGACTAACCGCAGCCTAAAAATGTACAATATAGGTTGTATGTTATTTTTTATTTCAGTCTTTTATCAAGTAAAACAAAGAAAACTATTTATAAAACCATCGTAAGACCAGTAGCCATGTAATGCAAGTGAGACCTAGAATCTGACAAATCAGAGAAAATCTACTAAATACTGGGGAAGGGAAAATACTTAGAAAAAGCTATAAAAGTAAAGTTCCCCTTTCAGACCTTGTGGTCTATAGGGCAGATGATGTAAAGGTCATATGTTTCTGTGGCCTACGGTTAACAATGGTGTCATGTGGCCAGCACAACGACCAACCACCTTTACTGTCAGGTACCCATTAGAGCTGGGTGGACTCAGAGGCGCCCAAAGATCCCGAAATTAAAAATCCCAGTCTTCACCAGGATTCGAACCCCGGTCCCCGGTTCGGAAGCCAAGCGATTTACAGCTCAGCCACAGCGCCTCCTGAAAAATCTATGGTGCTATACAAGAACTGGATGGAGGACCCGCACTAACTAAAAGATATCTATTGTATGAAGACCCACCGATAGTGACGGAAATAAAGAACAGACTACTTTGGGCAGGTCACCTTGAAAGAATATCAAAGAACAGGGGAGCATAAATGAAGGCAAAACTAAAAGGCAGACCATGAATATGCTGGACTGATGATCATGTAGACGCAGATTTACAACAAGAGTTCTGGCATGGAGACCAAAGCTCAACAGAGATCTGAATGGAAGGATGTGTTTAAGCAGCCATGGACTGCATAGCCACTGGGATGGATGGATGTTTTTTTCAGTCTAGTGATTGTTATAGCTTCCCTGGTATGTGGTTTGCACTCTGGACTGTTATCTTGATGTTCTACACTTCCAGCCACCCTCCACTCCATTCCTGCAGGAGGTTTCAACTGGACCCAATAATCTTCATTTCTGGAGGAGTGTCTAAAAACCTACAAGTAACAACGGCCCCCCATGGCATTTTAGTGAAGCACTTGGTTGCAAAGCTGAAGGTCTAAGTTTAAACCCAGCCCTACTTGATTTTATTTTCAAACAAGAAAAACATTTTAAAAATTATTTAAGAAAAAAAAAAAAAGCTTAATTGATGTCTAATTGTACCAATTAGTTTAGATCAGTTATGTAATTCAATTTGTATATACATGTCTATGATCTAGACTAACAGTAATAAGCCTGTGCGATTAGAAATACTTTTACCAATTGTTTTTGTTTAGCACATTTTCATGCTTTTAGCTTCCTCGATACACCATTGATCTTATCACTTGCCTGCATCAAACTAATTGATACACTTAATATAAGCTTTGTTTTTTTTTTAAATATTTTGTGTGCTTTTCTTTTTAAATAATTTTTATAATAAAAAAATAATATTAATTTTTAAAAGATTAAACTGCATAATTTTGTGGATGTAAAATAATTTCAAAATAAAATAATAAAATTTTAAATGTGCTATCCACCACTTACAAGTTTGAATTCTTCCTCAAATTTGCGCACTGTGAGACATTGCTTCAACTTGGCTTCATGACGCAGCCAGAACTCCCCAAAACCTGTTCGACTCTCATGAAGCTGAACAAGTAATCTGTGCAACACGATGGAAAGAACTACAATCAATTAGCCCAATTCATCATGTTTAAGTAACAATTAGAACAAATTGGAAATTTTAACATTTCCATTCTAAGGAAAGTAATTTTGACACTATCATTCTAAGGGAAGTAATTTTTTAAATTAAATTAATATACAAAATAATTTGCATTGCAATTCAAACAAAATAGAATGAAATATATATATATATATATATATACATACATACATGCATACATACATACATACATATATACATACATACATATATACACACATATGTGTGTGTGTGTGCGCTTGGAAATTGGTTGTAATATTTGGTTATTAATAAATAAAAACACCAAACTGTGGGAGATGAGTGGACAAAAAAATAGAGAGGTGAAAATCTTAGAGTGGAAGTGGAGATTGATTGGTCACACACTTAGAAAAGATACCAACAACAGAGCTAGACAGGCCTTAGAGTGGAACCCCCAGGGAACAAGATGTAGAGAAAGATCAATAAGAACATGGCGACACTGTAAACCTGATGAAGCCGAGATGATAGGAAAGAGCTTGGAAGCCATTAATAAACTAGCAAGAAACCAAGGAGAGTGGCGTGCTTTTACTGTGGCCCTATTTTACAAGAGAAACACAAAGGATGGTGATGAATAAATTCTGACTCTAAATAGTAAGCCCCTCTTTGGGCATAATACTCAAGGAATGTCCAAACCTATTAAATACTTTTGTTAACAAGTTTGTGAGTTATTGTTTTTTTATTTCACTCTCATCACTGGATGGCGGCCTGGCCGCTGCAATCTCCCATGGTCCTGCGGGAGGTATGAGATAGACATGAAGATTATCTTCAACTCTGAAGGAAACTTTGAAGCACGCAAAACAAACTTGCATTTTAATTTTGTTCCTTAATTAATGTGAAATTAATGCTGGGAATAAAGAAAAACAAGTTTCATTTCCTTTTAGACAAAACCTCGCTAGCTTATAGGACCTCAGTCTTGGCTAATAGGTACATGATGTGAGTACACTTTGACACACTATCACGTACACATTGACTCACTATCACATACACACTCTTACACCAAATACCTTTCTAATTCTAGAACATGACAGAGCTTAGTCAGCGGAGTGCTTGGATTATCTCCCTTAATACACTTGAGCAACGTTTCTCCGTGGGCTGAGGCACTGTCTATGTCCTCCAACAGTTCTTTCCTCTCGGCCATACACACTCTTAAAATGGCCTCGGTACCTAAATAATCAGAATAAACTAATCATTACCAAAAAGTAAATGTTTAAATAGCTTATCAAATTGATTATTAAAATAACATTGCTAATTCCACAATTTTTTTAAAAACTTGCCAAAAATCGTTATCACAAGTAAGTCATGAAGGTCAACTGTTTAACAGGTTTTATGTAATTCATTTAGTTACATTGTATTTTTAAGTAATGCTTCTATTTTATGTAAGACAAAAGGTTTAAGTCAAATTTCATTTCCGACCATGCAGTCTATAGAGCAGAAGGTGTACAGGTCATCTGTTTCTTTGGCCAACTATTAACGAAGGTGTCGTGTGGCCAGCACAACGACCAACAGCTTTTACTTTTCCCCAACTAATATAAGTTACCCATTAGAGCTGGGTGGACTCAGAGGCACCCTAAGGATCCAGAAATTAAAAATCTTTGTGTTCACCAGGAACCCCCAGTTTGAAAGCCAAGCATTTTACCACTCAGCCAAGAAGTAAAATAAGGAAATTGTTATACTTTATGTTCATTCCATGGAAAGTAATTTTTTTTTCAATAAACATGCAATCAAAACAAGTATAAGAATGCAATGCATATAATCTATATATATATATAATTCTCCTCTTCCCTCAAGAGTTTGGACGAGAAGAAGAAGTAAAGGAAAGATCACTCTCTTATTTCTGTGTTACAGTCATAGCGAAGCCGGAAGGGATGGATATGAAGAGAGTTGGAAAATAAGATGTTTACGCAATTTGTGATAATATTAAAGTATTTTTAGATTAAAACCTGAGAGTGTCTTATTATTTGTGAAGTCTTGTAATATATAAATGTCATAAAGACATTGAACTAAAAATGTAAGTTTACATGTTGAAGTCTTTGCATTTCAAGACTAGACTTTTTAAGAAGCTTTCCATATGTATGGCACCATTTATTGTTTTTCAGAATACTTATTTATCTCAAAATTATTATTGTTTTACTTTTGGTATTACCTGTTTTAATAAAATAATTTGTATTTTGTTTGATTTTGAGCTTAAAAAAACAACAAAAAAACGCTAAAATAACTGGTAATAAAATATCAGGTTGATGACGGTGTTGGTTACACAAAAGAAGAGATATTTCATTTTCAATGACTACACAGGTTGTACCAAATTAACAATAAAAAGGCAGAGTTACTTGCAATGTTTAATATATAAAAAACATGATTTGTGGTTGGCGCACTGAAAACAAATCACGATATAATTTATAGGTGATGTTGTTTAGTTCTATATCTATTATATAAGAGCCTTTAAAAAAAAGATTTTAAAAAGTAATTGGGTTGTGTCAATTTAAAACTAAGCAATTTATTAAATGGTTTAAAGCTTAATTGTATCTGTTAACTAGGGTGTCATGAGACCAACCCACTTTACTTTTGTCTGCGATCTGGAATCCTAATTAAACTTGCTAGACTCGCTTGGCTTCAGAACCAAATCGAGTTCGGGTTCAAATCTTTGAGAATGTGATTATAACTTAAAGATCTTTTGGGAAGCCCACCCGACTAATGGGTATCTGGTATTAGTCATGTAAAGGCAGTTGGATATTGTGTCTGCCACATGACATTCTCTTAACCAGCCATAGAAAAAGATTATCTTTACATCTTCTGCCCAATAGATTGCATGGCCTGAAATGGGAACTTTATCTTAATATAAATTAATTGAAAAGAGTGAATCCAACTTTGGAGGTCAGTAATATTTAGATTCTCGTCCTGAAACTGATGATGCTAACAATGGTGGAACTTTACCAGTGACATCGTTGGGTAGTTCTCTCTCTTCCATTTTCTTGACAACTGCTGAAAGAGTTGTGGAAATTTGAGCCGTGTTTTTGGAGAACTTTTCCACAGCCTGTAGCAAAAGAGGCAAACCATTGATACATAATTAAATGAGGGGAGGTAATATTACCTTAAGAAAACTTATCAGTTGATTCTGGAATGCACAGTATAAATTGGACGTTTTTTTGGATCAATTGGCGTGGTCACATTAGAATGCCCAATACAATGCTTTCCAAGAGAAGCAATAAGTTTAAAATATTGATCAGGGGAACCACTGTGTCATTCAAAAAATTGATTTTAAGAAAAAAAAAATTAACACTGAGTTATCCTCCTTAATTCTAATGAAATTAACTAGTATCACATTTGAAAAAAAAATAGATGTTATAAAAGCTTGAATTGTCCAACAATAAATCGTGTGATACCTTGGATAAGCAAATGTAACTGTTACATACATTACTGACCTACCTTAAGTAAAAAAAAATGCATAGTAATTAGGTAAATAAATAATTTTACTTAACATAAGCACATTCACTTTTTTTGTAAAGTCCTTTATGTGATGCTTTCTATCAAGACAGCAACAGTAGCTTAGGGATAGAGCAGGGCAGGCCTTAATGGATGCTTGCGAGGCCCCTCTTCTAAATTATTTTACAATAACAACTATTTCTACCAATTAAGATCATTTATCAACATTTATTACACAACATGCATAGGAAGCTGCTCAAACGCATTAGGCTCCAGCGGGTTAATTAAAGTTGCATCAATCGTATGATACACTAAATATGTTAACCCTTTAAGTCCTACATTTTTAAAAGCCTGTGACATGAGCTGTGACTAATAGTGATATGCTAAATATAAATCGCAGGCCCCAATTTGAGCAATGGTTCAAATTGGTCTAAAGCCAGCCCTGGGATAGAGTACACAATGGTCCAAGGATCAAGGATTAATATGTAGAAGTCAGGTTTGCAATTTAGGACTATGATGAGTGAGGTCAACCAGCTCCAAATGGAATAGTGGTCACGTGGAATGCTCAACTTGTTGATCATTGAGCTGATGACACAATCCCTCAATAGTCATGGCCCACAGCTAGAGACTCTATTTTTCTGACTATGAGTGAGGTCAACCAGCTCCAAATGGAATAGTGGTCACGTGGAATGCTCAACTTGTTGATCATTGAGCTGATGACACAATCCCTCAATAGTCATGGCCCACAGCTAGAGACTCTATTTTTCTGACTAATATTAAAATGTTATCTTTTCAGTTGACTCTTTTTTTGTTTACTCTTGTACAAGTAAAAAATAAAATATTTCCTACAGCATAATTTACCAAAAGAAAAAATAATAATAATAATAAGATAATCTTAAGAAATAAAGTGCAATATGATTGAATAACAATTACATTTCTGAATGGCATGACAGACTATAAATAAGAGAGACTGCTTGGTCATTGTTAAGCAATCCAGACTACCACATCGATGGCCCTTCTTTTAAACTCCCAACATCCCCTGCTGTCCTGCAGGAAATAAGGGCTAGAATGTTATAATTTTCTTTTCTGAAGTCAAGAACGGAATAAACTGTTTTACTCAAATGGTCAAGGAGACTTTGGTGAATGTTATATTGAAGAAACCAAATCTATGTCAGACCGCTCAAAAATATTTACATAGCCATGCTGGTTAGAAATCTTGTTCAGATTGAGTAAAAGCAGCTTCAGAAAAAAAATAACACTTTCAAAGCATCTGTGTTAAGTATTCTTGTTTGCAGATGCTAAAAGTCTGGAGTACTATTTGAAAGATTACATATTAAATGGATCAATGTATTTATTTTTTTAGTGTTTATTCTAATAATCCTTGTTTTAATTTAACCGATTTCTGAAATACTGATTCAATTTCGCACTTCATAAAGAAACAGTTGTACACACCGATCTATGCTCTGTCCACTCGTTAGCATCAAACTCGAGCTCCCCGCCAACATCAGTGGTCAGGTTGCTTACTTCCACATAGTCTTCTATATCTTTAGTGGCGTCGCAAAGTACAACCTAGAGAGTGAAAAAGAAATATTCGCTAACTTTAACAGTTAAAAACTTTCTAACATTTCTAACTATATTTTTTTATTTCATTAAAACTTAAAAGAAAAAAGAAAGAATAAAATTTAAAATTTTGAAAAAAAAAAAAAAAAATAACCCAAGCAGAAACAGATATAATACATTTTGTTTTTATTGATTGTAACATAGGATTGTAACCAGGGCTGGATTTAAGGGAGGGCAAGAGGAGCCACTGCATCCACAGGAGCCCTTCAACAGAGACCAAAAAAAATATCTGAATTTCAACTGGTTTTTTCCCTTCACTCACTTTTCATGTTTTAGCAACAATACTTTTAATTTACGGTAGACAACACTATTGTGGTTAAAAAGGCAGACAACACTATTGTGGTTAAAAAGGTAGACAACACTATTGTGGTTAAATAGGTAGACAACACTATCGTGGTTAAAAAGGTAGACAACACTATCATGGTTAAAAAGGTAGACAACACTATCATGGTTAAAAAGGTAGACAACACTATCGTAGTTAAAAAGGTAGACAACACTATCGTAGTTAAAAAGGTAGACAACACTATCGCAGTTAAAAAAGGTAGACAACACTACCCTGGTTAAAAAGGTAGACAACACTATCGTAGTTAAAAAGGTAGACAACACTATTCTGGTTAAAAAGGTAGACAACACTATCCTGGTTAAAAAGGTAGACATCACTATCGTAGTTAAAAAGGTAGATAAAACTATCCTGGTTAAAAAGGTAAACTTGCTTATCCTGGTTAAAAAGGTAGACAACACTATTGTGGTTAAAAAGTGTCCGCTTATAGTGTGCTCGTAATATATAAATGCAGGTCCAGATTTATGGTGTGTGTCAGCCAAGGACCTCATCCTGCACAAACTCTAAAATATTTTTTTTTTAAATATTCATATTAAATATTGTTTAAAAGAGAAGGAAAATGAGATTAAATGTACCAGTATTCTATTTCTTTCTTCTAAATTATGGCATGCTTTTAGATATAAGTATTATTATTAATAAGTGGATTTTTTATTAAAGCTTTTGAAAAAGTGTACAGGCCTCAACAAAAATCCTGGCACCATACCCCCCAGTTTACAACTCTTTAAAATACTTGCAGAACCCAGTATTATTATATTTTATGGGTAAATTGTGAATTCGTGCTGAGTTGAACAAACCTGGATATGTTTTTAAGTGGGGCCATCGGCAAGAGGACTTGATGCTTTTAATTTTGAGAGATAAGAGATTCTCACTAGATTCTTATGTGGTTGTGAGCTATACAAATTTTTAGTTTATTCACTGAATTATCATTTCATGGGATTATTATTTAATCTGCTTCAACCTGAGTTGTGAGTTGAGTGGATTGTGAATGTGACTCTACACCTGCAAAATGTGAAAGTGGCGACCTGAAGATTGGTCAGTTAGTACAAAAAACTAAAACATAACAAAATGTGAAAGTGGTGAACTGGCCAGTTAGTAAAAAAGCTGAAATCATAACAAAAGGTACATACCTTAAATTCTAATTCTTCTTTAACAAATTTTGATCTAAAATCAGCAAAAGCCCTTTGGAAAAATCCTTTTGGCTGGAGTAAAAATACAACTTGGATGTGCACGGGGAAGAAAGCCTGGCAAATGAAAAAAAAGGAAAACTTTTAGAAATGCTTGTTTTTGGTTAATCTTCATGTTTTTTCTTCTACATCTTCAGTTGAAATATTTGAGGTGTCAAATACCTAGCCCTATGTTTATGCAAAGTTCCCAGTTCAGGCAGTTCTCTGTAGAGTATGTCTTTGAAAAAGGCCTCTTTATACTATGTGAAGAGTTGATGGTTGTAGCTTGCATTGTCTGACTTCACTCCACAAATATATGTGTCACTAGCAAAGATTTAGTGTTACTCAACCTTGCTGATACTAGTTTAAGTTAACCATCAAGGTAATCTAGGAGGCGCGGTGGCTGAGCGAAAAAGCAATTGGCTTCCAAACCGGAGACCGGGGTACAAATCCTGTTGAAGACTGGGGATTTTTTATTTCAAGATCTTAGGGAGCCTCTGAGTCCAGCCAGCTCTAATGGGTACCTCTGAGTCCAGCCAGCTCTAATGGGTACCTCTGAGTCCAGCCAGCTCTAATGGGTACCTCTGAGTCCAGCCAGCTCTAATGGGTACCTCTGAGTCCCCCCAGCTCTAATGGGTACCTCTGAGTCCAGCCAGCTCTAATGGGTACCTCTGAGTCCAGCCAGCTCTAATGGGTACCTCTGAGTCCAGCCAGCTCTAATGGGTACCTCTGAGTCCAGCCAGCTCTAATGGGTACCTCTGAGTCCAGCCAGCTCTAATGGGTACCTCTGAGTCCAGCCAGCTCTAATGGGTACCTCTGAGTCCAGCCAGCTCTAATGGGTACCTCTGAGTCCAGCCAGCTCTAATGGGTACCTCTGAGTCCAGCCAGCTCTAATGGGTACCTCTGAGTCCAGCCAGCTCTAATGGGTACCTCTGAGTCCAGCCAGCTCTAATGGGTACCTCTGAGTCCAGCCAGCTCTAATGGGTACCTCTGAGTCCAGCCAGCTCTAATGGGTACCTCTGAGTCCAGCCAGCTCTAATGGGTACCTCTGAGTCCAGCCAGCTCTAATGGGTACCTCTGAGTCCAGCCAGCTCTAATGGGTACCTCTGAGTCCAGCCAGCTCTAATGGGTACCTCTGAGTCCAGCCAGCTCTAATGGGTACCTCTGAGTCCAGCCAGCTCTAATGGGTACCTCTGAGTCCACCCAGCTCTAATGGGTACCTCTGAGTCCAGCCAGCTCTAATGGGTACCTCTGAGTCCAGCCAGCTCTAATGGGTACCTCTGAGTCCAGCCAGCTCTAATGGGTACCTCTGAGTCCCCCCAGCTCTAATGGGTACCTCTGAGTCCACCCAGCTCTAATGGGTACCTCTGAGTCCCCCCAGCTCTAATGGGTACCTCTGAGTCCCCCCAGCTCTAATGGGTACCTCTGAGTCCAGCCAGCTCTAATGGGTACCTCTGAGTCCAGCCAGCTCTAATGGGTACCTCTGAGTCCAGCCAGCTCTAATGGGTACCTCTGAGTCCACCCAGCTCTAATGGGTACCTCTGAGTCCCCCCAGCTCTAATGGGTACCTCTGAGTCCCCCCAGCTCTAATGGGTACCTCTGAGTCCAGCCAGCTCTAATGGGTACCTGACATTAGTTGGGGAAAAGTAAAGGTGGTTGGTCGTTGTGCTGGCTACATGACACCCTCGTTAATCGTAGGCCTCGGAAACAGATGACTTTTACATCATCTACAAGGTCTGAAAGGGAAACTTTTTATCAAGGTAATCTAGAAAAATGTAGTTTCTTTTATAGTATAAAAGCCTAAACTTCCAAGTTTGTAATCTACAGTCATTTTTCACATGTTTAAACATCACCTTCACCTATCCCTTAGTCTGTTGAACCATTAGGGCACCTAATCATCTTTCTCCCTTCCTCTCTGTATTTTGATAGAATTTCATTCAATGACCAGCCTGTCCATTCTTGTATGTTGTCTTTCTATCCCTTTCTTTGTCTGCCTATTCTTATTTTTCCTAGGACTGTTCCCTGCATGAAAGGCCTTAGCAAACCCTGAAGACCTTGAGATGTTTAAACATAAATACTTCATATTTTTATTGGGAGTGTGGTTAAGCGATTGGCCCCACTGGTCTTGGGTTCAAATCTCTATGAAGGCAGGGATTGTGAGCTTCTACATTTTCAGGACACTGAGTTCACCCAGCTCTAATGTGTATGTGACATTAACTGGGGAAATTAAAGATGATTAGTCAATGGGCTGGCCAAAAGAAACCCTTGTTAACCATCGGCCATAGAAACTGATGACCTTTACTTCATCTGCGCTATAGATCTCACGGTCTGAAAAGGGTACTTTAACTTTATATTTTATATGTATCAGATATCCATAGAAACAGATGACCTATACACCATCTGCCCTATAGATCTCAAGGTCTGAAAGGGATACTGTAGCTTATATGTATCAGATATTCTTATTTTATATGTATCAGATATTATTATTTTATATGTATCAAATATTATTATTTTATATGTATCAGATATTATTATTTTATATGTATCAGATATTATTATTTTATATGTATCAGATATTCTTCAAATGAGAAACTTAATCTTATATAAATCTTTCTATAATCTAAATTATTTTCATTTCTTTTTTAACTTCTGAATGGACTGCCAAATAGAGGTATAAGTAACTTCAAAACCTTTTTTTTTAAGTTAATAAATTCAGACACTTGTGGTAAATTCCTACCCTGCTCCTGCTTCACTTAGAAAGTTCATGCCATTTAACAGTGAATTACCAAAAAGTGCACATTATTCATAGCTTAATATTTCAAATAAATTGAAATTAGAGGTACAGAGATACAGAGCTCTCGTAAAATTTTCAACACACTTAAAGTGAAGATAATATTTTTTTGTTTTATAGGTATCAACTGTTCCTTCAGAAATGAAGATTATTTTGTCCCATTCCAGCGGTCTGGTATGACTTCAAAAATTGGTAGTAGGTAGGGTTCAAACTCGATACCATTGCAACAAAAGTCTCAAGCCCATACCACATGACCATGTAAAGTTATCACGTGTCAAAAAGCAAACAATGCATGCAGACAATAATTGTTTGTACTTGAGGAATTTCATGGGAAGATTTTTATAGAAGGAAAAAGTAATTTAAAGATAGATTCTCTTAAATTGAATATATAATATTAATATAAATATAAATTTCATTTTAAACTTACAGATAGTTTGAGTAGAATGGCTTTTACCGCTCCCCAGCTGTCCTGTCTTCTGTCTATCACAATAACAAAGCCTGCTTCTGATTCATGGAGTCTGTCAATCAAAATAATTAAAAACATTGTATATTGTAAACTTCCTTCTATAAGGTTCAGAGACATGGAGTCACTAAAACAAATATGGAAAAGCTCCAGACCTTTGTTAACGGATGCAAATGCTGGATATTAGGAACTAGATGGCCAGAAAAGTTAACTGTCAATTTGTAGGAGAGAACCAGACAAAAAGCCTATAGCACAAGATATCAAAAAGCAAAAAATCGACCTGGATAGGGCACACCCTGTGAAAACCAGCTACAAATGTTACAAGGCAGGCACTTGATTGGAATCTGCAAGGAAAGTGGGCAGACCCAAGCGATCCCGGAAGAGGTCAGTTATCAGCAAAAGTAAGAATACTGGAATGACATGGGAGCAGATGAAGAAAGCTGCTCAGAACCGAGTTTGGTGGAGAGATGTGGTTGCTGCCCAATGCACCCCTGGGAGTGCACAGAATTAAGTAAGTAATATTGTATGTAATTTAGAATGGCTATTTTTGTGTTTTTGAAACTCTTTTCTCATTAATGAGATTCGACCAGAGACACTTCAGCTTGCTATGATATTATATTATAGAGATGCAGAGTACAAAATCTAAGCTATAAAAAGTATATTATCTGGAGGAACTTCTTTTATGAATCATGAAATGAAAACTTGATAAAACTTGATTTTACAGTATAGGCTTCAATGAAATTTTAATTAACCAATATTTGTATTTATGAAAATTAGAAAAAGGAGTGGGCCTAAGATCTTGAGGTACACCTGAGTTTACAGAGTTTGTGTTGATTTGGAGCCATTTATTATTGCTGTTTCTCTACTTATAGCAAACATTAAAAAAAACTGCACACTATGTGTGAAAAATTTATTTTTCCAGGGATTTCAGCTCATCTGGCTTCAAAAAGATATACCTTATACTGATTTATCAGATATTATGGATAGTTGAATATCACCAGAAAATTTCTATTTGTTTTTCCATCGTCATATCTAGCATGAATAGGTTTCAGTAATGTGGCCAATTTTATAATAAAAACTGGAAATCACAAGCCGAGAGAGTAGAAGACTTAATATTAAACATAACTAAATTGAAGCCCAACATTGAAATTTCATAATCATAACAGCCCATAATTAGGTGTTTTTGTTGGTTGAATACATGTTATACATATTAAATTATAATTTATTTAAAAATTTATATATGACTTAGACTTAGAAATCAGTTTTAAAAAAACAACATTTGAAGTTGATATATTTTCAAAAATACATAATGCTAAGCAGGCGTCTACCAAAAATTTTACAAATATAAACATGGCAAGGGGTCTACAAGACAAAAAAAGTTTGGGAACCACTGGTATATCTAAATCATATAAAATAAAATTATTATTTTGTTTTAATTTGAATTTCATTCATTAATTTAATTATTTATACACGACTTAGAATTAAGAAATCAGTGGGAAAACACTTTGTTAATGTTGATGAATTTTCAGAGATACATAATCATGATATGATAATATTAAACAGTGGTCTACCAAAAACTAGGAAACAGGGCAATGGGTCTACAAGAGAAAAAAGTTTGGGAACCTTCAAGTTCAACCACTGCCACTGGATCATGGATGGAGGCACTGGTCTACTCTAAGTAGTCTAAGTCTAAGACTAAAGTCTAAAGTGAAGTTAGGTAAGACTAAACCTAGTTTACCTAGATCTAGATCTCTAGTATCCTAAGTAGTAAGTATCTTGGTCGTAGTTTGAACGTACGACTTTCTTTCCTTCTTAAATCAGGATTTAGATCTAAAAACTCAATTTTAACTTCACAGAACGTGTTGAAATCTTTGAAATAATCTCGATCTAGATTAGATCTATATGTAGATCTAGATCTAACTTCTAGATTCAGGTTAGATCTAAAAATGCGAAGCTTAAACAAAATTCAATATTGATTTTATTTTCAGCGTAGGAGAGTCTCACATCTGCTCTCTCCTTTTTCAAAAAATTGTATAGGCCAGTTTAAATCTGCTCAGACGGAGCATTATTACCATGGCAAGCTACGTACAATAATAGGCCTATTTTTTTCATTCCCGTTAATGAAGTTTTCAATATCTAAATTTAGATCAAAGTTAAAGAGACAAAAGTTGGGGGGAAAATATGTTTATATATAACATCACGCTCCAATCTTTTGAGAGGATGTCGGAATAATTATTCATGAAACATAAATCAAACTCCATATTACATTCAATTGAACAATTTTTTTCTCAACCAGTAGAAATCTCTTGAAGTGATGACAAAGGAAGAGCGAAGGTGTTCAATTTTTATTTTTTGCTCCATACGCTAGGACACATTTGCACAAATGCTCTTTCTTCCCTAATGCTATTAGATCGTGAAATGGGTTGCCTGAGTCAGTCTGGAAAACCAATGTCTTAGCCGAATTTCAGTCATTGCTTAAATCGCATGACTAGATTGATCTAGGGACACGCGCAGGGCGTAATCATCTTCCTATTTGAAGTAACGTCTGTATTTTATAAGATAAGTATAAGCTGACCCGACAAAATAGCGCAGACAAAATAGCGCCGATAAAATAGCGCGGATTTATATATATGATGTGTAAAAAAGTACCGGATTATTTATTAGTAATTTAATGTCCTGGTAAGCATTTTTCTTGATGTCTCTATCTTTTCAATATAAATAGATCTGAAAGTATGCCATATTTGCAGAGAACGAGAGTACCTTTGTCACCAATGTTTAAAATGCATAACTTGCTAAAAATAGGATTTTGAAATGTGGCTACGCCGTTCAAGCACTGATGAAATTTCTACTTGACATTTCCTACCATTTAACTGTGTGTGTAGTGTGCATAAATCTGACCTAACAAGTGTCTTTGCCTGTTTTCAAAGTACACTTTTGGAATGTAAATAAATAATATATTTTGAAATTGTGCATTTTAGCTTATTATGATTTTTGCTTACTGTTTGCATATTTATGTTTTAAGATATCTAAAGTGTTTCCTGCAAAATGACTGTAAAATAATGATAACATTAAAACAAAAAGAAATATTGGCTCTATTCATATTTTACGATATCTAAAGAATTTCTTTCAAAATGACTAAAATACTTTTTTTCTGCGCTATTTTGTCGGCGCTATTTTGTTCTCGCTATTTTGTCGCCGCTATTTTATCGGCGCTTTTTTGTCCACGTACCTAAGTAAAAATGACATTATTAAAAACAATACGAATATTTATAAAATGAATTAAAATTAAGAGAAATCTTTTCACCCCACAAGTAATGTCTTTATACCGTTTTCGAGAGAGGTGTCCCAGCAAAATGGACTAAAATGGCGTCAAGATGCCTCCGCCAATGCGACTCTTTACCGTTTTGCAACGCTGAATTTCTCCCAAGTCTAAAAACGTATTTTTTGTGTTCAAAACAGGCCCACCTAAAGAAGTTGGTTTAACTATAATCAAACCCATTACAGACGTACATGCGCGACATGCGGCTTAGGACGTAGCTAGGAATTTGGGGAGCCCGGGTGGGGGGGGGGGTGTCTTAGCTTGGTCTCTTTAGGGGCCCCTGCATTTTGACATTCGACATTATGACATGAGATAATGGCGTAATATTTAATGTAAAAGCAATATTCGGACACTCATTTGGGAGAACCCCTTAAGTGGTCAGGGGGATTTTCAAATTTGGAGCCCCCTCCCCTCACCCTAGCTACGCCACAGGGCTCAGGTAGCTCTCGCATTTAATAGCATTATCTGCCCTTCCCGCCACTTCTATATTCACCTTTGAGTGACTTGCAACATTGTTAGCTATGGTGCAGTGAGCGGTGCAGACGCCGAGTGAAGGCCTTTCTGCAGCTCAAAATACAGCGCTTTTCCTGATCGTTACGACAGCGCGGGGGTGGGGGAGGTAAGCGCATTATGATACCTTTTTTGGGGGGGCTTCTGATTTGTGTGTCTTGAGAAACACACAGGTAAGGTATTCCATTACATCAAAAAGTTATTATTCATTTAGATCTGAATCCAAACATCCGCTGCCTTGCGGCTATGCCCAAACATGGGAAAGGCTTCGGGAGACAACCCTGAGGAAAATCAGGAGCTGGTGACCCTTAGGCAGGTTGCTGCACACTGTGTTACAGCCTGTCAGAGCCTGCGGCGCTACTGATCCCAAACTGTATCGGATATTCCGTTACTCTGGTCTCATCAGCTGCGCGGAGAGGGGAGTAACTGCTGTGAGGGCGACATCGTTCCTACCATAGACAATGCCCAGGCTTTCATCTCGCTTGTTCGAGATGAACCATAGTCGTTTCACGACTGAAGGAGGCCAATGAATGAATGAGATCTACTAGGACAAATTCGTTCAAGCGCTATATCTTCCTTAGTGTCATTCGAGCAAGGAAGTGGTAGCCTGAATCAGCCAGGAAAACCGATGGTTTAGCAGACCTTATGTTCTCTAGTTAACATGCATGACTAGATTAATAATTAGACATGATTATCTTCTCTTTTGAAGGAACTTATCTTATCTTATATAATACAGACGTTACTTCAAAAAAGAAGATGATTACGTCCTACGCGTCATGCATTAAGTCATGCATATTAACCAATGACTTAAATTCTGCCAAGTCACTGGTTTTTCTGGCTAGCTCAGGCAACCCATTCCATGCTCTAATAGCACTAGGGAAGAAGGAGTATTTGTACAAATTTGTCCTAGCATATGGGACGAGGAATGTGCCTTTATTTTTGTGTCTTTCAGAGTATTTTATTAAATTTTGTTTTTGTATTTGAAGATTATGGTTCAGTGTTTTATGTATAATTGCTACTTTACTTTTGAGTCTTCTGTCCTGAAGGCTTTCTAAATTTAGTGATTTTACTAATGGTGTTACCCTAGTCAAATGTGAATATTCGTTTGTTATGAATCTCACTGCTCTATTTTGTGTTTGTTCCAGTTTCTTAATGTTTTCTTGAGTTGAGGGGTCCCACACGATGGATGCATATTCTATTATTGGCCTAAGCAAGGTTAAATAACATTTTAGTTTTATGTTCTTATTTGATTTATAGAAATTTCTTTTAATAAACCCTAATGCTTTGTTGGATTTTTTTATAGTTTCATCAATATGTGGATTCCATGACAGTTTTTCATTTATTATAACACCTAGGTATTTTGAGTTTTTAGTCTGTGTTACTGGTTTGCCATGAATAAGATAAGTGGAATTAATTTGTTTTAGTTTTTGTGTTACTCTTAACAACTGACATTTTTCTGGGTGGAAAGACATGCTCCAATTTGATTCCCATTTCTGTAATTCATCTAATTCTCTTTGTAAAATATCTGTCTTGTTTTGCTTTTATTGTTCTATATATTATGCAATCGTCTGCAAATAATCTGACTTTTGTTCCTGAACTAATGCAATTTGGTAAATCATTTATGTAAATTAAAAATAGTAGTGGACCCAAGACTGTTCCTTGAGGTACACCTGAGTTTACTGTTATTGGTGTTGATTTAGAGCCATTTATTATTACAGTTTGTTCTCTCCCTATCAGAAAATCTTTAATCCACTGATGCAGTGGACCGTTAATGCCGAAATATTTTAATTTTTTAAGCAAACTATGGTGGTAGGAACGAATGTAGTTTATAAGATTATTGACCTATATCCTGTTTCTCCTATTTTATTTTTAATAATTGAAGTGGCGTATTGAAAAAGAAATACTGTTTAATCAAAGTGAAAGAATATATGGAACTATTAATTATACTCAACTCAAGAAAACATTAAGAAACAGGAACATACACAAAATAGAGCAGCGAGATTCATAACAAACGAATATTCACATTGGACTAGAGTAACACCCTTAGTCAAATCACTAAAGTTAGAAAGCCTTCAGGACAGAAGACTCAAAAGTAAAGTAACAATTATAAATACATAAAACACTGAACCATAATCTTCAAATACAAAAACAAAACCTAATAAAATAAAATAATCATAAAGTTACAATGTTAAAGGCACATTTCTCGTTCCATACGCTAGAACAAATTTGTACAAATGGTCATTCTTCCCTAGTGCTATTAGATCATGGAATGAGTTGCCTTAGACAGCCAGGAAAATTGGCAGAATTTAAGTCATTGGTTAACATGCATGACGCGTAGGACGTAATCATCTTCTTTATAAGATAAGTTATATCCTGTTACTAAACCTACGCAGTGTAAGTCAACGTGAGGGCAAATACTGCAAATGCTTTGTAGGCCCATAATGACATAATTTTCTGGTCTAGTACGCTTTGCATACTTCCTATCAAGGGAAGAATTTAAAGTAAACATTTTTTTAAAAATAACATTCTAAACACAGTAAGAAATATATTGGCCTACTTTCTTTTGCCATTATTTTTAAAACAACGGACGTGATCAATTTTGGCAGAATTTCCCATTTTAGAGGCTTATTTGTGTGTGTGTGTGTGTGTAAAACTACAAAACCTCTAAGCCTGGAAAGCCTAAACGATACCGGGTTTTTGCATACCATCAAATATTTCCCTCGGACATTTGAAAATCTCATTACTTTTAAAAGAGCCGCGTTCGTCTACGAAGACTAGTCACAAACGCAGATTTGAATTATTTTTTTAAATAGGACAATATGTCATCTTCTGAAAATGGTTCTATGTTACGATGTATCCCAGTTCTAAAGGAAGTTTATCAGTGGCGTAGCAATGCATTTGGGGGCCGGGAGGGGCTAGGCCTCCACATCATGACATGAGATAATTGCGAAATAGTTAATATTTAATGTAAAAAAAATTCGAACACTCATTTGGGGGCCCGGGTAGATTTTCAAATTCTTTCACCCCCCCCCCCCCCAATCCACCCACCAAAACTACGCCTCTGGAGTTTATCTTTCATTTCATCCGTTTGTCTTACGAGTTTCGGGGCGCTGCGTCCATGATTACGCCCTATGAAATAATAGTGGACAATACTGGACAATGGTCAATTTCAGGACTCGTCACGATGACAGTCCGAAGTGCATACCATACGACGGCCGACATAAGGTTAGATATATATAGTGATAACTTAAGTGAGCCAACTCAACGAGGCACATAGACGTTTATTCACACTACATCACAGGTACACAAAAGCAACATCTTCTCTTAGGCACAATCTCTCCATCTAGGCTCTCTCCTTGGGCGGAAATCGTTCTCCTCTAATGTTGACCTCCTTTTCAGTCCAATCTATAACTGTGCGCACCATCGGCACAAGCTTGAATGGCGGTGCGCACGGCAGGGTTATAACAATATGTTTGGTAATTTTCTATAAGTCACTTGAAGTCTGAATCATGTATGGCAAGATAGGACAGTACAAGCTCTTTCACTACATGACATACTAAGAAGAAGACGAAGAAGAAAGATACTCCTTCTTTTTACAAATACTCACCACAACAGGTTCCAGAGTCAACCGATCACTTATTATACTAGGATACGCCTATTTTGACTGACAAAACGGTGGAATTAAATCGCCCTGATCTGCTGTTTATTGATATAAAATTTAAAAAAAAAAAAAAAAGTTACAAAGACAGTTTGTGTGGAAACACAAACTGAAAATCGGCCCCGAAGTGGTCCACCCAGGCAGGTAAAAAAGGCAGGTTTCAAAATCATCAAAATGAAATTCTATCAAAGACAAACGACAGAGAGGAATGGAGAAAAAAGGTTAACAGATCTTGTGTGGTGCCCCAGCGGTCCGGCACACCAAAGGATAGGTGAAAGGGAGTGTGAAGTTAGATGTGAACCAAATATTTCCTTTGATTACTATATCAATTGCTCGCAATACCGCCAAACGCGATAATATGAAAAACTACTTATTTATTGTTGTTTTAAATTATGTTTAACTTGTATGCATACTAAATAATTTTTTTCTCTTGTAAAAATAGTAAACATTTTGTGTGTGTAAATATAGTAATTAGTATAATAGAACTTACATAACTTATTTTTTATGATAACAATTCTACAACCGTTTGAATAAATGTATTAAAATATGGTACATTGTCATCTCTCCTAATAAATAGCCTCCCGTGTTTATTATAATTAATAGTGAATAGTTGTAAAAGTGGTGTATTTCTATGAAAAAACTGCTTGCATAAGTGATTTAAAAATTAGATTTTTCGCTTTCGGAAAAGAAAAAAAAGTAGCCGTTGCATCAAAACTTTGAAAGGTCTAAAATATTGTGATGTTGGATTTTCGCTATCTTTTCTAGTTTACGAGATCTAAACGGGACGGACGGACAGACGGACAGACAGGCCACACAAAACTAATAGCGTCTTTTCCCCTTTCGGGGACCGCTAAAAAATGGCTGTATTTCATATGAAACATGTCTGGATCTAAAAATCATATTTATCTGAAGGCAGCAGAGGTTTGAATTCTGAGTTTTACTTCTCCCGCGGGCAGGTGGAACTCGTTAGCTTAAGGTGGCAGCCAACCTTTTGTCCTTCATGTTAAGCTCCTCAGTTAGGGTTAGGGTTAGGGGGGGGGGATGGTGTTGGGGGCGCGAGACAGCGGGTAGATTGGTCATGAGGCCATTCGGTGAAAACCTGCAAAATCACTAACTCAGATTAGATTTCAAAAGAGAAAAGAAATCAAATAGATTCTAGAACCAACATTTTAGACACATGCAGATTTAGGTATTGTAAAAGACTAAAGACTGAATCATTTATTTCAAAATAAAATGCTGCACATATTTGAACAACTGGTTGTTGAGCGCAATTTTTATCAAGGATAAATGAAATATAGATGCTAAATGTTTTCTTGGAGGTTCAGCGAGTGCCGATGTAAATTATTCCGACATCGAATTCCAGCGGTGGTTGATTTTGAAACCAATACGATGCCAATGCCCACACATTCTCATCGTATGACCTCAAAACCATCCATTCCAAGTTTGTTTGTTTCTTTGTTTTCTTGTGGTGGTTGATTTTGAAACCAATACGATGCCAATGCCCACACATTCTCATCGTATGACCTCAAAACCATCCATTCCAAGTTTGTTTGTTATCGGTTTGAAAGCCTAACCTACAAAAGAGTGTTTTCTGTCAAGAACTTGATACCAGCTCTTGAGCCCAACGTCACAGTCTAGTGTGATACCGATATTTACTTGTGTAGCAAGCAGTGGTTGCGCCATATAGATCTACCGTATCTGGCCGTCACCTAGCTTAAATTTAACATTACACATATAGTCCAATATTTTGAAAATTACCTGCTTACATATTACTTACTAATGTGTCTTTAAACGAATAGATATTAATTAATAATATCGTTTTATCCCGTGCTTTTAAGAATGTGCGCTTATAATACTGTCTCTAATTCAGTCACAAGAAGCACTGGCACTTGATTTCCAACATCAATTCGGTCCAACACCAAACCGTGTTAATGCCATTTCCTAATTAGCTCGAGCAAATCGTCTAAACGTTTATTTACAGGGGAAAAGCTTATCTAGTTATTGCCATTTGTTTAGCTTCCATTCTGTCAAATAAAACAAAAATAATTAATTAGTACTGATTGAATAATTCATTGGTTAATTTTTGGATTGATTTGAGTATCGTCAATGACTATAGATAATTTCAGCTTGATCCGAGAATGGCAAGTGGGAAAAAACATTTCAAAAGTTAATATGGGGGATCAAATCCATATATACATCCTCATTTCTCATTAAGTAGCATTTTTTTCGCTTATTTCGATTTCAAACAAAGTAATTATTCACCAATAATTAATTAGCTAGTTGGTTAATTTTATTTAAATTGATTCTGGTCTTGTCAGGTTCAATAAATAATTGTGCAAAGTTTTAAGTTGATACGAGAATGGGAAATGGGAGAAAAAATATGTTCAAACATTTTACCAGACAGACAGACAGAGTGAGTTGATATAAGCTTTGTAGAAAAGGCCATACTTACGGAGTTATTCCACATAGATACGTCACCACTTTGCAGTAGTCCTCGTCTGAGACCTCGGCCAGGGAAGGCCGAGAAGGAAAGGTCATTATAGGTGCCCCATTCTTGGCTTTCCCACCTGGAGGAGGAAACGGCAAGCATTTATATACATGGTTCTTAATACCTCCGTCTCTGATCTATATAAACAATTCTCTACGTGGCCAAACCATGCGGGACATCACGATGAAAAAGTCATGGAAAGATAGCTGTTTTATTTCTGCAAGTTGGACTAGAGTTACCCCGCATCACTTTCGCTATGACAGAGAGCGAGGCTCAGATAAAAAAGAGCGGGGGGGGGGGGCGTATGTTACGCCTCGGGTCGGCTTGCAGTATATAATGTAGATAGAAACTTTCTCAAGCGAATATTACAAGCACGCTGTGTTCTCAAAGACCTTTATAATTTATACTTAGTGTGGTTTTTTTTCCAGAGGCCTACGGTTCACGAGGGTGTCATGTGGCCAGCACAACGACCAACCGCCTTTAATTTTCCCCAACTAACGTCAGGTACCCATTAGAGCTATGTGGACTCAGAAGTCCCTAAAGATCCAGAAATTGAAAATCCGAGTCTTCACTAGGATTAGAACCCGGGACCTTCACTCAGCCACAGTGCATATATGTAATTATTCATTAGTTTCCAAGGGAATTTCGTTGTCTTCTCATTTCTCATTGAATTCGCATTTCTATTATAAGTGTACTTGTCTTCTTAGTGACGTGACATTGATGAATGAGTTCTCTGTGTTTAGAATGACCAAGTACAAACTTTAATTTTTGAAAGTTTACTGCAGACTGCTCATAAGTAAAGAAATAGTAAACAACCCCTGTTTTCAGGCAGGGTGTTATGTGGCCAGCACAACGACCAGCCGCCTTTACTTTCCCCAACTCAAGACCCAATAGAGTTGGATGGACTCGGGAGGCGTCCTTAAAATCTAGAAATTAAAAATCCCAGTCTTCATCGAGATTCGAACCAGGGACCTCTCGGTTCAGAAGCCAAGCGCTGTAGCACTTAGACACAACGCCTCCTACAGGCTGCTCTTAGGCCGCCTTACATGGGCATCCAGTTAGTTGTTTTTTTATCCCGGCATGATTTAATTATTTTTTATTTTTACATGCCAAACTTTCTCTGTTAAGAATCCGCAACAATGCCCTTACTGTTTCTCTTTTCTTAATCTGTTTCCTCTCTCTTTCTCCCTCCCTCTTATTTTTTCTCTTTCACCCTTACTCTCGCACTCTTTCTCTCTAACTCTCTCACTCTTTCTCTCTAACTCTCTATCTCTCATTCTACTTGTCTATCTTTAACTGCACCGTACTCTGAACCTCCCTGAACATTTCGCTTTCGCCGACTTTCTCGCTAGTTTGGCTCTCACTCCTTTTCTCTATATCTTGACTTCTCAGTCATTTTCGCTCTCTTGACATCTGCGTCATTTTTTTTTTTTTTTGCTATCTTGATATCTCAGTCATTTTTGCTATCTTGACTTATCAGTCATTTTCTTTATTGATGTCCTATTCTCTCTTTCCATTTCGCGTCTCTTTTCGCTATCTTGATTAATCTATCAGTCAATCTCTCTCTATCTCTCTCTCACTCTTTCTCTCTCTTTCTCTCTCATTCTCTCTCAAACTATCCTTCTATCAATCTCTCTTTCTCTAACAAGATCTCTCGTCCTACGCCCAGATGTCAGTGTATCATTTCGTTTGTCCATTGTGGACGTCTTGTGTGAACACACCTTAAAAAAAACAAAACAAAAGACCAGACGCTCCAGTTGTTGTTTACCTGACAGAACGGCATATTTAGTCTGCAGAAGTGGTGCTACATCGATCACCTTGTACTGCTGCGATGTCTCGTCCATAGCACTGCCTGAGAACATCAAACCAAAACATTATAAATAGCAGCCATTTTAGTTTCAATCACGAATAACTTATTAGAACCGCATTGCCACAGCCCACAATCAACCTACATCTCTCATGCACAAGGAATAATTAGAAAACCACCAATTGTACTTAAGGCAGGGGTTCTCAACCTGTGGGTCGCGACCCACTTGGGGGTCGATTGATGATTTGCCAGGGGTCGCCTAAGACCATCGAAAATATGGATTGTTTTTGTCTATTCTTCTTTTGTTGTATGTGTGTGTGTGGGGGGTCGCGGCAGAGTGGGGGGTTGTATAAAGGGATCGCCGAGCTTAAAAGGTTGAGAACCGCTGGACTTAAGGGAAACATTGGGGGTCAGATGTTTTAAAAAGATTAAACAGCAATTTTTTTTAATTTTTTTTTTCGGATTGTACCTTAACTAACAATAACACAAAAGCAGCGGTTCTCAACCTCTGCGACCCCTTTTTACAATCCCCCACTCTTCCGCGACCCCCGCACACACATAGAAGAGTAGACAATAACAATCCTTATTTTCGATGGTCTTAGGCGACCCCTGTCAAATCGTCAATCGATCCCCAAGGGGGTCGCGAACCACAGGTTGAGAACCCCTGCAATAGACAAACACGTTAGCATACGACACTGTTGAATAGTTAACGTTAACGACAAAAATAGTACTTGATTAATTCCACTGAACATGCAATGTCTATGGAATTAGTTCAAACTAATAATATGCACTTGCAGCAAATTTAGGATATCTGTGACCATTAAAGTACCATACATTCTGAATTCTACAATATATATATATATATATATATATATATATATATATATATATATATATATATATATATATATATATATATATATGTATGTATATGTATGTATGTATGTATGTATGTATGTATGTATGTATGTATGTATGTATGTATGTATATGTGTGCGTGCGTGCGTGCTTGCGTGTGTGTGTGTGTAGAACATCGGATGTAGGTTCACCAGTCAAGAATATTACTTTTTTTTAAATTGGGGAAAAGTTTATGAAAGATCAAATATATTTAATGAAAACCTTTCGGGTGGGTTATCAGTATACTTTTGAGGTATGTATTTTTAAAAAATGGTATGTATATATTTTTTTTTAACTCTAGAGCTTTTTGGTTATCTTTACAGAGAAAAAAAAACGAATATTAATAAGATTTCCCTTGTTCTGTTCTTTCCACACACTTTTTGTTTCATATTATTGTGTTTTTTTGTCTCTTTCAAGTTTTTATTTTTCCCTGATCCAAAACGATGCTATTAATTTTTAAATCAAAGCATTGAACAAGCAACGCATGTAGCTAACATTCTAGCTAAGGGAGATAAATGAAATCCTACACAGTGTCATCTTGGAGTCTAACCGAAAAAAAAAAATTAATATTTTTACTACTTTAAAAACTTTTGTCATATTAAATTTAAAAGATGAAATAAATGTATGCTAATAAAACAAAACTAAAAACAAATTAAAATAAATGCATGCAAATAACTAATATTTGTTAAGTGAAGAAATATGAATAGGAAACACACAAAAAGAGCATGCATATTTCACAATCATTGAACCATAGGCGTAGCTAGGTGTGGAACGGGGGAGAGGGATAATTTGAAAATACCCCCCCCCCTTGAGGGGGCCACAAATGCGTGTTATTTTTATATTAATATTAACTATTACGCAAAATACAGGGCCCCCAAATGATAGCAAATTCCAAGCTACGCCATTGCATTGAATCAAGACGATATGCGTGTATACATGTGCAAATTTAGGTATGTCGTTATTAAACAAACTGCTACTTCAAAAAATATGTGACAGAAAAGTAAATATGCTTTTAAGTGGTATTAATTGTCATGCATAGAAAACAGAGAAATTAAAATACATGCATGTTGATCTACTTTATTAAATAATGCACAGATATGCATGCACAATTTCTCGATTTTTCTCTCTGTCTCTCTCACCGTCTTCCTCTCTCTCACACATTTTCACTTTCTCTCTCTCTCTCTCTCTCTCTCGTTTTTTCTCTCTGTCTCTCTTTGTCTCTCTCTGACCCTCTTTCTATCTCACTTTCTCGCTTTCTCTCTCTCTCTCTCTCTCTCTCTCAATCATGATAAAGATATCGATTTAAAAAAAAAAAAGATATGGAAAGATATAAAGGGGAAAACCAAATGAATACATCATAATCTATTGTTATAACTGTAGTGGCGATGCTGAGCGGGGTAGCCTTAAATGTAATCAACTGTCCCGTGGCTGGTCAGCGTGCACCGAGCGCCATCTTTCATTGACACGATTCTGAACTGGTCACTACTTTACAATCTCTCTCTCTCTCTCTCTCTCTCTCTCTTTCAGTGTATGTGTGTTTCTATATCTTTCTCTTAACATTGTTTATATATCTCTCTAAACCCCCCACTATCAATCTCTCTGTCTATCTCTCCGTCACTTATCTTTCCCCCTATCGATCTGTCTATCTATCTATTTATCTATCTGTCTGTCTAACTATTAATTTGTCTATTTATCTATCTATCTATCTATCTATCTATCTATCTATCTATCTGTCTGTATGTCTGTCTGGCTATCAATTTGTCTATCTATCTATCTATCTATCTGTCTGTCTTTCTGTCTGTCTAACTATCAATTTGTATATCTGTATATCTATCTATCTATCTATCTATCTATCTGTCTGTCTAACTATCAATTTGTCTATTTATCTTTCAATTTTTCTATTTATTAGTCTATCTATTTGTTTGCCTGTCGTTTCGTTCATTTGTTCCAGAGTGCAAGAAACTTTTAGAGACACCATTAGCAAAACCTTAATCCTGATTTTCTTTTTTTTTTCCCTCCTCATCCATCCAAACATCATTGGCCATTACATTACTTCCCCTGTTTCTTGTTGTCTCCCGTGTGTCTCTAAGAATAATGGTTGACACAACAGAGAAAGGAAAGAGAAATCTACTTAAACAAAAGACGGGGATAAACAAAGTAGCTAGTAGATCTGTATACAGACAGCTTTTAAATCTATATACAGACAGCTTTTAGGTCTATATACAGACAGCTATAAGGGCTATATACAGACAGCTTTTAGGTCTATATACAGACAGCTTTTAGGTCTATATACAGACAGCTTTTAGGTCTATATACAGACAGCTTTTAGGTCTATATACAGACAGCTTTTAGGTCTATATACAGACAGCTTTTAGATCTGTATACAGACAGCTTTTAGGTCTATATACAGACAGCTATTAGATCTATATACAGACAGCTTTTAGGTCTATATACAAACAGCTTTTAGGTCTATATACAGACAGCTTTTAGATCTGTATACAGACAGCTTTTAGGTCTATATACAGACAGCTTTTAGGTCTATATACAGACAGCTTTTAGATCTGTATACAGACAGCTTTTAAATCTATATACAGACAGCTTTTAGATCTATATACAGACAGCTTTTAGATCTATATACAGACAGCTTTTAGATCTATATACAGACAGCTTTTAGATCTGTATACAGACAACTTTTAAATCTATATACAGACAGCTTTTAGATCTATATACAGACAGCTTTTAGGTCTATATACAGACAGCTTTTAGATCTGTATACAGACAGCTTTTAAATCTATATACAGACAGCTTTTAGATCTATATACAGACAGCTTTTAGATCTATATACAGACAGCTTTTAGATCTGTATACAGACAGCTTTTAGATCTATATACAGACAGCTTTTAGATCTATATACAGACAGCTTTTAGATCTATATACAGACAGCTTTTAGATCTGTATACAGACAGCTTTTAAATCTATATACAGACAGCTTTTAGTTCTATATACAGACAGCTTTTAAGTCTATATACAGACAGCTTTTAGATCTATATACAGACAGCTTTTAGATCTATATACAGACAGCTTTTAGATCTATATACAGACAGCTTTTAGATCTATATACAGACAGCTTTTAGGTCTATATACAGACAGCTTTTAGATCTATATACAGACAGCTTTTAGGTCTATATACAGACAGCTTTTAGATCTATATACAGACAGCTTTAAGATCTATATACAGACAGCTTTTAGATCTATATACAGACAGCTTTTAGGTCTATATACAGACAGCTTTTAGATCTATATACAGACAGCTTTTAGGTCTATATACAGACAGCTTTTAGATCTATATACAGACAGCTTTTAGATCTATATACAGACAGCTTTAAGATCTATATACAGACAGCTTTTAGATCTATATACAGACAGCTTTTAGGTCTATATACAGCTTTTAGGTCTATATACAGACAGCTTTTAGGTCTATATACAGACAGCTATTAGATCTATATACAGACAGCTTTTAGATCTATATACAGACAGCTTTTAGATCTATATACAGACAGCTTTTAGGTCTATATACAGACAGCTTTTAGATCTATATACAGACAGCTTTTAGTTTTATATACAGACATCTTTTAGATCTATATACAGACAGCTTTTAGATCTATATACAGACAGCTTTTAGGTCTATATACAGACAGCTTTTAGATCTATATACAGACAGCTTTTAGGTCTATATACAGACAGCTTTTAGATCTATATACAGACAGCTTAAAGATCTATATACAGACAGCTTTTAGATCTATATACAGACAGCTTTTAGATCTATATACAGACAGCTTTTAGGTCTATATACAGACAGCTTTTAGATCTATATACAGACAGCTTTTAGATCTATATACAGACAGCTTTAAGATCTATATACAGACAGCTTTTAGATCTATATACAGACAGCTTTTAGGTCTATATACAGCTTTTAGGTCTATATACAGACAGCTTTTAGGTCTATATACAGACAGCTATTAGATCTATATACAGACAGCTTTTAGATCTATATACAGACAGCTTTTAGATCTATATACAGACAGCTTTTAGATCTATATACAGACAGCTTTTAGGTCTATATACCGACAGCTTTTAGATCTATATACAGACAGCTTTTAGGTCTATATACAGACAGCTTTTAGATCTATATACAGACAGCTTTTAGATCTATATACAGACAGCTTTTAGGTCTATATACCGACAGCTTTTAGATCTATATACAGACAGCTTTTAGGTCTATATACAGACAGCTTTTAGGTCTATATACAGACAGCTTTTAGGTCTATATACAGACAGCTTTTAGGTCTATATACAGACAGCTTTTAGGTCTATATACAGACAGCTTTTAGATCTATATACAGACAGCTTTTAGATCTATATACCGACAGCTTTTAGATCTATATACAGACAGCTTTTAGATCTATATACAGACAGCTTTAAGATCTATATACCGACAGCTTTTAGATCTATATACAGACAGCTTTTAGATCTATATACCGACAGCTTTTAGATCTATATACAGACAGCTTTTTAGATCTATATACAGACAGCTTTTAGATCTATATACAGACAGCTTTTAGGTCTATATACAGACAGCTTTTAGGTCTATATACAGACAGCTTTTAGGTCTATATACAGACAGGTTTTTGATCTATATACAGACAGCTTTTAGATCTATATACCGACAGCTTTTAGATCTATATACTGACAGCTTTTAGATCTATATACAGACAGCTTTTAGGTCTATATACAGACAGCTTTTAGGTCTATATAGAGACAGCTTTTAGGTCTATATACAGACAGCTTTTAGGTCTATATACAGACAGCTTTTAGATCTGTATACAGACAGCTTTTAGATCTATATACAGACAGCTTTTAGATCTATATACCGACAGCTTTTAGATCTATATACCGACAGCTTTTAGATCTATATACCGACAGCTTTTAGATCTATATACAGACAGCTTTTAGGTCTATATACAGACAGCTTTTGGGTCTATATACAGACAGCTTTTAGGTCTATATACAGACAGCTTTTAGATCTATATACAGACAGCTTTAAGATCTATATACAGACAGCTTTTAGATCTATATACAGACAGCTTTTAGGTCTATATACAGCTTTTAGGTCTATATACAGACAGCTTTTAGGTCTATATACAGACAGCTATTAGATCTATATACAGACAGCTTTTAGATCTATATACAGACAGCTTTTAGGTCTATATACAGACAGCTTTTAGATCTATATACAGACAGCTTTTAGATCTATATACAGACAGCTTTTAGATCTATATACAGAAAGCTTTTAGATCTATATACCGACAGCTTTTAGATCTATATACAGACAGCTTTTAGATCTATATACAGACAGCTTTTAGATCTATATACAGACAGCTTTTAGATCAATATACAGACAGCTTTTAGATCTATATACCGACAGCTTTTAGGTCTATATACCGACAGCTTTTAGATCTATATACAGACAGCTTTTAGGTCTATATACAGACAGCTTTTAGATCTATATACAGACAGCTTTTAGATCTATATACCGACAGCTTTTAGGTCTATATACCGACAGCTTTTAGATCTATATACCGACAGCTTTTAGATCTATATACAGACAGCTTTTAGGTCTATATACAGACAGCTTTTAGGTCTATATACAGACAGCTTTTAGGTCTATATACAGACAGCTTTTAGGTCTATATACAGACAGCTTTTAGATCTATATACAGACAGCTTTTAGGTCTATATACAGACAGCTTTTAGGTCTATATACAGACAGCTTTTAGATCTATAGGCAGACATCTTGAAGATCTTTATTCAAACAGTTTGAAGATCTATATACAGCAAGCTTGAAGATCTATATACAGCCAGCTTGTAGTTCTAAATATAGACAGTTTGAAGATCTATATAATGCCAGTTTGTAGATCTATATATAGACAGTTTGATGATCTATATATTGCCAGATTGTTGATCTACACACAGCCAGATATGAGATCTGCCTAATCTTATAGCTAGCTTGTAGATCTGTGGACAACCAGCTTGAAGATGCATATACAGCCAGTTTGAATATCTATATACAGCTAGCTTGCAGATTTATAGACAGCCAGCTTGGAGATCTACACACAGCCATCTTGAGGATCTATATACAGTTAGCTTGCAGATCTATAGACATCCAGCTTGGAGATCTACACACAGCCAGCTTGAGGATCTATATACAGCTAGCTTGCAGATCTATAGACAGCCAGCTTGGAGATCTACACACAGCCATCTTGAGGATCTATATACAGCTAGCTTGCAGATCTATAGACAGCCACCTTGGAGATCTACACACAGCCAGATATGAGATCTGCCTAATCCCATAGCTAGCTTGTAGATCTATGGACAGCTAGCTTGAAGATACATATACAGCCAGTTTGAATATCTAGATACAGCTAGCTTGCAGATCTATAGATGGCCAGCTTGGAGATCTACACACAGCCAGCTTGAGGATCTATATACAGCTAGCTTGCAGATCTTTAGACAGCTAGCTTGGAGATCTACACACAGCCAGATATGAGATCTGCCTAATCCCATAGCTAGCTTGTAGATCTATGGACAACCAGCTTGAAGATGCATATACAGCCAGCTTGAGGATCTATTTACAGCTAGCTTTCAGATCTATAGACATCCAGCTTGGAGATCTACACACAGCCATCTTGAGGATCTATATACAGTTAGCTTGCAGATCTTTAGACAGCCACCTTGGAGATCTACACACAGCCATCTTGAGGATCTATATACAGCTAGCTTGCAGATCTTTAGACAGCCAGCTTGGAGATCTACACACAGCCAGCTTGAGGATCTATATACAGCTAGCTTGCAGATCTATAGACAGCCACCTTGGAGATCTACACACAGCCTGATATGAGATCTGCCTAATCTCATAGCTAGCTCTTAGATCTATGGACAGCTAGCTTGAAGATCTATATATAGCTACTTGCAGATCTATAGACAGCCAGCTTGAGGATCTATACACAGCTAGCTTGGAGATCTATAGACAGCCAGCTTGGAGATGTGCACACAGCTAGCTTGAGAATCTATATACATCCAACTTTAAGATGTAAAATAAAGTCAGGTGGAAACCATAGAGAGGAAGGATTCTTTGAACTAATTGGAGTTAGAGGAGTACAGTTTAATGCTTGATTTCCTGCTTACATTGGTTATTCTTTTTTGTTTTATTGTTTTATTAGGTCTTGAGTTGTGATGTTGCTACAAAATAAAATATAGCCTATAACAAAACAAAGCGCAGCGTTCTGTAAGAGGATTCTGTATGAGGATTTCAATCTTTACATTCACTTTATAACTATAATTTTATTCAATAAGTAATTGACCAAATCTGACATTGTTCAAATTATATTTTATGTTATCTCAATTGCAATATTTAATTCATCATAGAAATATTAACGTTGTTAGTCAAAAAGTAAAGGGTTGGTCAGAGTTATAGGCAGTGGCGTAGCTAGGGATGTGGGAGCCCTGGGGAGGTTGTCTTTTTTTTAGAGGCACCAGCGTTTTGACATTCGAAATTATGACATGAGATAATGTACCAAATAAATATGTGCCTAAATTCCAATCGGTACAGTACATAAGTAAAAATTAACAAAAAAGTTGTAATTATTAAATAACACAGTTGTTTCTTTGGCGAGATAATGTACATGTGCCAAATTTCAGTTCATATTGCCTCTAGTCGTGCTTTCTGTGCAGCAAGGGCATCTAGAACATCATCTAGATTAATGCAGTCTAGTATTTTTGAATAGCAAGATTACATGATAGTGGAGTATATTTAATGTAAAAAAAAATAGAACATTCATTTGGTAGGGGGGGGGACCCTCAAGTGGGACACGCGATGACTTTCGAATTTGGACCCCCTCCTGCTCCACCCTAGCTACGCCACTGGTTACAGAAAGAAACCACAATGTTAAAAGATTACAAGACAAAACAAGAGAAAGAAAAAGGAGGGAGGGGAATTAAAAGCTATAGTAAGAACCGGGAATTCCCAGGAGGGGTGAAAAATGCAAAAAGGGTGAAAATCAGGATTTAAAACTGGGAATTCCTAGAACTATTTTTTTTTTCTGTGCGTTTTTTTAATTTTTTATATTTTTTTGACAAACCTGGGGGCTCATCTTTTGATTCAATTATCACATACTCGTTCATAACATCGTGGCTGAAAGGATCTGTAAAAAACGCCATTGTTAACAACAAAAGGTACACAATGTCAAAGGGGAGAAAATCCAAAAAAAAAAAAAAAAGTCGATAATATATTAAGGTCATGTTGGGATTAAACCATTATGTTTAGTTGTCAACAAAGTTATAGTGAAAACAAAGTTATAAAAAGCCCTCCTTATTCGTATAGAGTATAGCTTTTCATCTATTCATTTTAAAACAATAAAATATTTTTATTTTAATTTTTATGCAAATTTTGAAAACCATCAAAAGAAAAAGAAAATATGTGGAAGGCAGGGGCGGAGACCGATGAGTCACATGCTGCACAAATATAATTACTATTGACGACTGAAGACCACTCAGGTTTAGTTGATCAATATACAGTAATTATTTCTTCCTTACATTTCACACGCACAGCAAGTCACCCATGCGCGCAAACACCCGCTACATCTGCAGATAAAAGGCGTCAAGTTTGTAGTCTTATGATTAATTTGTCGTATTATCTTTTAACCCATTATTTTGTCAATATAAATTATTGAGGTGACGAAATTAAAGCATATAATTATTATTATTATGTGAAAAACTAACTAATATTCATTCTCTGGCACTGACAGGGTCATTCTACGACTGAAGGAGGCTCACAATATAGTCGGCGGCCTAGTTTACCTATACCTAAGACCGGCCCTGGCAAGACTCACTGAAGTGTACAATATTAAAAAAGACAGGGAGAATTGGCTACGAAATTAGACATTCCCTAACCAAAGACAAGTCTATCTAATTCAGGAGAGAAATCACAGACCAACACCAGTCGTGGTCACCACACCGCACTACCTCAAATATGCAAATGATATTGAACTGTTGGGGTGATGACACCAGAGGGAGACACTGTGTGTCTTTAACTGACCTAAAAAAATGTACATCCTGGGTAAGAAGAAACAAAACTCCACACAGAAGAGCGAAAGAAATTTTTTTTAAATCTGACCAGATGACGGTGGTTTAGCGCTTGGCTTCCGAACCTGGGGTCCTGGGCTACAATCTCCGTGCAGACGAATTTAGAATTTATGGATTTTGAGGGGGACCACTGAGTTCACCCAACTCTAATGGCTTTAGTTAGGGAAAGTCAAAGCGGGTTGGTTGTTGAGCTGGTCACGTGACATCGTTAACCGTTGGCCAAAAGAAACAGATGACCTTAACATCATCTGCCTTATAGATCGCAGGGTCTGAAAGGGGGAACTTTACTCACTTTTTAACCAGACGAAGTATATGACTCACAAGGAAACAAAGAGATAAGAGCTATTTTTTAGATTTCAAGGTAAATAACTGTGATCGTATTCTTATACTTTTTATTTATATAAGGTTTTGAGTTGAATAGTCCCTCTTGTTCTATTGTAAAACGGAAGTAGGCCTACTTCAATGTCAGAACTAGTAGCTTGATACTGATTATAGTCAAGTGAACAACATCCAGGGTGGTTTTCACAAGGACAACTCTTGCCATTTTCACAGATGCCATTTAGAGTAACGGAACCTTGCTAACACAGAAAAGGAAAAGAGTCTAGGACAGGAAGTGGAAGGAGCAGACTACATTGGGTAGAAGAAAGACAAATATGGCGCCCTCTGTGAGTCTCAAAGGGAGAAGACTTGCATACCTCAATTTCTTGGCGGTATTTCCGTTTCATATCACCATTAAGATGAACTAAATCTAGTAACTAGATACATTAGTAATTAGTTTCTTACGAAATATTATGGCTTTGAAAAAGATTTCCCACGCTCACAAACACCCGTTATATCTTAACTAGACTTTCAACTAAGAATTATTTAAAGATGGTGATATCTTTATATGTAACTCAAGATTCCTAGTCGGTGTAATTAACTCTCATTTAAGATCTTAGGAATCAACCGTCTCTTCGAAACACTGCAAGAAAAGGTTAGGTTCAACTCAGACCAATCGTTATAGATGGCCTGAACGCTGACCTGCAACGTCACAACCTGTGGGCAGTTTAGATAAATAGCCCTCTTTTGCCATGTCACACATAGTATCGGTTCAACCATCGAAATATCACGTGATACAAGAATTAATACATACCACATGCATTCAGACATAGACCAAAAAAAAAATGTTTCAAAGATCACATTTATCTTTCCCATTCCATTTTCTTGTAATTTCCCATGGGCCGAAAATAAAATAAATAGGTTGAATGCGCAGGCCAAAGTGGCACAAAGCCGCACAGCGTTTAGCCAGGACATGGCAACCTAGTCATTATTACAAGGGGCTTTCTTTTTATTTATGACAAAACATTTTTTTTTAATGAATATCAATTATCTAGTCTAATCTTTCTTTACAGACGTTTTTTTTCTAAAGAAAAGATAATTACGACCCACTCTTATTCATGAGTTAATCTAGTCGTGCATGTTAAGTAAATACTTAAACTCTGCTGAGTCATTGGTTTTCATGGCTGATTCAGGCAACCCGTTCCATGCTCTAATAGCACTATGGAAAAAGGTGAACTTGTATGAATTTGTCCAAGCTATGGAATTAGAAATGTGCCTTTTGTTACAATGGCACCGGGTGGTGAATACGCCTTAGCATGTTGAGAACCTAAATCTGATGAGCGAATGGCCGTAGATCGGTGGCGCCAAGCTTCAACACCACTGCATTACTTTCATGTTTTATGTAACCCCCCCTCTCTCTCTCTCTCTCACACACACACACACACACACGTTCACATTCTCATAAACTCACCCCCCCCCTTAACAGTGGTGTAGCTAGGGTGGGGGATGAAGGGAAGAATTTGAAAATCCCCCCCCCGTGTCCCACTTTAAGGGGGGCCCCCAGGCGAGTGATCGAAATTGTTTTTTGCATAAAATATTAAATATTACGCAAAATTCAGGGGCCTCCTGAACCCCAAATGATGGCTAATTCCTAGCTACGCCATTGCCCCCTAATAAATAAAAGTTTTTACGCTTCACGGCAATTTGTCAGCCAAGGGCGACACCAAAGTTCGTTTAAGGAAACGGCTGTTTGATGTATATATATATTGTTATAAACCTGGTGGTGGCACAGATAGGGATAGTGGTGTGTGTGGAGACAGTCGACGCAAATCGCTTCAGGCTAGCGCTAGAGGAGCGGTCAACCGTGACGAGTTACGACGGTCAGCCGAGACGAGTGTCAACATGACGGTTCGGTAAGGATCGGCGTCGTGAACAGAGCTCAGGAGCGTCACGAGGGATGTAGTCATGTGACGAAACTAGAAACGATGTTCCGTCCGGACCGAGAAGGCCAGCAGGGACCCTATATAAAGAGCGGAGGTGTCGCAGTCAAGACGGTTCAGAAAAGGGGTTCAGAGCCCGGTTCACTACAATCCGGTCGACTACAGTGTGGTTCTGTACGGAGCATTACGACGGTGCAGTGCGGAGTACTATCAAGTACAGTTGAGACGAACGGCGTCTTGATCTTGGTCTGTGATCGAGTCCGACACAACGAGCCCGGTGTGTGAAGTCAGTCCTGAACTGTTGAACCCAGTGCAAGCCCGGAACGAGACGGAGAGTCCAGTGCAAGAGTTGACACGCCGGTACGGTAGATACGGAGAGATATTTCTACAGCCTGTGTTACGTGTTGCCAATTGTTCAGTATTGGCTGTAATTTATTAGACATTAAACTGTTACGTTACTTTGGAGCCCTGATTTGTCAAGTTAAGTTGGTGGTGTATTGTGCAGTTTGCATAGAGCCTGGATAGTGAGATTCGTTACAATATATATATATATATACCGATTTATTTAAACCGATTTCATTTCATAACAGACCAGGCCTAGGTCTGCTAGAGTAAAAACACGAATATTGCATATTTTCGTCGATTTTAGGGACAATTTTGAAGGAGCAAAATATTAGACTGAGTCTCTCTTCTTCTGAGTCTCTCTTCTTCTCTTATTCAGAGTCTCTATTCTTCTCTCCTTCCGAATCTCTATTTTTCTCTTCTTCTGAGTCTCTCTTCTTCTCTTCTGAGTCTCTTTTCTTCTCTTCTTCTGAGTCTCTCTTCTTCTCTTATTCTCAGTCTCTCTTCTTCTCTTCTTCTGAGCCTCTCTTCTTCTCTTCTTCTGAGTCTCTTTTCTTCTCTTCTTCTGAGTCTCTCTTCTACTGTTCTTCTGTCACTCTTCTTCTTCTCTTCTTCTGAGTCTCTCTTCTTCTCTTCTTCTGAATCTCTCTTCGTCTCTTCTTCTGAGTCTCTCTTCTTCTCTTCTTCTGAGTCTCTTCTTCTTCTCTTCTTCTGAGTCTCTTCTTCTCTTCTTCTGAGTCTCTCTTCTACTGTTCTTCTGTCACTCTTCTTCTTCTTCTCTTCCTCTGAGTCTCTCTTCTTCTCTTCTTCTGAGTCTCTCTTCTACTGTTCTTCTGTCACTCTTCTTCTTCTTCTTCTTCTCTTCTTCTTCTTCTTCTCTTCTTCTGAGTCTCTCTTCTTCTGAGTCTCTCTTCTTCTGAGTCTCTCTTCTCTTATTCTCAGTCTCTCTTTTTCTGAGTCTCTCTTCTTACAGTGTTTGGTGAGCTGGCTGTTCCCTGAAGATCTCTATTACGTGTATTATGGTGTAAAGGGGATACAGAGAGGAGTTCAGAAGGGAACAAAGAGAATACTCACAATGGAGATAAAGAGGAAAAGAGAGAAAGAGGGATAGGGAAAGAAAGAAGGAGGGGGGAGGTTTGGGAAGAAATAGATGATTATAGAGTTAATCTCAGCGGCCTTCCGTCCATCGCAATATTAAGCGGACAGTGGTGTGATCTAAATATAGACAGCCCGAGCTGGAGGTGAAAGCTCAATATGCAAAATCGCCTTTTTCTGTGATATATGGGAGAATAGATAAATAGTATACAGCATGATATAACTCTCTACGTTTGTTTAGGCAGGTAAGTAAGTAGGTAGGTAGAGAGGAAGGTAGATAAGTAAGTAGGTAGAGAGGAAGGTAGATAAGTAAGTAGGTAGAGAGGAAGGTAGATAAGTAAGTAGGTAGAGAGGAAGGTAGATAAGTAAGTAGGTAGATAGGAAGGTAGATAAGTAAGTAGGTAGAGAGGAAGGTAGATAAGTAAGTAGGTAGATAGGAAGGTAGATAAGTAAGTAAGTAGGTAGAGAGGAAGGTAGATAAGTAAGTAGGTAGAGAGGAAGGTAGATAAGTAAGTAGGTAGAGAGGAAGGTAGATAAGTAAGTAGGTAGGTTAAAGGTAGGCGGGTAGGTGTGTAGGTAGGTGGGTGGGTATAAAGATTGAAATGGATAGATGGATGGATGGGTGGGCGGATGGGTGAATGGATGAATGGATGGGTTGATGGATGGGTGGATGAATGGATAGGTGGGTAGGTGGGTGGATGGGTGGATAGATGGATGGGTGGTTGGGTGGATGATGGGTGGGTGGATGGATGGCTGGTTGGATGGGGGTGGATGGATGAAAGGGGGATGGATGGATAGATAGATAGATAGATAGATAGATAGATAGATAGATAGATAGATAGATAGATTCAATTACGAATGACTGGCACTAATGGCCATGGTACTTAATCCTAATCCATTACGTTTCTAGCGGAAACCCCCCAAAAAATTAGGTACAATTTCGCTTACTCCAAACCAAACTTTTTTTTATAAGACAAGATAAGATAAGACAAGATAAGATAAGATAAGATAAACTGTTACTGTCCCTCCGGCCATCGTTAAAAAGATCAGCTGTTAAAGCCGAGATCGGAAAGTAGATTGGAGAAATTTCACGATAAACTAAGTATATAACCAATGTCAAGGACGCTACATTAATCGTCACTGTTGCCAACTTAAAAAAAAAAAGGAAATGAGCTGTGTTACTCGTAACGACTCTTTTTTTTTACCGCTAGTTAGTTAGCCAGTTGTTACAAAATAAAGTTTTAAAATCATAGAGTTAAAGTCTAATGCTTCATTTATATTGAAATTAGTGTGCACTAAAAACGGAAGGGGCATGTTGATGTGTGTTTTATATAGGTTGCACCACTCGGTGTTTGGGAGTAACGTCCCTTGTAACTGTTGTTGTCAACCAAGATGGCGTTAGATTAAACAGCTGATTTCATGTCTGATAAGTTCTATCTTGTTATTATTCGTTCATGATAATTAACAGGGCGTATAAAAATTGGATTCTGCAATGCTGCACTAAAAATTATCATTTACCTTGACCTTTACCTGTCCCTTAGTCTGTTGGACCGTTGGGGCACCACGTTAGATTAGTCGACGGTCATTATCCATTCCTCTCTTACTTTTGCCTTTGATAGAACCTCTTTCAATGGCAGGGCCGTCCATTCTTTGACGTTGTCTTCCCATCGCTTTCTCTCTTTTTCTTCTTCTTTTTCCTGCTACTGTTCCCTGTAGGAAGGTCTTAGCGAGCCCCGAAGATCTTGTAATATGGCCATAGATTTTTAGCTTGCGGTAGTTGGCATGTCATCGTGGGGTCCGATCGCTGCAGTAACCTTGTCTCTAATCTCTTGGTTTGTGATGTTGTCTTTGAATGTGATACCAAGGATCCTTCTGTATCATCTGAATTCCATTGCTAGATAGTCCTTTCTAGTTCTCCAGTCAGCCTCCAAGACACGCAAGCATATAAGAATGTGGCCATGTCCAGGGAGCGTATCAGACTGATTTTGATGCCGATGTACTTTAAAAAAAAAACATAGCTTATCCACGCTTTAAAAAAAACGGTATTGCCGACTTTCATTTAATAATTTTTTTTTTGCAAAGACAAATGTATTTTCTAATACAAAAACTCAATTTTGACATTAGGCTTATCCCTACCCAGACTTGGCCCCGCGAAATCCGTTTCGCATAAGGCCCTGTAATGGACCTCATTCACCAATCGTAAACAAACAACATTTAGCCACGTGGTGCTCTATCTCTTCTATATAATTTACGATCTCATGTTTAATTCATGATGGTTGTCACGTGACAGTTTTTCCATTGCTTTGTCAATAAGATCACGTGACTAAATGATGTTTGTTTACGATTGGTGAATGAGGTCCATTGTTAGAAACGGTCCTGTCCCCCACAGGTTATGATGTATCAGGTAAGGGTTGAGGCCTATTATAACGAATGGTCTCCTTCGAACCACAGACGAAGTGGCGTAGCAACCATGGCGCGAAGGGGTTCGTTGCGCCCGGGCCCACGACCGCTAGGGGCCCAAACGGGGTTATGTAAGGGAATGTGTTGACTATAAGAGTTTAAATACATCACATTATTACATTATTTAGTTGAATTATCTTTATTGTTATTAAATTATATTTCTGGTGTCCGAGCAAAATAACAATGTAACCTATTAAAGGGAGGTAACGCTTAAATTGTCAGTACAGCGTTTCATTTAAGTGTTAGATTGTTTATTTAATAATAATAATAATAATAATAATAATAATATACCAATTGTATTCCTACTCATTATGAAAGTGTTCTATACGATGAATTATATTTGCCTTTATTTTGGTCCAAGTGTTATATGTTTCTTTAATATGACATGAATTAATTGTATGAGTAAGCAGTAGATGTCAATTGTTAGTACTGTAGACTTACGGAACGAGTTCAAAGGCACATTACGTGAGAATGAATATGTGTCAACTCTTTATCTTATTTTAGTAATAATCGAATCACCCACAAATAGATAATATGTCTTCCAATTATTCGAAGTAAAAAACAACAACATTTATGCATGGAATACGAGCTTGTGATCACAATCGACTTTCCACTCACTAGGTTGAACATTTGTTTCTTTACAAAGGGTCTTCAAAACTCATTGTCTCCTGGTGTAAAACAGAACCATTGCGATGTGGGAAGTCTTCAAGTTTCCATACCTGTGACCACCAAAACAGATTCGAAATATCTGAAGATTCAGCATAAGACTCGGGAGTCCCGAAATGTTGTATATGGTTGACCAATGACATTGGCCCTTTAACTGACCTGTAGTGGCCTAGTTAAGTTAAGAGATGATGTTAGTTTTGTAAATAAACTAATTGTGCATTGTTTTTAGGCGACGGTCAAAGTAGAGACTGCAGTCAGACAGACGAATGACGTTGCAGAATGTGTGTACATGCTAGAAGACCATGGCTAATGACGTTGCAGAATGTGTGTACATGCTAGAAGACCATGGCTAATGACGTTGCAGAATGTGTGTACATGCTAAAAGACCATGGCTAATGACGTTGCAGAATGTGTGTACATGCTAGAAGACCATGGCTAGGGCTTGTAGAAAGATGGATATTGAATAGACTGCTAATTTAACGACGGACAGAGAGACAAGACGATCACCCCCATCTGTAAATAAACATTAGTTGACGTCGTCACAATTTGTATTAAGTATGTTATAGTGAATCGCTATGTCCCTCGAATGTGTTCGGACTCGCATTGGATTAAGTGAAGTAGTGTAAGACAATACACATAATCCAAGACAGGACAAGACAGGACAAGACAGGACAGATCCAAAGCTTGAGGAAATTGTTCTCTTTTACCTTGTGAGGCACAGGTGTACCTTGTGTACAGTCTGGCGTACAAGATTGTCTTCATTGACATGTATATATATATATATATATATATATATAGTTCGTCCATCGTGGTTCGATGATGACCACTTTGTCATCCAGGGGGCTGAGGGCTTTGCACTGGGGTTTTATGCCTCCTCATGTGGCTGGTGAGACCTATCTGAGCCCGGAATGTTCGGCTGCACACTCTGCAGGTTATTTCAGCTGGAGCTAGTGTCGTTTGGCTTGCTTTTCTTTTTTCCTCAGCAACCTGTGCGCCAGTTTTCACAGCGCGACGCCATGATGCTCTGTCATGTGCGTCTGTCTCCCAGGTGCCTGGGTCTATACATGTACTCTCTCATTAGATACAGTAGAGCCCAGTTTGGGTTCAGTCACACTCATCTTATAGGAGGGGGGCCTGACTTAGCATTCCTGAACCCTGGGCCACGGGTACCCTGCTACGCCACTGCACAGACGGGTTTATAAACCACTACAGACTACTGTTTTTTAAGTAATAATAACATCAAATATTACTAATAGATGAAGAGCCCTATGGCCACATTACAAGATCTACGGGGCTCGCAAAGACCTTCTTTCAGGGAACAGTGCCAGGCAAAAGAAGAAGAGGCAGACAGAGAAAGCGATGGGAAGACAACATTAAAGAGTGGGCGGGCCTGCCATTGAGAGAGGTTCTAAACAAGGCCAAAAAAAGGGAGGAATGGAGAAAGACGGTCGACAAGTCATGCCTGGTGCCCCAACGGTCCAACAGACTAAGGGATAGGTCAAGGTAAAGGTAAAAAGAGCCCTATGCCCCTCTGTGAGTCAAAAAGACTTAGTCAAGTAAATTAAGTCAAATGATGATATTTATCTAGATACTGTCTTATAGATATAGATATAAAACGATATTGACTTAGTCAAGTAAATTAAGTCAAATGATGATATTTATCTATATAATGTCTTATATATATATATATATATAATATAGATATAAAACGATAGTACTATAAACTCTAAAAGTACCTTGCTGTTTAGAGTATATCTCTACATTCTGGTCCTAACATCCATGAGTTATGTAGGAAATTTAAAAAAACTTAAAACCACATAATAAAAAGTGTGCAGAGAAAGAAACGACACACAACATCTAGAGTTACACGCCGTATCTTGACCCTTTAGGCACAATCACACACATTCCAACACACAAGTCATACACATTGTGTACACACGTGATACCGGTGACGTGTGTGTGTGTGTGTCCCTGGGAGTGAGTGTACTCGTTTGTTTGTCTAGTTTGAAACGCTATGCTTGGAGGGGAGGGGGGGGGGCGAGACAAGACATGGACGTCCATAAAGACAATGTCTCCAGACTAGTGTACTCGCGAATATCCATCGTGGAAACAAAACAATTTAAACAAAGTTTAGGGCACTACAATTAACTACAATGTACTTCTACTAAGCACTGCGAAAATACACTGCAATATACCACAATACACTACACTAAACTACAATACATTATAGTATTCTACAATACACTACAGTTTTCTACAATTCACTACAGTATTCTACAATTCACTACTGTATTCCACAATTTACAACTATATTCTTCACTTCACTACTGTATTCTACAATTTACAACTGTATTCTTCAATTCACTACTGTATTCTACAATTTACAACTGTATTCTTCAATTCACTACTGTATTCTACAATTTACAACTGTATTCTTCAATTCACTACTGTATTCTACAATTTACAACTGTATTCTACAGTACACTACAGTATTCTATAATTCATTACTGTATTCCACAATTCATTACTGTATTCCACAATTCATTACTGTATTCCACAATCCACTACTGCTTTCTACAATTTACAACTGTATTCTCCAATTCACTACTGTATTCTATAATTCACAACTGTATTCTACAATTTACAGCTGTATTCTACAATTTACAGCTGTATTCTATACCCCGCATTATTCTATAATTCACTACTGTATTCTATAATTCACAACTGTATTCTACAATTTACAGCTGTATTCTACAATTTACAGCTGTATTCTACAATTTACAGCTGTATTCTATACACCGCATTATTCTATAATTCACTACTGTATTCTATAATTCACTACTGTATTCTATAATTCACTACTGTATTCTATAATTCACAACTGTATTCTACAATTTACAGCTGTATTCTACAATTTACAGCTGTATTCTACAATTTACAGCTGTATTCTACAATTTACAGCTGTATTCTATACACCGCATTATTCTATAATTCACTACTGTATTCTATAATTCACTACTGTATTCTATAATTCACTACTGTATTCTATAATTCACTATTGTATTCTATAATTCACTACTGTATTCTATAATTCACTACTGTATTCTATAATCCAATACTGTTTTCTATAATTCACTACTGTATTATATAATTCACTACTGTATTCTATAATCCAATACTGTATTCTATAATTCACTATTGTATTATATAATTCACTACTGTATTCTATAAATCCCTACTGTATTCTATAATTCACTACTGTATTCTATAATTCACTAATATATTATATAATTCACTACTGTATTCTATAATTCACAACTGTATTATATAATTCACTACTGTATTTTATAATTCCCTACTGTATTCTATATCTCACTACTGTATTCTATATCTCACTACTGTATTCTATATCTCACTACTGTATTCTATATCTCACTACTGTATTCTATATCTCACTACTGTATTCTATAATTCACTACTGTATTCTCAGTACGTCATTCTACTTCAGTTGTCTAAAATAATGGATTCAACAATAAACGACATTATTAAAAAATCCTCTACAGAGCATTATGACATACTGTAATACACTAGATATACCCCAAAAATGCACTACAATTTAACGCGCTACATATACACATGGGATGTCTGGCTGAGTGGCATAGCAATCTTTTACATATTCCTTCCACCAACAGATCCACAAATAGATTGGGCCATACAATGAGCCAAGAGCCAACTAAATCTGCAACACTTTACGTGCCTTTGCAAAGAGACCAATCCTTGGTACACAACTGCATATACTAGTCTAGTGTTTCTTCAATTTTCACATTCGCATATGAAGAGTATTTAGCGAAACGCTTTGCTTATTTTTTTTAGAGAGATTAATTCAGGTGGTGGCCTACTAGATAATTGTGCCAGTTCGTGAAAACACCTTATTCAGGCCCAGTGGCGTAGCTAGGGTGGGGGATGGGGGGAGAATTTGAAGATCCCCTCGGGCTCCCACTTGAGGGGGGCCCCCAAATGAGTGTCCGAAATTTGTTTGTTGATACATAAATTAATATATTTGAGTGTCTTTTTGCATTATTTATGGATTAAATTTAAAACAAAGACTAAACCTAGATCTAGGTCTATCAGTACGTTTACTTTGATCAAAGTTTTTTTTAAAGTTAGTTTTACATTTTAAAACGCAAATCTTGAATATATTTGTTGCCGATTTATTTCCTTTCAAATGAGATGAAATATGTGCCTGCAGCAAAAACTAAATCTATTTCTCTCTTTGTTGCCACGAATAAAAATGTGATTTACAGCGAATTCTAGGTATCTTGTTACCTTGACTAATACTAGATTTAAATGGCGAGTATTGTAAGGTTACACTAATTAACCTTGAAGCAAAATGTACGGAATCGGGTAAAACAGATCCAATAGTTATTCTTAATAATGCTAGAATTCTCCATTATTCGGGTTTGGCTTCTTTAATTTCAGAATTAAACTTCACACTCGAGTAATTACCCCTCAATTCATCTTTCTCCAATCCAATGGAAACATGCTTTGCTAAATTTAAAAAAAAAAAAAACTGTTCATATGGAGTGATAAACCAGGCCTCGCGGAACATTATCCTCGGAACACAGTTTAGGTAACACTGGAATATACTAATACCATAATAAATTGCGCAATACAAAAGTAATTCCAAAATGTACACAGCGATACGCTAAAGGGGAAGTCTTACAATTATTTGACTTTGAAATACAAGAATCTCCTCTATGATTACAGTTCGATTTTTAGGATCTCAGTTTTTATTATTGAAGCAATAAATCCTGTAATATAGACAAAGAAAATAAAGAGATATGGAGAAATGTGATATAGGATATGATAAGTGATATAAGACAAGCTAAAGAAAAACTAAGATAAGAGATTTGGGAGATATTAGGAAATAAATAAATAAACTAAACATTGTCTTGTGGACGTCGACCTTGTGGCATTCTATTAACGTTGACCAAGCCAGCCAAGTCGTCTGCTGCTGATAACACAGCGGATGTCCTGGCACCCTGCTCTTGGCGGCTATTCCTCGTTCGTTATTTGATCTTGCCACTTTATTAAGATCCGACTTAGGCATCGGAGGTGGAAGATATTTAGCTTTTTTTTTTCCCTGCCATGAGTAGGTTGACCATGTTTCACATCCGTATAGCAGAGGGGTCATCACACAGGTCCGGTAGACTAAGGCTTTTGTTTAGTCAGCAAGGTATTGTCCCACATGCTCCTCTGCAGCCGAAACATGGTGCCCATTACATTGGTAATTGCTGTATAATACATCGGTCCATCTTTTCTGGCCACCTAATTCCTAATATCCGGCGTAGGCATCTGTTAACAAAGGTCTGGAGCTTTTCCATATTTGTTTTAGTGACTCTCCAAGTTTCTGAACCGTATAGAAGGACAGACTTAACGTTTGTATTATAGATTCGTATCTTGTTGTGTAGAGATAATATCTTAGAGCGCCAGATAGTTTGAAGCTGGATAGGACACACCCTGCGAAAACCAGCTACCAATGTTGCAAGGCAGGCACTTGACTGGAACCCACAAGGAAAGAGGAAAGTGGGCAGACCCAAGCAAACCTGGAAGAGGTCAGTCATCAGTGAAGCTGAGGGTACTGGGATGACATGAGAGCAAATGAAGAAAGCTGCTCAGAACCGAGTTTGGTGGAGAGGTGTGGTTGCGGCCCTATGCTCCCCTGGGAGTGCGCAGGATTAAGGAGAAGAAGAAGACATCGGTCCATCAGCCAAAAATTTGTGCTTTACTAAATATGTTAGTTTGTCCAATCTATGTATATATAGGTCTGTGGCCTGTGGCCATGTTATACCTTTTAAATACAAAGCTGTCAACACTTCCTGTATTCTGTAAACCGGAAACAACTAAATAGCTTGCTAATTATAGTTATCCGCCATATTTACTACAAGGCCCTACAACGTCAATACATACAGTATGTCGCTTCGTCTAATATTATTCAAATTGTTTAGATTGTGAATTAGTTAAGCGCTTGGCTTCAGAACAGAGGTACCTGGGGATTGGCATCCCTGGTGAAGACTTGGACTTTCTAAAAGTCGGGATTTTTAAAGCTCTCTTTACTCCTCCCAAATTTGATGGGTATCTGACAAATAATGGCGGTAGGGCGTTGTGCTGGCTTCATGACATCCTCGTTAACCGTTGAGTACAGAAACAGATGACCTTTACATCATCTTAACCATAGATCGCAAGGTCTGATAGGTTACGGGAAATTTTCCTTTTTTTTTTAGCTTGTTGATACACAATACTGCTAATTTATAAAGATTTGATTGACACGGCAAACATTTTAAATTTAAAGCATTACGTGATAAACCTTACAGTCTAAAACATATTTTATGTAGCGACATTTACATACTAAAAAAAAAATAATGAAGGTAGACTCGCCAAGCAGCATGCATTATGCTTTCATACATATGACCAGACAGAAACGAACAATATTGTAATTAAGTGAGGTCACAGAGCATAAAAAAGCGGTCCCCCACATCATTTAATAGGAGATCCTCTTGATCTATTAGCCTCTTTAATTTTCGCCACTACTGCCTTTTATAGCATAATTAAATTAAAGTTCGCTCCGAACTTTTTAAAACTCGAGCGTTAGTAGCTCTTGTTTCTTTTGTTATAGAAATACAAACGTCTGCTAATATTCATTAATGCCCTTGTTTTTAAGCTAATAATAGCATCAAGATGGAGGAATAAGAAAAACAAAGGGAGGATAATAAGATATAAAAGAGCAAAACAGATTCAGTCCTGGGGCAACAATGTCGTCCTGTCAAAGGGAATTAATTCTATCAAATCATCTTTACGTCTGCTTCCCTTTTACCAAGTGACATTAAGATCTCGTCCAAAAAGAAAAAGGCGAGAAAAAAATCACTTCACAATACGATGATGATTTTAAACGCTAGTAGCTGGGCAATTATAAAAACCCTGGTATGCGCTCTAGTTTAGTAAAATGTCTCTCAAACTCTCGCTTAAACGTGGTTGGATGATGATTTATATATAGGTCATTAGCGCAATACGAGTATTACTTTTACCATTATTCTCGGGGGTTGAGGGCTTTGGGCTGCATTTTTTGTGCGTTTTCATGTGGCTAGTGAGACCTTAGTAAAAAAAAAAAAAAAAAAGTAAAATTTCCCTTTCAGACCTTGCGGTCTATAGGGCAGATGGTGTAAAGGTCATCTGTTTCTGTGGCCTACGGTTAACGAGGGTGTCATGTGGCCAGAACAACGACCAACCGCCTTTACTTTTCCCCAACTAGTGTCGGGTAACCATTAGAGCTGGGTTGACTCAGAGGCGCCCAAAGATCCCGAAAATTAAAAATTCACAGGATTCGAACCCGGAAGCCCCGGTTCATAAGCGAAGCGCTTTATCGCTCAGCCACCGCGCCTCATAGTGAGACCTACGTGGCCCGAAATGATCGGCTGAACACTGGGCAAGCTAAACCAGCTGGAGGTTCTGTGAATTGTCTTGACTTTCCGCTCTGGTACTTTTCAGCAAAGGCTGTTTTTTTTTTTCTTCTGCGATTTTTAGCGCCCAGATATCACAGCGCGACGCCATGACGCTCTATCATTTGTATCCTTCTCCTGGGTGACAGAGTTCATATTAAGGGTTGTCAGGGAGGTTTTTTGAGAGTTTTGAAGGTTCACAATCTTATTACTATGTTGGACCGTTGGGCACCATGCAAGATTTGTCGACTGTCTTTCTCAATTCCTCTCTGTCTTTTGCCCTGGATAGAGCCTCTTTCAATGGCAGGCCCGTCCATTCTTTTATGTTGTCTTCCCTCGCTTTCTCTGTCTTCCTCCTCATCTTTTTCCTGGTACAGTCGCCTGAAGGAGGGTCTTTGCGAGCCCCAAAGACCTTGTAATATGGTCATAGATTTTTACAATAGGTAGCAGGTCATCATGGGATACAATCGCTGCAGTAACCCTGTCTTTAATCTCTTTGTGCTGCGGTCTTTAAAAGTCACGAGCCTCATATGACTTATATGGCCGGCGTGGTATGGCGTCACATTGAGGTCGTTTGTAAGCTCTTTTATAAAGGAGTTACTAATTAATACTTAACAGAGGGCGAATTGACTAAAGACAACAGATTGAAGCGTTTACTTCTTGTAGAAAGCCTCTTATTCCATTGGTTGTAAGTAACTTGTAAGCTCTTTCACAGTCATGGGAAAGTAGCATGCTGCTAGTCTAAGCTGCTGTGTACTGCTATACATAATGTTAGTCATAACCAAGTCCGAAGAGGTTTTGGTATTTGAAGCGAAGTAAGTAAATTCCAGAATAATAGTTCCACTTTCCGAACACGGTTAGGGAAGGTGTCGTGTGGCCAGTACAACGACGAGCCGCTTTTACTTTTTCCAGATCATTTCAGGGTACTGGGTGGTCGTCAGATGCGCCAAAAGATCCCAAAAATTAAAAATTCCAGTCCTCACCAGGATTCGAACCCAGGACCCCGGTTCGGAAACCATGCTTTACCACTCAGCTAACGTGCCAAGCATGACTGACACGTTTTGTACTTGCCTGGATGAATAATCTCCCTTCAACATTAGACTTTTCAGATTGACGAGTACTTAAAAGTTGATATCCCCTCGCGCGTGTCGGGATCACAGCGATCATCAAACACGAAACTTCAACAACAACAAAAACCCAGAAAAACTTTCATTTTTTTAAAACCTCTCTAGGAAATCAACAAGGGAAAAAAGAGTGTAGCCTGATTATCTCGCCCTCTTATCCAATTGATCAGGCAGATAAGACGCCTCTGCTACTCGACTTCGTCTGCTTCCAGCCCACTCAATTCCCGCCCTAATTCATTCGAAATGTTAAAGGGAGATTTAGTCAAAGAGTTTTACTGCCGTCTGGTTTCTTCTTTTTTTTTTTTTTCGCTTACTTTCGTCTGACATTTGACGCTAGCCAATCCAACAGACTCTGTTGACCAGGTCACTTCGATAACTTCCCTGGTCTAATGCACTATCTTGATGTGGACATTTTGAACCCGTTGAAATACAACTTCAAAAGAAAAAAAAACAAGTTAAATATAAAAAAATATTTTTTAAAGAAAAAAGCTTATCTAAAGGGAAAGAACTCCGCTCTTGGTGCTGGGATGGAGTGTGTAGTTTTGGGCTTGCCCTTGGAGTCGTGCCTGATCCTTGATTGTTTTGAGCTTTGCATCTCCGTGTTGGTAGTATTTGGGTCGTGTGACCAACATTGAGTGCGCGTGCGTGAAGTGTGCTCATTTGTGTAATTAACAATGCATTGGTTTACTATCCCATGATTTGTACATGCTCTGAATATTATTCGTTTGTATTTGGTATTAAATATTGTTATTGTTCAACGATCGTTGACCAATTATTCACTGTTCAGTTATTATGCAACTTGGTTCGCTGTTGCTCTTTGATTAAAGCATTATCCTGTTAAGGTGGGGGAGCGTGGTTAATTATATCATCCCCTGGAATAGATAAACCCGAAATTGTTTTCCTTTTATCTATGTTACTGCAATAACGAGTTGTTGCGAACTAAATACTTAACAAATCTGTTACAAACTTAAACTTTTAGATTCCGCAATGCCCAAGCGTGCAACACAAAAACATTACATGCTTAGCTTGTTATTCTGTAAACCGGATACACCGGAGACTTTATCTACGAAAATCCTGCAATTATTTCTATGCATTTTTTTACATTTTCACATTTTCAAGTATTAAACTAATGTCTTCCCATAGAAAAAAATCTGAATACAAATGAGGGTTAATATCAATGCAACCAAAGCAAAAGTTTATTCATAGAAAGAGAAAATATGAAATGAAAAAAAAACAGAAAGTGAAGAGAATGAATCACAAATAAAAGCGTGTCCTTTAAGCGTAATATAAATAATTAAAAATGTAAATCTAGCACCTTTCTGATTAAAAAGTCGAAACAAAAAAGTCACTGTCACTTACGTGGTAGGTAATAAGAACAACGCCAATAAGGAGTTTCGCAGTTTTCTGCTAGTGTACGGAAATGGCGAAACATTATAGATAATTTGGTGGAGATACATAGTCCATACATTTCATTCAGAGTTTGCCATAGCATGAACTTACTAACTTTTATAATTAAAAGGCTGTTGTATTTCAATACAGAAAGTACTAAATCAATTAACAGTAGTTTCTCGGGAACATTTAGGCTAATAATTCTATTTGACATCTTCATTATATAACTAATTATTTGTATATAACCACAGACCTATATATATATATATATATATATATATATATATATATATATATATATATATATATATATATATATATATATATATATATATATATTATGCCTAGGCTGGAAAACAGAAACAAATTCTGATAATGATAAGATCACAGACCTATATATATATGGGTTCTAACATACGTATCTGTTTTTCAAGCTGTAAGGGAAGTCGCCCCGAATCTAGGTAAAACAATCATTTCTGTCTTTGAAAAGTAATGATCTTTAGTTTTCAAAGTTTACAAATAATACCATTTTGCGGATTTTTTATAGAATGGGCTAATCACAGAACTATATATTTACGCAAATCTATGAAATAAACCAAATTCTTGTTAGTTTCCACTAATATAATGTTTCGAAAATCCTAGATTGAAATAATTCCACGTCTGTTGATTTTAATCATCTTATGTACATTTAAATATATTGATTACCTAGAGCTTTCTAGATCATGTATCTAAAAATTGCAAAATAATAATTACGAGACGAGAGTGCTCTTATTGTCATTGTTCCCTAACCAAGTTAACAGCTCACTCCGACTTATAGCATAAGTGAGACTGAGGGGGTTTAGAAAATGTTCTTAAACCCCGAGTTAACCCCTCTACGTCTGGATCACTGCATCCAAATACAGCTACAGTCTACTCCACCTGATTTGAGAACCATCGAAACTCAAAATTTCTCAGCTATGCGTTTCAGGAAAGGGTTAAATTAGATGAGATGCTTGGTACTTTTAAGTTAGCATGCAGAGCACAATGCTACATTAAAACGATCAAAAATTAGATTTAAAAAAAACAGAATCAAATTTTATCACATTAATAACAAATAAATATGTGGATATAATTATCAACGTTGACATTTAACCAATTATTAACTTACGGGGTGGATGATATGAACAAGCGCAGGGCGTCTCCTGGCTCCCCGCAAAGCGAGCCTGGCGCCAAGCCCACCTTGCGATACGCCGGCTTTCCGCGATGATGCCTTCTCGGTCGATCCAGGACGCGGTGCTCCCCACGGCCCCAGGCGGAAGGTCGCCGTCCCGTTCGGGGCTGTCCGTGGAGAGATCGTCGGTGGTGGAGAGGATCGAGCTGGTCCAGCCGGTGGAAGAGTCTCCAGAGTCCGAGCTGGGCCGACGATCCAGCAGTCCGCCCTTGGAAGAGTCCACGCACCACGTCTTATGCTTGAACGTCTCCAGAAACGTCTCGATGTTCTCCTCGACGTGCCGGTGCGCCAGCGGGTCGTGCTGGTAGTTTTTGACGGTGTTGTTGTTGTTGTTGTTATTGTTGTTGCTATTGCTGCCGCTGCCGCTGATGACGATGTGAGGGCAGTGGTGGTGCATGCCCAGCTTTCGCCCGATTCCCAACGGGTCGTCACTGTCCGGACTCGAAAGCGTAGCCATTTTTTTTTTATATCCCAGCAATCAACTTCGTAGTCTGCAGCTATAACATAACAATTTTCAACGGAAACTTCCTATTCCGAAGCATAGCTTTCACAGTGTAAATCTTGACAGCTATAAGTTCTGTGACGAACACATCCACAAAACACGGCTACATTCAACAATATCCTCGGAACATAAGATCCTTGAACAAAGCATTATAATTTGTTCAATTCTCTCTTGAAATTGTTTCATTGAGTCAAATTTTATTTGTTAAAAAAAAATCTGGTTACTTTTATTGTCATCAACGTAAAGACTTTTTGTTTTCAATAAGAAAAAAAAAAAGGTCAATCATTTTCTTAGTTTTCTATACTGAAAGACTGAAATCGTTTTAAAAAATTTATTCATACCTTATCAACGCGAAACCAATTGTTATCGAAGGCCTGAACACTGACCTGGAAACGTCACAACCTGTGGGCAGTTTAGACCAATAACTCAATGCCACGTCAAAGGTCTGCACGACGTGCCAATGAACTATAGGTCTAAACTGCCCACAGGTTGTGACGTTGTACGTCAGTGTTCAGGCCTTCTATAACGAATGATGTCGACCAACGTAACCTTGCGTTATTTAGAGTATTACAGACTCTACACTTCATTATTCAGCTTCACTTTAATCAATATCTCTTTTGATTTTCTTAAATAATTTTTGTATTTTCATCGTTCATGTATTACGCTATCCGAATCCGAATTGGAAATTGTAGAAATAGAAATAGATATGTAGACAAAATTGAGCTAGCACAAGAGTCTATTCTGAAAAAGATCCTAGCCAATTTAGCTCTGCCCCACGCTGCTAATCAGGGCGGATCATTCGCGTTAACATACGCGAGGTGACATTGCCACATCTGGTAAGGGTCTACAGCAGTGTTGCAAAACCTTTTTTCGACACGGGCGCCATATAGAGCTAAAATTTTCCTACACTTAATGTTTGTAACATGTTTTACAAGTGTGCCCGGGTACTTTATAGGCGCCCCTTTCCCCCCTTTACCTTAAACATATATAGGCGCCTCTTTGTGTGTGGAGCCCCCTTAAGGGTTGCGCCCGGGGCATGGTACTTTATTGGCGCCCCCTTTCCTTCATTTACCTTAAACATATATAGGCGCCTCTTTGTGTGTGGCGCGCCCTTGAGGGTTGCGCCCGGGGCAAGGTACTTTATGGGCGCCCCTTTCCCCCATTTACCTTAAACATATATAGGCGCCTCTTTGTGTGTGGCGCGCCCTTGAGGGTTGCGCCCGGGGCAAGGTACTTTATGGGCGCCCCTTTCCCCCATTTACCTTAAACATATATAGGCACCTCTTTGTGTGTGGCGCGCCCTTGAGGGTTGCGCCAGGAACATCGTGCCCCCCTTGCCCCCCTCCTACGCGTCTGGATGGTAGCGGGCAGAGTATGAAACCGGGACCTTCGAGATGACAGAACGAAAGCCCAGCGCGCATACCGCACGACCAGGCAGCCATCACCACAAAACGGGTCATCACAATACTGATCCTATCCGACTTTATTATATTATGTATGCACAGCGGTCAGACGTATCGAGGGGCCATATAGCACTGCATCTCGGGTAGGATATGACCCGCGGGTCGTAGTTTGGGCATCTCTGATCTATATCGCACACCAGGTGAGCCAGCTGGCACGCGTTCGCTATTACGCAGCTGTAAAGATCAGCGTCTGCTGATATATTTTGGAAAGAGGCATTACTACAGCCGCGTGACAATTTTGCAAGCGACAACTTATAACGATGACACATACGGGGACATAGCAACAACAACAAAAAAATCACGCAACATGTGCTGTAACAGCTTCGAAACGTACGGTCTAGAAACTTGATATAGTAGCCAAGAATGTTTAGACATAATGTCATAGTCCACAAAAGGAATCAAGGTCTCTAGAGAAGAAATGATGTTGGTTGTTGCGTTTTTCTTCTATCCCAAATTTAGCTGTTTAATACAATGCTTTATGTTACAACATGAAACAATTTTAAAATTTTGCTATCATAGGGAAGACAGATGTCACCGATTATATAACAAAGACAAGAATCTCTTAGTAGATAAGTAAATTTCCATTTCAGACCTTACAGACTATAGGGCAGATGATGTTAGATCATCTTATCGTATCTTCTTTACTTTAAAAAAGAAGACGCGTCGTGCATATTAACCAATGACTTAAATTCTGCCAAGTCACTGGTTTTCCTGGCTAGCTCAGGCAACCCATTCCATGCTCTAATAGCACAAGGGTAGAAGGAGTATTTGTAAAAATTTTCCTAGCATATGGAACGAGAATTGTGCCTTTATCTTTGTGTCTTTACTTTTAAGTCTTCCATCCTGAATGCTTTCTAAATTTAGTGATTTTACTAAAGGTGTTACTCTAGTCAAATGTAAATATTCGTTTGTTATGAATCTCACTCCTCTATTTTGTGTCTGTTCCAGTTTTCTTGAGTTGAGGGGTCAACGGTTAACAAGCAAGGTGCCATGTGGCCAGTACAAAGACAAACCTCCTTTACTCTCTCCAACTAAAGTCAGGTACCCATTAGAGTTTGGTGGACTCAAAATCCCAGTCTTCATCGAGTTTCGAACCCAGGACCCCAGGTTCGGAAGCCATGCGCTTAACCACTAGGCCACCCCGCCACCGATCACAATACAGATACAAGAGCTCTTTTATTCTCTTATTAGGTAGGGTGTGGCAAAAGTAGGTAGGATGTGGCAAAAGTAGGTAGGATGTGGCAAAAGTAGGTAGGATGTGGCAAAAGTAGGTAGGATGTGGCAAAAGTAGGTAGGATGTGGCAAAAGTAGGTAGGATGGGACTGCGTATGCACAGGAACTACTGCACTCCTCATTAATATTTGGACTCGACTACAAGCTTTATTATTATATTGTTGATTAAAAGCAAAATTCACATGTAATATGTGAAATTGTAGTATGAATGTACCCTGTGTTCGCTTTCGATTTTATGTTTTGTTATGTAAGTTAATATAAGACACATTTCCTCGAGGTTTTAAAGTTTAAGTTTCAAATTAACATTCAAGATTAGATTTACACATCGGGTGTGATTATCTTCTCTTTAGAAAAACGTAATTGATAAGGTTTTAAATATAAGATATCCTCCGTTGCTATGACTCCGGAAGCTTATGTCTTTAAGCTTAGTTAAAAAAACAAATGGACAACTAACTAGCCCTAATTAAGGAGATTCGATACTAAGATTAATATATTTAAAAATTATGGGTGGATTTTCTTCTTGTTTAGTTGGCAACTGTTAAGTTTAATTGAGCGTTGTTGTTTTTTTTCACATTGTTTAACTTTTTATGGAAAAAATCCAATAGCGCATCTTTCATTTCATAACTCGTATAAGCATTCTCAGTGCGCTGTGGTCCAATCTGTTTAGTGGACCCGAGTGATGGAAGGATGGGGGTGGTATCCTGGAGAAGGTTTCCGTGCCTGGCGAGTAGGCGTGTGTCAGGGAGGGGGATGCTAAAAGGGATACAATAATCTGCAACTGAGTGATTGATTGTCAAGTTTTCTATGGCCAGCCTCGGACGTGAGTGGACAATCGTAATTGTCTCCGAATCAGCAAGGGCTGCCTCGTCAGTAAAAATGCATATTTCCTTCATGCTGTGACTTCTATAAGCTTGCTCAGTACGCTATGGCCTAATTTTTTAGTGCAGTGACGCCCATCCTTCTTCAGCCCGCGGGCCAAATAAATTCCCCACACTCTTGTCGCCGGCCACGTCATTGCAAAAATAGAAATGCAATAAAGCAGACGACATTTTGATTAGAAGCAAGTTCAAGTTGTATCCAACATTATTTCTCTAGCAACTAGTTGGATGTTTCAATTTTTTTTTTTTTTACCAAAACAAACTTCTGAATGACAGGCTGCAATGCAAATACTGCATTAAAACAGACATACTTTGTGTATGTTGTACAAAAAGTAAAAATCTGGCCACTTTTCTTTTTATTGTGTACACCCAAAGCCAAGTTTTTGTTCAGCATTTCATCCACACTTAAATGTTGAACAGCGTGCTACCATCCGCATTGCTACCAAATTAAAAAAGGTCAACTTAAAATGTCAAGGACACGGTTCTGTTACATTTTATCATATATTTTGCATTCCCGTTAATTGTATTGTGTAAAAAAAAATTCTGACGGGCCGGATAGACCAGCATCGCGGGCTGAATGTAGCACGCGGACCGTATTTTGGGCACCACTGATTTAGTGGACCAGGAGAAGGATTCCGTGCTGCAGTTAGGCGCTCAGCAAACACAACTCAGCTCGGTATTCGAACCTGATATGTTGTTTTTTTTATATTAAAAAACATCAACACATAGGTAGCCAGGTCAGTGTACATCACACACTGTGCTAATTACGATCAATAGTGGATGTATTGGTTGACTAATTACACACAGAGGGCCTATATTCAAGTGAAAAGTCAGCCAGACTGTTTGTATCATCCAATGCCTTGTCATTCACAGGCCGGCGACAGCTGGTGAACTGCTGAATGAGCCGAACACATACTCACTCGGACCCTAAGTAAAAAAACATTAATGGTATATGTATGTGTTTAGGAGGCGCGGTGGCTGAGCGGAAAAGCGCTTGGCTTCCGTATCGGGATCCCGGGTTCGAAACCTGGTGAAGACTGAGGTTTTTAAATTTGGGATCTAGAGGCACCTCGGAATCCACCCAGCTCTAATGGGTACCTGACTTTAGTTAGGGGAAAGTAAACGCGGTTGGCGTTGTGCTGGCCACATGACACCCTTGTTAACCGTAGGCCACGGAAACAGATGACCTTTACATCATCTTCCCTATAGACCACAAAATCTGAAAGTGTAACTTTACTTTAGTTAATGTATATATTTGCATGCATGAGGTGTAGGCGTGTGTGGGGGAGGGATGTGCTAAAAGGGGTACACAAATCTGCAACTAAGTGATTGTCAAGTTTTCTTTGGACAGCCTCGGACGTGAATGGACAATCATAATTGTCTCCGCAAGGGCTGCCTCGTCAGTAAACATGCATATTTCATTAAATAACATTCAAAACCATCATATTAACTTTTGCCGATAAAAAATAGCAGAGAAGATTTAAGTGTTAAATAGAGCACCTGAAAGTGAAAATAGCACTGAAGACTTAATTGTTGAATAGAGCACCTGAAAGTGAAAATAGCACTGAAGACTTAATTGTTGAATAGAGCACTTGAAAGTGAAAATAGCAGAGAAGATTTAATTGTTGAATAGAGCACCTGAAAGTGAAAATAGCACTGAAGACTTAATTGTTGAATAGAGCACCTGAAAGTGAAAATAGCAGAGAAGATTTAATTGTTGAATGGAGCACCTGAAAGTGAAAATAGCACTGAAGACTTAATTGTTGAATAGAGCACCTGAAAAAAACAAAAGAGCAGAAAAGACTGCGCGCCGGACTGTCAAACCCTGCCCGCTCGCATCCCCTTCGTTGTACTAAGAAGTAAACTATCGTCAACTCTGAAGGAACATACGAAACATGTAAAACATTTTACAAACAAACATTTTACAAAATAATTAGCAGCGCCGGACTCAGCGAAGTCATGAAAAGAGAAGAAGTAATCTTCTATGTATATTCACCCGTCACTAAATAAAACTAAAACGGATTTCGCGGGGCCAAGTTTGGGTATTAGAAAATAAATTCGTCTATGCATTTTATTCATTCTTTACTACGGTACAGAATTACTTCACGAGCCTTGCGTGTAGCAAAGTCATACAGTATATCATAATATTTCTGTTTCCTACATAGATCACGCTCAGTAGCATGAATTGCCAAATGTTTCAATCTATCTTTGAGAATTGTTGACCTCAAGTAATTCTTCATTAGTTTGAGGCGCGAGAAGTTTCTTTCACCAGATTACACAATTACGGCGTATGCATAATGCCGTTTTTATTTATCGCGCGTTGGATTGGTGTTTTCCATTTTAAGTGACACCCCATAATGACAACTATTGTCTATACATTTCCATATATTTTATGGACTTTTTCGTATATTTTGCAATTTTGGGATATTTCCAGGAGCTCCTGGTAAATCGACAGGAGAGCGCGGAAACGCTGTTTTAAGTTATAAAATGGTTTAATTTAATAATTTATACACCTTGAATTAGCGCGGGTCCTATGAAAGTGCGGATCCTTTGAAAGTGGGAGCCCACTGCGGTCGCATAGGTTGCAGTGGCCTAAGACCTGCCATACAAAATAGCGGCGTATGCTACGCCACAGGTCGACTAGGTTTTTAAATTTCGGAATCTATAGTACGCCTCTGAGAGACCCCCCAGCTCGAATGGGTAACCGGCATTAGTTGGGGTAAATTAAAGGCGGCTGGTCGTTCTGCTGGCCACATGACACCATCGTTAAACGTGGGCCACAGAAGTAGATGACTTTTACATCATCTGCCCTATAGATCGTAAGGTTTGAAAGGGAACTTAAAATGTATAGTCATTTTAGCTACTTGACATACTACACTCTTATCTTATCTTATAAATTACAGACGTTACTTCAAAAGAGAATGGCGTCCTACACATAGCTACATGGTAAATGTAGTCATACTTGTTAATTAGAGACTTATTCTAGGTCATTGGTTTTCCAGGCTGATTCAGGCAACCCATTCCACGCTCTAATGGGACTGGGGAGGACCTGTACAACTTCGTCCTGGGATACGGACTTACAAAGTTGCCTATAAATTTGTGTTTTTTTAAGTATGATGTGTTTTAGTGTTTGCTAGCCCTGGTGTTTTTATGAACTATTGTTACTTTGCTTTAAAGTCTTCTGTCCTGAAGTGTATTTGACTTCGTAATTTAACTCTTTAATCCATGACGTCTAGGACTAGCCTTTAGAAACATATGGTTCTAACTGGAAAGAAAAAGTTCAATGCTAAGACTATTGTAGCTATTTCATAAGTGATGAAGCATGTATTCTCACTGTGTAGCATTGTGGACAAATATTAAGACATTGAGGTCTGAATTATTAATTGTAAAATTAAAGGTTTTAAAAAAGGGAAATATAAATATGAATATTTTGTGATTTAAAAATTACGTAAAATGTGTAATTAAAGTATCTATTTTTATTACGTCAAAGAAATAGAAGGAAGTAGCTTTAGATCACCGGTACATAAACAAACATGGAGTCTTAATATAAATCAATAACGTCACTCGCTTTCTTGTGGACTGCTGGTGTGTTGTTATTTATTCGGCGCATTTACACACGGCGTTTCACACAGTTTTGGCACGTGAAACTTACGACGCATATGGAGAAATGTGTGTATTTACTTACCATGAGGTCCCTATTAAGAATCGAATGCTATTATGTGTTAAATTCATCTGTGTGTCTGGGTCAGTGTTTTAGTTTTTCGGAAGATTTAGACAAATTTAAACAACACTAAACGAATGGGATGTGCTGACTTATGTAAACCCAGCCCTAAATTAACGGCATACAAATTAACATGTGCTTAACTCAACAAAAAGGCCCATCTTTTGAATAACAGGACCTTAATTTTGTCTCACTTAACCAACCTTGACCCTGTTCTTGTTGCAGAAGTGTAGATGAAATAAAACAAACAAAATAGGAAGACTCAAATCAAACGGAACAAATAGCATTAACTCAGTTGAAGCAATGAAGCACTAACAAAAAAAGTTACACCTTACTCAACAAAACTTAAACTTTAGCATTTAAATGAGATCCTATTACGAGCGATGTTGCTTCAACAAACATCCTACCTCTGGCCGATTTAGATCACCTGTTCTCTTAATCATTTAATCAAGACCTGAACTATTTTCACAGTGAACACAACCTATATTAGGCCTGCCAAAACACCAATACGACAATGGTTTGTGTCCAATAGAAGTAGGTACACTCCTCCGCATTTCAAAGAAATACTTCTTGTAAATAGACTTCTGCTAACTAAACACATGTAGTAAACAGACTACTGCTAATTAAACTCTTGGCAAAGAGATTTCTGGTAGTTACACTTTTGCTAACTAGACTTCCGGTAATTAACACTTTTGCTAACTAGACTTCTGCCAAACGAACTTCTGCCACACTTCATTTCATCTAGATTAACCAAAATTGGGGATGAGGCTCTCATTTTGTTATTTGTAAATATAGGCTTAGCTTACTTCTGATAAATATTTCGTTACTCTTCTTCTGGGAAAGAGACTTCTGCTAACTTAATTCCTGGTAATTAGACTTTTGGAAAACGGGATTCTTCTAACTAGACTTCGGGTAAATAAATCATACTATTTTTTTAAAAGTGTCCTTTAATCTCGCCTGTCGATTTACTAACAAAAACAGATAATTTGTATTCATTAAAATACCAGACGATACTTATCTCCCCTTATAAAGTCCGGAAATTAAAAAAAAAAAAAAAAAAAAACCTGGACAATTTAAAATACGTTTGACATTAAAACTCTACCCAAAAAAAATTCAAACCTAGATTCAGCTCCAGGGATATATTGGTGTTTGCTTATTAATTTATAGCAAAGTTATTCTATTTTTAATTCAATCCATACTTTTGAAAGTTAAACTCATCTAGCACAACGTAATCTACCTAACATATGTTTGAGAAAGCATCCTCGTTTTTATCAGATAATTACTTTGAACTAGCCACATTTTTTGGTACGTTCTGTCGGAAATATGTAAAACAGTCGTCTGCTGTGATAAAATCTTACAAAATCACTTCTGGAACCACTCCTACGAATCAAGTACACATAATAGATATGGTGGGTATCGCATACCCACAAATGATCCGGAATCAGCCGTCGCAGTGATATGGTGAAATAAATATACACGGAACTGTTAGAACAGCACGGCTGTGTCATACGAAGGACCCGCCACCATTTTGTCTTAGTCCCCCCCCCTTTCATAGATTGTTTTTTTTTCCTTTATGTGTTTTTTTTTTTTTTGTTCTTTCTCTCTCTCCTTTACGCGGCGTCTGGTTGAGCGCTTGAGTCGATAAACAGCGTCGGGCCGCTCACTCCCCGCTGGTATCGTCTGGGGCCGCTCTCAGCCGGCAGTCGTATCGACCCGGTGGTTTGGTCGGCTTTGGTGAAGTAGATGGGGCACACGCGCGGGGTGTATAACATAGATCTAGACCAGGGCAACTTGAAGCATGTTATGTCACCTCGCCCCAGTCCAGTGGAGGGGGGGAAGGGGGGGTGAAACAGCTACTATGATTTTAAAACAGTATCCATACTTTTTTTAAACAGTCAATACAATTTTAAGACAATCATTTCCATCATGAAACAGACACTATAATTTTGAAACAGCTTCTATAATTTTGAAACAGCTTCTATAATTTTGAAACAGCTTCTATAATTTTGAAACAGCTTCTATAATTTTGAAACAGCTTCTATAATTTTGAAACAGCTTCTATAATTTTAAAAGTTTCTATAATTTTGAAACAGTTTCTATAATTTTGAAACAGCTTCTATAATTTTGAAACAGCCACTATAATTTTGAAACAGCTTCTATAATTTTGAAACAGCTTCTATAATTTTGAAACAGCTTCTATAATTTTAAAAGTTTCTATAATTTTGAAACAGCTTCTATAATTTTGAAACAGCTTCTATACTTTTGAAACAGCTTCTATAATTTTGAAACAGCTTCTATAATTTTGAAACAGCTTCTATAATTTTGAAACAGCTTCTATAATTTTGAAACAGTTTCTATAATTTTGAAACAGCTTATATAATTTTGAAACAGCTTCTATAATTTTGAAACAGCTTCTATAATTTTGAAACAGCTTCTATAATTTTGATACAGCTTCTATAATTTTAAAACAGCTTCTATAATTTTGAAACAGCTTCTATAATTTTGAAACAGCTTCTATAATTTTGAAATAGCTTCTATAATTTTGAAACAGCCACTATAATTTTGAAACAGTTTCTATAATTTTGAAACAGCTTCTATAATTTTGAAACAGCTTCTATAATTTTGAAACAGCCACTATAATTTTGAAACAGCTTCTATAATTTTGAAACAGCTTCTATAATTTTAAAAGTTTCTATAATTTTGAAACAGCTTCTATAATTTTGAAACAGCTTCTATAATTTTGAAACAGCTTCTATAATTTTGAAACAGCTTCTATAATTTTGAAACAGCAACTATTTTCATATCTTATAAAATACAGACGTTACTGAAAAAAAAAAAGATGATTACGTCCTACGCATCATGCATCTAGTCATACTATAATATTAAAACATCTTCAATGATTTTGAAACAGCTGTATAAATGATTTTGAAACAGCTATATGCTTTTGAAACAGGTACCATAATTTTAAAATATCTACTATAATTTTAAAACATTTACTATAATTTTAAAACCGTTAAAAAAAAAAAGAGCACTGCACAATAGCGAGTTTGTATTTGGTGGCTAAAAGTTAGACCGTGCGTCACTAAAGCTGAATATCATACGTTCATATCCTGATGATCAGGAATTTCTCTATTCGGGCTCCGCAAAATCATAGTATGCTTATGGCATCGATCGAACAATTTTTTTCTTTAAATCAGTGCGTATTTCTTGTACAGTAGAGTGACAGACCAAAGAGAGTGACAGACCAAAGAGAGTGACAGACCAAAGAGAGTGACAGACCAAAGAGAGTGACAGACCAAAGAGAGTGACAGACCAAAGAGAGTGACAGACCAAAGAGAGTGACAGACCAAAGAGAGTGACAGACCAAAGAGAGTGACAGACCAAAGAGAGTGACAGACCAAAGAGAGTGACAGACCAAAGAGAGTGACAGACCAAAGAGAGTGACAGACCAAAGAGAGTGACAGACCAAAGAGAGTGACAGACCAAAGAGAGTGACAGACCAAAGAGAGTGACAGACCAAAGAGAGTGACAGACCAAAGAGAGTGACAGACCAAAGAGAGTGACAGACCAAAGAGAGTGACAGACCAAAGAGAGTGACAGACCAAAGAGAGTGACAGACCAAAGAGAGTGACAGACCAAAGAGAGTGACAGACCAAAGAGAGTGACAGACCAAAGAGAGTGACAGACCAAAGAGAGTGACAGACCAAAGAGAGTGACAGACCAAAGAGAGTGACAGACCAAAGAGAGTGACAGACCAAAGAGAGTGACAGACCAAAGAGAGTGACAGACCAAAGAGAGTGACAGACCAAAGAGAGTGACAGACCAAAGAGAGTGACAGACCAAAGAGAGTGACAGACCAAAGAGAGTGACAGACCAAAGAGAGTGACAGACCAAAGAGAGTGACAGACCAAAGAGAGTGACAGACCAAAGAGAGTGACAGACCAAAGAGAGTGACAGACCAAAGAGAGTGACAGACCAAAGAGAGTGACAGACCAAAGAGAGTGACAGACCAAAGAGAGTGACAGACCAAAGAGAGGATTTCTAAGGAATCGATGTCATTGTTTTTGAGAATACACAAATCCAGTGTAGCAAAAAAAAAAAATAAAAAAAAATAGAGAACGAATAAGTCGGTAAGGTAAATGTCGCTTGGAGGGACAGTTAACATAAAACCATAGGTTATACAACGGTCAAAACATAGCTTTTAACTATATCCTCGCTGTCTTATGGCTGTACGAACAAATCATCTCGTTATCAAAAGCCATTGATCACCGCTGTATATATATATATATATATATATATATATATATATATATATATAAACACAAGCTTCACTATTACCAATATTTAAGAACATAAAAAGACGGAATCCTAGACTCTTGAAGTGAATGTCGGAGGTTTGAATTCTACCAAACCAGGGTCGAACTTATGCATAAGTAAACTTGTCATCCGCCTAGTGATTTACCCGTGTAGCAGAGATTTGTCTGCGTAGTAGAGAATCCCTTATTTAGCAGAGATTTATCCGTGTAGCAGAGATTTGCCTGCATAGTAGATCTTTACCTATGGGTCTTGTGGATTGAGTGGTAATGAGATTGGCTTCCGAACCGAAATATCTCGCGTTCAAATCGTAGTGAGGACTGTGCTATTTAGGACTCCCCCTGAGTCAACCCAACTCTAATGGGGGCCTGACAAACGTTTGGTAATAAAGGGGCAGCTGGTGGTTGTGCTGACCTAATGACACCCTCGTTAAACCATCGGCCATTAGAAATAGATGACCTTCACATCATCTGCACCCATAGATTGAAAGGTCTTAGAGCAGAGATTTACCTGCAGCTGAACTCTTCAGAAGGAATATAACGGTTTTTAGTTCCATATTAGATCCACATGGAGAGAGAGCATAAAGGAAGGGTCCCGAATGGCAGATGCCATACACATCAGAAGCAGAAAGAAGGGTGAAAATGCAACAGCGCCCGGTGATTACAGATGCTCAACCTGTGGCTGCAGCTGTGTATCAAGGATTGGCCTCTTTTATCACTCAAAAGGTTGCAAAAGAGGAGAAGCTTCCACCGGAGTCGTAAAATGCCACAATATTCTTATTAATGTTATCACTGTAGTCAACTTATATAAAGTTTAATACATTTAAGTCATTTTACTGTTGGTTTAACTATACCAGTCGTATCACTGTCAGATCCTTGTCATTTTAACTACAAAACGTAATTATGTGTTCATTATAGTGGTTCGGGAATCCTTCTTCCGTCCTACTCGGGGGGGAAGGAAAGGGGGAGAGATTGACTCCTTTCTGCCACAACAATGCCATTGGGTATTATTAAACGTCTATCTACATTAACTGCTTCTCTGATCATCGAAGTTAATAGAATCGTGCTTGGCGCCATTTTTACCATTTTCTTGGACGTCAACCAAGTCAACAAAAACAATAAGAGAGAGAGAGAAGGGAAGGGGTGGTAACTTGCGTTAGTTTTGTAATTAGATTTCTGCCAAGCGCGCCACGATTATTTCCCCTTTTACATGGCGGAGATGACGGGAACATTGCAGACGACGCCAAAAAAAAATAAAAAATATGGAAATTGTGTTCATGCTGACCGTAGAAGGAAGCGTCAGGCAAAATTATTTTGATTGGCTATTTAGTGGTAAGGGAGAATGAACAAGCTAATTTGGGAAACAGTGGGGTGGGGGAGGGGGCTCGTATTTCGAACAATTAGAAGCAAAGAGAATAGAGTTGGTTAATTATTATTAGCTAAAATCCTGTCTTGCGTTACCCTTTGCCATACATTTACTTACGGATATTTGTGTTGCCCTTTTAAGAGTTTTTATACTTGGTAATTTTTAGACATAAATGGTAGAAGATGCATAGGCATGTGGATGGCGCCTCGTGGGCTCGGCATCCGGCCTCACATGGGAAGGCGGAACCCATTGGGCTGGCTTAAGGGACCGTGTCACGTGACCAAACGGATGTGATTAAATGATTAGACAGAGGGGTTGGGGAAGAGCCGATTCCTTTCCCGGGTCACATGGTTCATGAAAGGGATGCGGTCATCTCGAATCATAAGTGGACATCTCTACGGTAGAAAATGCCATTATATTGAGAATTGGAGCATGATTATAGTGGAACCTTATGATTTCTTGGATTCTGGTATCAAAAAAAGCAATAGAAAAAAAATATACTTTTTTTTAAACAAAGCTTATTTAAGGGAAGGAACCTCTAAGTACAGCCATTTATCTGAAAATTACGGGGTTTATCTCCTTTTCTGTTATATTGTTTTTAAATAATTAGTAATAAATGATTAACTTATTGGATTGCATTGATTCGTGTATTGTTATCGACTATGAATAATTATGCAAAATTTCAACTTGAACCGAGAATGGGAAGAAAAAACGTGTCAAAACGTAATAAGGGGGCTAAATCCATGTATATCCACATCTCTCATCAAGTAGCATGTATTCCCCTTTTTCGAAATCAAACAAAACAATTAATCACCAACAATTAAGTAACTAATTGTTAAATTATTATTATTATTTTTTCTTTTTTTTTTTTTTTGGATTGATGTATGTCTTTTCAGGTTTAATGAATTTTTTAACTTGAACCGAAAATGAGAAATGATAGAGAAAAAAAAAAAGATGTTCGAACTTTTTACAGACAGACAGACAGAGGGATTTGATAGAAGCTTTGTAAAAAAAAAAATATAGGCATCTCTTCAGCCTTGAGGTTCTATGGGGTTCCTTACTTTGCATACGTCTTAGTCTAGACGTGGGGTGTAAGTAAGTACAATAATTGTTTTGGAGGAGAGGGGGTCCAATTTAATTTCTCCAACCTCGTTTCATTGGCGTTATCAACATAGCTCTTTCCGTCTTTCTCTCTCTCTCCTTCTCTCTCTCTCTCTCTCCCTCTTTCTCTCTCTCCCTCTTGCTTTCTAGATCCTTTTCTCGTCCTTATTCCTCCCTCCTTATCTCTAGCCTCTTTCGCTCTTCCTCTTATAATGTCTTTCTCTCTCTCTCTCTCTCTCTCTCTCGTTTTACTCGCTAGTTCTAGTTCTGTTCTCTTCCTCTTTCTCTAACTCATTCTCTTTAGTTCTCTTTATATATTAGCTCTCTCTTTCCATTATATCTTACAAATGGTCAAGTACTAAATGACATCAACATAATACGTGAAGTACACACACACAACATACCTTTCCAGTGTCAAACAACTGGACAGTGACTTTGACCCCTTTTGTTTACACTAGTGACACGTGAGACAGGGTTTGGGGTCAAGAAGTTACAAAACACGAGAATTCCATGAGGAGAGGGGGGAGCTGATGGTCAATATGAAGCCCAATGTCTTCACAAGACAAAGCAGACTTCTTTTAAGTTTGTTTGCAATAGTGGAGTTGTCGGTACTTGCCCTCTTGCCGGAAGTAACCTATTGAGTCAATGCTTTTAACAATTCATAATCAAATACAAAATTCATAAAGTTTTGGAAAAACAAGAGAATATAAACTTTTCTTATTCCATATGATGGGAATACAGACTGTAAAAGCCCGTTCCTCCCAAGCGCCATTAAAGCCTACAAGAGTTAGCATGCATCTGCCAAGAAACTTTTAAGTAATAAAATATTTAAACTAAGATCCTACCGCGCCATTGGGCTGCAGGCTGTTTCCTAAAAGATCCGTCACTGGCAATGTCTGAAGCCTCCTTCCACATAGTGTCCACTGTTCTGAGGTCCTCTATGAAAGTGTGGCGCCAAGTTATACGAGGACGTCCCTGTTTACGCTTTCCTCGTATTGGCCTCCATGTCATCGCAACTCTTGGTATGCGTAATTCGTTTTGTAGGAGAACATGCCTGTCAGGACTGAGTTCTGGTCAGCCTGGGTCTCCTGTTTACTGTAGAGGAGAAGGGGGGCAATTCAGGTTGTTGACTTTAAAACTGTTATTGTTTTGGGTTGTTTTGATTTGGTGAGATGTTTTTGTTGAAAATAATGTAACTCATAATAGGGCAGTGTGGTTTTGTTCCTAGTCCAGGACAGTTGGACTTTAGGATATAGATATAGTCGAAGTGTAGACTCTAATTATTTCTCTGTGTTGTCACTATTCAGTCTATGGAATATTAAGCTGATATATTTTTAATTGATACTGGATATTTCAAATGTCTGAACTGATTCTGTATTATAGTACAGATAATGTAATAAACATGTTATATGTCTGTGAGTTGGCATTCTGAATATTTGTTCTATCGTTGTATGTGTCGTTGTGGTATTGCCCAGGACTTGGGTACATTTAGTAATACACATACGTATATTAGAGAAGAAATGAGTCTTGACAATGCCCCGCAAACCTCATGCGACGCTCTGTCAGTTCCCAGTTCGGTATAGGATTTCCTTGTTTGAGATCCGATCTCTATAAAAGACTCTTAAAATCCGTCTTAGCCATTTTTGCTGAGCCACATTTAGTCTTTTCTCAATTTTGACAGAAGACTTCCATGTCTCACATGCATATGCTGCTGTTGGGATGACGATTGTGTTAAGAATGTGTATTTTTGTTTCAAGTCCAATGGCTTGGCTTGTCCAAATAGACCGCAGCCCATACAAAATTCTCCCTGCCTTTCCTATTTGACACGCTAACTCATGGCTGGAATCCCCCATCGTTTGTTATGATGCTTCCAAGGTATGTGAACTTGTCCAACTCTTCAAGCTCTGAATCGCCAAGTCTGACGGGGGCACCCTATGCCTTTATTCCACAATTTTTGGGTGCCTCTCTATCTAGCCTCTCCGTCATTTCTTGTATGCATTTATTTGTAGACTCGAGTAGTAAGAAAGTAAAATTGTGAGAGAAAATGAAAAAGAGGAAGAGATACGAAGAAATGTGGAAGAGATATAATGGAACCTAAAGGGTTCAGAGCTTGCAAAGACCTTCAGAGAACAGTACCAGGAAAAAGAAGAGGAAGATAGAGAGAGATGGAAAGACTCACCAGTAAATGAAATTCTATCCAAGGCAAAGGACAGAAAGGAATGGAGAAAAGCGGTAGACAGATCTTTTGTGGTGCCCCAACGGTCCGACAGACTAAGGGATAGGTGAAGGAGAAAGATATTGCAAGACGGTGAAAAAGTGGGAGGATTCGGGGTGGGATTTCGAAATAAATAAACATAGACAAGGTCAAGGTCGCCATCTCGAAAGATCATTGTTGCTTACAAATGTTGAATCTATGGTGCTACACACTGTACACAAATTATGGTATAGTTTTACACTAAACGACTTCGCTTATATCAATGCTTCCGTATTCTCTTTTACACTAAAAACAAAAAGTCGGCTTGGTAAGAACTTTCCTCAATGTAGGAAAACAAATATTTAAAAAATCTTTTTAAAAAAAAAAAAAAAGGGGAAGAACTCCGTTCTTAAAATTATATCTACCAATAATGTACAAGCTATTTCCCTTATTCAATATGAAACAAAATAATGAACTACCAATAATTAATTAGCTAATTGAGTATTTTATTTTTTTAATCGTGCTTTTGTTAGGTACACTAAATAGTTGTTTAAGGTATCAACTTGAACGGAGAATGCGTGAGGGAGAAATAGCGTTAACAATTATTTAAAGGGACTAAACCCAACAAATGTAGCCATAATATGTGAATACTGAAGTATTAGTTCCCCTTGTTGCTATTAAACAAAATAATGAATTACCAGTAATTAATTTATAATTGGTTACTTTTTTTTTATTGATTCATGCCTTGTCTATGTCAATTAATAATTGTGTGAAGTTTCAGCTTGATCCGAGATGTGGTGTGGGAGAAATAATGTGTACACACATTTTACCAGACAGACAGACAGAGTTGATATAAGCTTTGTAAAAGTAAACAAACAATATCGGTAACCCATTCAGTAAGCTTGTCATGCATTTACCACAATTGTAAGAAAAAATATAACTCTATCCTTCAGGCACTACAGTTAAATATATGCCAAGCAGGGGACATAACTGTATAAGGGATAGACTATTGCAAGACTACCATTCTGCTAATGCGTGACGCAAAAGAGTCAACCTCGACTTCGTTTCATTAAATCAGGGGCCGTAATTCTAATCCTTGCCGCTTCTGAGACAAACACTGCTCATTAAATCTATTTATTCAGTGGCACGCCCTCCCCCCCCCCCACCACCCCTCTCTCCCACTCTATTTGGGGCATTCGTTCAGTTTCACTTTAAAAGCCGCGTTACCTGGCCACACGCTGATATGGGGTCTTGAAGTGGTCACTTTATCTGATGACGGCTCTTGTTTACAGACTCGGATGTCCGTACTAGAGGCCTTAGAGGGCTTAGAAGAAGGTGTCAGAAGGGTATGGGATGTCCTCGCGGCATGATGAACCGTGCGCTTACCAAAGTGTCCGATCCCTGGCCGACAAACGTTTGTTGGCGCTTTGGTACGATGGCTGGGATTCTTCGGATAAGGGCCGTGAGCTCCACAGGGCAATGAGTAGACCAGACAAAAGAGATGCGTGGTGGCAACTTAATCGTGCGGAACAGGCGGTCCTAGCCCAGTTCTGAGTCGGGCACTGCCCAATTGGTGTTTACTTCAGACAGTGGAGGGAAAACTACGACACACGGTGCCGCCACTGCATGGAGGACGATGAGACAATAAAACACATTCTTTATGAATGCCGAGTTCTGCATGAAAGACGATCGGGACAAGGATGTGATAGAGAGAAAACTGGTACATGTCGGACACTAAGGCTGTCCTTATACGGGGACAAGGCGACCTTAAGACTCACTGCTCGCTTCCTTTCAAGTGCTCTAAGGGAGTAATTCTCAGCATGGTTCGCTACCAATGGGGTTTCTGATTCAGTGGTGGTAGCCAGTGGGGCGCATTGATGACACGTAGTCTGTCGACACTTCTTTGGCAGCCCTCCTCCCTCCCCGATAAACAGCAAAGTAGGAGCGAAATTACAGACACAATTTTTTTTTAATGTAGAATGTGATATAGTAGCACATTCTGCAACTTGAAAAATTACCATTTATATCAAGGGATTACCAGTGACTTAAATTTGGTTTGGTTTGCTTTGCATACATATTCTATTACTCATTTATTTATCACAATAGACATTTAACGATGACGCTGGAGAGCGGATCAAACGTAGAAGTCCCTACTGTGTTTATCAAGTTACAATTGGCTAAAACACTGTATCTGATAGAAGTTAAACTACCTGTGACAAAATTCTATACCTTTTTCGTTATTCTATAACTTTAAACCAGTGATGCCGACCAAAATACGGCCCGCGGGCCAGAACCGACACGCAACGTGGCTCCACCTGGCTGACTTCAGTGAAGAAAAAATTCTAGAGACTTTCGAAATTAAAATGTTTACCGAACTATCGACTCCATTGTGTCTCGGTTACAGGACATATTCTTTGGGATATTCCGTCATGTTTCAATTGCCAATGCCCTGTTTCATTTCAAGAGCAGACGACAAAGAGTTAAATGATGCCGCCATACTTCAAGTCTCATCTACCCAGATGATATTGCCAAAGAATTTTGTTCAGAGATGAAATCCTTCAAAAAAGACATATTTAGATTATTTTCAATACGTTTTTTTTTCACTTGATCATCAAGTTTTCTGAACATTGTCTCAACTTGGATGTTATGTCTTGTTTTGACAACTGTAACAGTTTGTTCAGAACAGTGCTCAATCTTGAAGTTGCCATTCATAAAAAAAAATATATATTTTAAAGTTCTATGACCCAGAGCAAGTTGATTTCACTTGATATTCTTTTCATTGAGCGAAAAAAAAAAAGGCCAAAAGTATAGAAATAGATGTAATGATTTTGGACTTTGTTAATCAAAAGGCCAGAAAAAAATGAAATTTTAGTAAATGATTGTGACATCTATTTAATTTTAACTGATTTACATAAAGCTAGAGTTTTGCTAGCTTTAGTGAAAAAACGCGAGCTCAAAATCTATAGCCATTTTACAAGGTCTTCGGGGCTCGCGAAGACCTTCCTTCAGGGAACAGTACCAGGAAAAAATAGAAGAGGCAGACAGAGAAAGCGATGGGAGGACAACATAAAAGAATGGACGGGCCTGCCATTGATAGAGGTTCTAAACAAGGCAAAAGACAGGGAGGAATGGAAAAAGACGGTCGACGAGTCTTGCTTGGTGCCCCAACGGTCCAACAGACTAAGGAATAGGCAAAGAGTTTTGTTCAATGTTTACTAGTTGGACACACAGAATTTTAATCGGAAGGAGAATATATATATATATTTATAAAAAAATATTATATATATATCCTCCTTCGTGATAGAAGATGAGCACATTTCTCATGGCCTATGGATTCGAGGATGACTGTAAAGTCCAATCCTCGCTTTGAACAAGGTAGATGAAAATGTGTCTTGCGCGATGAAAATTTATTGTATAAAAGTGGGGGACAATAATGAGTGCATAATTATTTTGTTTATTTGAAACACCTATTAGTGGTTTAGTTCTGTTAGAAGTTGTACAAACATTAAGACAAGTTTATTTCAACGGAGTCCTGAATCAAACGTAATGATTTTATTCCCTGGAAAATATACTGATGCATACAGACTGCTCAATAGGTTTTGTCACACACTAAATTCGTCTTAATGGAAAAAGGGGGCCCACCAACATAATATTGAACCCGGGCCCAAGGGTACCTTGCTACGCCACTGCATATACGCCCAACCTGTGACCGAAGCTGTGCATCAAGGATTGGCCTCTTTAGCCACACAAGAAGTTGCAAAGGGAAAAGATCGTCTCTCCAGAAGTAAAATGACACAAATTCTTTTGAGCCCTTCAAATAATAAAAACCCGGGCCCACGGGTACCTTGCTACTCTACTGCATATATGCCCAACCTGTGACCGAAGCTGTGCATCAAGGAGTGGCCTCTTTAGCCACACAAGGGAAATGATTCTCTCCAGACATAAAGTGACACAGACTCATTTGAGCCCTTCAAATAATGAAATATAAAAATAAGAATCCCATACAACATGATAAGACCACGGATATCAGACAATCAATCAATTGGGAAAGACAATAGAAACATGTGCGATCTAAAAAGTTTATCTTTAACACAAAAATCATGAAACGAAGCAAAATATTCACAAATCTTATATGCCCACTTTCGTTCTTATCTTATGAAGTACAGACGTTCCTTCAATAGATAAGATAATTGCGTCCTACGCGTATTCATGCATGTTAATAAGAGACTTAAACTCATCTAAGTGGCATTATATTTTCCTGGCTGATTCAGGCAACCCGCTCCATGCTTTAATGCACTATAGAAGAAGGAGCACTTATGCGAATTAGTCCAAGCATATGGAATAAGAAATGTGTCTTGTTAGTAATATTAGGTCTTTACTAAATAAAGTGTTTCCGAGATGAAGAGGCTTAGCAGTCTTACTGAGAATCTTAAAGGTAAGGTCCTCCCATTTTACACCCTCCCTCTATTAGTTTGTCCAGCAGATAATGGCATCCTTATGTGTGTGGCCACGATCTAGATCCAGATGTTTACTATGTAGAGGGAAAAAAAAGTCCCTTCAGCCCTACTTAATTTGTACGTAGCAGGTCACATATGTCAGAATATTAACACGGCTATCGGTCCACAAGACAACGAATGACCTAATTGCGGTCAATGACCTATACGAATACCTGGACATGTATGCTATCTGATAATCTCTTTAGCACGGAGCAAATGTTTACAATCAATGATATCAATTGTCCAGTTGCGGAGTTGCATTGAATCCCTATATCGTAATATAGTTTATCAACAATCATAGACTCTAAGCTTATTTTTGTTTCTGTTCAGTTTTACTTCTAATTATTAGTACTCGGAGCCCTAGCCCTTTTAGTACTTTGAGCCATGTTAGTATACAAAGCCCTATAAATAGACTTTAAAATCTGCATAACTTTGTAAGTACAATCTGAATATAATGCCGAGCATGGAGAGCACCTGTGTTTGTGCAAATGTTGAACTACTGCAAAAGGTTGCTTCGCCTGAAAAATATTAAACTAAATATATAACTTTCTGAAATCATGAGTTCTGTCCCTTCTGTACATTTCTGACGTGTAACCGATTGGTTGTTGTGAAGCCAGCATATCACTCTAATTGCTAATTGGCAAAATGAACTAGACTTGCCCTATAAAATGTCAGTCCTTTAAAGGAACCTTAGTGTTTAGCTTGTATACAGAGTCATATAGGCATTATAGGGCCTGTCTTAGTGCCGTCCACAATTTTTACAAAGTTTATATCAACTCACTTTGTCTGTCTGGTAAAAATTGATTAAACGATCAAGTTGAAACGTTACACAAATATTTATTGCACTTAAGAAAACATGAATTATTTTTAAAAATTAACCAATTTCTCAATTAAGTATTGGTAATTAATTGATTTTATAGTTTGATATTAAATATGTTAAATAACGTCTACATTATTGAGATATTTAGTTGTACGTGCGGAGTTATTCCCCGTAGATAGACCTTTTTAAAATGATTTTTTAAAATACATTTTGCTTGTTTTAAATTCCACAATCACCATTCCCAGTTCAAACAACGCTCCCAACGTTTGGCCAAGAGAGTAAAATAAGATAAGAATTGAAAAAAAAAAAAAACAAGTTCGAAGTTCCAAGTTTTAAACTCGGGACTTCTGTGGGTCATTTCGAGCTCTATCCTTTACAGCGCCCATCAAAAATATTTACTGAAAATGACTCCTCCATTAAGATGGACCACGTATTCCGGCCTTTTTATGGACCTCGTATTCCGGCCTTTTTATGGACCTCGTATTCCGGCCTTTTTATGGACACGTATTCTGGCCTTTTTATGGACCACGTATTCCGGCCTTTAAATGGACCACGTATTCCGGCCTTTAAATGGCACTCTAAAAGCTAAAAAAAAAAATGAACACATTCTTTTGTTTCACGATGTTTCTATCGATCTCATGAAATCAATGTCCGGAATCAATAAATACTTCTATAACACGCCCTATTATATTGGACGTGCACTTTCATCACATGCTAGGAATGTTGGGATATATTTTTCTGGGGTCTGCTGATGATGCATTCTAGATCTAGTATAAAAGCCAAAAGTATCAACCAAAAATAAATCAAGGGACTTTTTAAACTGCATTTATTTGTTATAGAATATTACTGACGTCCTGTCATTGTATGAATGAAGCACAGAATTACAAATATGTGTCGTCAGAGTGCCCTGCCATGTTCCAACTTTTTGAATATTTCTGATACACTCAAGAATTTAGGCCTACTATTGTCTGCTTCCAAATCTTTCAAAAAAAAAACAACAAATCCAACATATGAAAAGATACGGATAAAGAATTTTTCTCTTTCAAGGGTTACACATTCCAGACTCATAAGAGATGTGTCGATGCCTTTTGTCATAAACGATTGGAGAGAAATTTAATTAAGACTCGTCTACTTATTATCGATAAGTCAATATGTTTGTCTAGAGACGAATTTACGATTTTGTTTTTAAAGTAAGTGCGTATATCTAAAAAAACTTAATGTCCTGATTTATGACAGGGCAGGCTTAACCCTCAAAGGTTTGCATCTACAAATTAATAGATTAAAAACTTTTGAAAACATGCATTTTTAATATTTAAAAAAAAAAAAGGAAAGCGAGATAAAATGCACAAGTGGCCTGCTCTAATGTGTCTTTACACTATAATCACTCAAATCCATTTTCCGTAAAACTTCAAAGGAGGTTGGGGGTCTTCTTTGAAACGGGGCCTCGACTTACTTAAATCTCTACCGTGTTAAATACGTATTATTATTATTATTGTAGAAAGAAGAGGATGTGAATGTTATGGAGTGTGTGTTTCTATCGTGACAGTGAGACGACGTTCGCGAATGATTGGTGGTTATGCAATGTGAATGATGCAAGATAAGCGTCAGTGTCGTAAGCTGTCTTGGGAAGGCCAGACGACTCCAGAATGTCAGAGTGAAAAGACGTGTGTTTGTAGTGAATTAGATTCAAAATACCATTTTATATTATTACTAAAAGTCTACCACATTTATTTAATGTATCTCAAGTCGAATTAGTCTATTCTATATTCATTATATTGTAATAAAAATTATATATAGTATTGTACACAAAAGAAGTTATTCAAGTTTTTTCAAGTGTTATAAGTTAAGATATAATACGCCTACAGCGGTACAGTTGTCTCTGGTCTACCAGCAGTCTGGTGCTTCATGTCAACAAACGTGGACAGCAATGAAGGAAAGCCTTTTTTTGTTTCACTTTCACATGTACATTAACAAAGCCGTCTTTCGACTTGAACAGACCCTAAGCTATTTAAAGATATCTGGCCCTTTTGTGACCCATTATATGCCTAAGTCCAGATATCGTACGTTAGTTCTTGTGTTGCCTATAAGTAAAGCCCGCCCTGTACTTTAGTGCTGCTATTGTGAGGTCCATGTTATGATCTAATCATAGCACAAAGATCGATAGATGTATATATTATTTTAATACAACTTTAAACCAAAATTACATAATTTTGAATTCACTTGTTTACACGTAGATCTAGATCTATGACCTATTGGTCTATTTGGATCTATTTTTAAAGCACAAAAAACAAAAGTCAGATTTTAATACCTTCCACTTAGCGAGACATACACAGTAACATATATATATATATATATATATATATATATATATATATATATATATATATATATATATATATATATATATATATATATATTAAATTATTACCCTTTTTAACAATTACTTTCTCTTGGCTACATAACACCACTAGACCAGCGGTTCTCAAACTTTTAAGCTCTGCGACCCCATTTTACAATCCCCCACTCTGCCACGACCCCCCCCCCTGCCATACATACAGCAATAGAGGAGTAGGCAATAACAATCCATATTTTCGATGGTCTTAGGCGACCCCTGGCAAATGGTCAATCGACCCCAATGTGGATCACGATCCACAGGTTGAGAACCCCTGCACTAGACCTAAACCTATGTCAACATTGGGCTAAACTCTTTACATATAAACTCTAGTTCAAATGTGGATTTTTTGTTTATGAATATAAATATAACAATCAGGACACATCCATGAAATAAAAGGGTTAGGTACAATTGGAAAGATCTAATCTTCAAAACGTAAACATGAAATTAAAATGTAAAAGAAATTATATCTAGATCTATTTCTAAACAAAACAAACGAATCTACTAGCATAAAGGTTAGGTAAAATTAGAAAGATAAGATATAAACTTCAAAACGTAAACATAAAACAAAAGGGTAAAAGAAATTAGATCTAGATCTATTTCGAAACATCTAGATCTAGCCTCTATTTCCAAACTAAATAAATGAATCGACTGGCCATACGTAAATAAATGGGTGCGTCCAGTGTTTACGACAATTGAATACAATTACGGTAAAGGTATGATTCTCTATGTACAAATACTCCTTCTTCCCTAGTGCTATTAGAGCATGGAATGGGTTGCCTGAGCTAGCCAGAAAAACCAGTGACTTGGCAGAATTTAAGTCATTGGTTAATATGCATGACTAAATGCATGACGCGTAGGACGTAATCATCTTCTTTTTTGAAGTAACGTCTGTATTATATAAGATAAGATGTAATTATAGCCATGTCAGCATGCAGACAAACAAAACTAGATCTAGATATAAAAAAAAAATGAAATATTATAACTAGCGTTTAACTAACCTGTCATTCTTTATACAGGACGAACTTTAATAATTTTCCTCAAGAGAAACTATTCCTATGAGTCCCTTGTTTACGTTATTTAATCCTCGTGTAACCTAGCACACATTTAGTCATAGTGTTGTGGGAAGTCGTGTGTCACCTTCGCAGTCAACACACCTGAATAGAGACAAGATTCGATTTATAAATAGAACACAGAGATTTCCCACAGGTATGATTCATAAGGGGAGAACACGATTAAAATGTTTTATTTTCGGTGTTATCTCCCTTTAGGCCTCGTATAATGTTTCATAGTTTTCTAAGTTTACACTAGAGAAAATATGTTTTTATTTATCAGCGTGGAAATAAATTTAATTAGGTGTTTTTGTAAATTTTTGTAAAATGTTTGACATATTTCGGATGTGCCTTCAGAGTTGAAGATTGTTTACTTCCTAGTCCAAACCTCCCGCAGGACGACGGGGGATGGGAGCGGGCAGGGTTTGAACCCGGGACCATCGATAAATCTAAACGGCAATCCAGCGCGCAAACCGCACGACCAGGCAGCCATCCATTTTGTTGTTGTTGTTGAATAATTTATAAAAGGGGTCGCGACGTTAAATCGCAGCAATTTTGGCACGATGGTCGTTGGCGCGGCCGTTTTGTCACGATAAGTTCTTAAAATAATTTATAAAACAAAACTTTTTTATATTAAACATTTAACTATAAGTTAATCCGGGCAGGAGGCAGTGGCGTAGCACCCATGGCCCGAAGTGATTCAATGAACCCGGGCCCACAAGCAATAGGGGCCCACAGCTGTGGCGTAGCAACCATGGCGCGAAGGAGCTCATTACGCTTGGGCCCATGCCTCAAGGCCAGTTGGAGCCCACATTAGAACTTAGGAAGAACATATGTTTGTTCATTTGAAACACTTTGAAGTAGTTTAACTATGTTAAGAAGTTGTAAAAACATTGACTTTTAAGACACTATTACTTATATATATGCAGTCCTAACTGAATCAAACGTTATGACATAATTACTTTTTAAAAGAATGGCAAGATCTTTACATTGGAATGTCTTTACATTTAGTTTACTCATTTTTTGTCACACACTAAATTTGTCTTATTGGCTGGAGAGGAGCCCACCAAGATGTTCTTGAACCCGGAGTACTGGTGTGATATTTACTTGTGTAGCAGGCAGTGGTTCCGTCCTATAGTCCTCGCAGTACTGGTGTCATATTTACTTGTGTAGCAGGCAGTGGTTACGTCCTATAGTCCTCGCAGTACTGGTGTCATATTTACTTGTGTAGCAGGCAGTTAGGGTTAGGTCCTATAGTCCTCGCAGTACTAGTGTGATATTTACTTGTGTTGCAGGCAGTGGTTACGTCCTATAGTCCTCACAGTACTGGTGTCATATTTACTTGTGTAGCAGGCAGTTAGGGTTAGGTCCTATAGTCCTCGCAGTACTAGTGTGATATTTACTTGTGTAGCAGGCAGTTAGGGTTAGGTCCTATAGTCCTCGCAGTACTAGTGTGATATTTACTTGTGTAGCAGGCAGTTAGGGTTAGGTCCTATAGTCCTCGCAGTACTAGTGTGATATTTACTTGTGTAGCAGGCAGTGGTTACGTCCTATAGTCCTCACAGTACTGGTGTGATATTTACTTGTGTAGCAGGCAGTGGTTAGGTCCTATAGTCCTCGCAGTACTAGTGTGATATTTACTTGTGTAGCAGGCAGTGATTACGTCCTATAGTCCTCGCAGTACTGGTGTCATATTTACTTGTGTAGCAGGCAGTGGTTAGGTCCTATAGTCCTCGCAGTACTAGTGTGATATTTACTTGTGTAGCAGGCAGTGGTTACGTCCTATAGTCCTCGCAATACTGGAGTGATATTTACTTGTGTAGCAAGCAGTGGTTACGTCCTATAGTCCTAGCAGTACTGGTGTGTTATTTACTTGTGTAGCAGGCAGTGGTTACGTCGTATACATCTACAGTCTCTGGCCAACACCTAAATTAAAATTTAACGTAACACTAATAGTCCAATGTTTAAACTACATGCTTACATATTACTTCCTAATGTGTCTTTAAACGAATAGATATTAATTAATAATATCGTTTTATCCCGTGCTTTTAAGAATGTGAGCTTATAATACTGTCTCTAATTCAGTCACAAGAGGCACTGGCACTTGATTTCCAACATCAATTCGGTCCAACACCAAGCCGTGTTTATGCCATCTCCCATTTAGCTCGAGCCTGTCACACAAGTCCTGGGTTGGATCTAAATTCATTGATACTAAATGAAATATAGATGTTAAATGTTTGTAAAATGTTTGATCCGATAGCGGATTCCAGCGGTGGTTGATTTTGAAACCAATACGATGCCAATGCAAATACATTCTCATCGTATGACCTCAAAACCATCCATTCCAAGTTTGTTTGTTTCTTTGTTTTCTTGCGGTGGTTGATTTTGAAACCAATACGATGCAATGCCCACTCATTCACATCGTATGACCTTAAGACCATCCATTCGAATAACTTTTTTTTTTTTTTAAAGTACGATCTTTACATTGGAATGTCTTTGCTTTTAGATTACTCATTTTTGTCACACACTGAATTTGTCTTATTGGCTGGAGGGGGGGGGCCAACAAGATGTTATTGAACCCGGGCCCACGGGTACTTGCTACACCACTGGCAGGAGGGGCTAGTTAGCCATGGCTGGCTACCCACCTAGGAGAAGGAAAGCTCTGAATTCAAACCACTGTTGCCTTGCAGCTCTAACTGTTGCCTTGCAGCTCTAACTATTGCCTTGCAGCTCTAACTGTTGCCTTGCAGCTCTAACTGTTACCTTGCAGCTCTAACTGTTGCCTTGCAGCTCTAACTGTTGCCTTGCAGCTCTAACTGTTGCCTTGCAGCTCTAACTGTTGCCTTGCAGCTCTAACTGTTGCCTTGCAGCTCTAACTGTTGCCTTGCAGCTCTAACTGTTGCCTTGCAGCTCTAACTGTTGCCTTGCAGCTCTAACTGTTGCCTTGCAGCTCTAACTGTTGCCTTGCAGCTCTAACTGTTGCCTTGCAGCTCTACCCAATCATGGGAAAGGCTACAGGAGTCAACGCTGGGGAAAAATCAGGAATTGGCGACATGGCGACCCTAATGCAGTTTGCAGCACCCAGTGCTACATCCTGGCAGAACCTGCGACGCCGCTGACCGCAAACTGTATCGGCACTGCCTTTTGGATAGGCCTACATTAGCTGCGTGGATATGGGTTAACTGATGTGTGGGCGACATCATTCCGATCACAGCTAATGCCCAGGTATTCATCTCATTCCCACGAGATGATCCATAGTCACTGAGCGACTGAAGTAGGCCATAGAATAAGTTAATCAAGTTTTATAATTTTGTTTGAATTCATTTTATTCTAATGTATGTTTCTTCTTCTTCTTCATCGTTCTCATTGTTATGTTGGAGTGTTCAGATGACTAGACCAATACACGAGATGAACTGCGAAGTGGTTTCCAAATCAGGGAGCTCTTCATATAGTTTCCTTTCTATTGGGGTGATTTGAGGCTAGTGTCTTATACGGGCCTCTTGGTAAAGAGAGCAGTTTTGGAGGACTTGGTCGGCATTCTCTGGTGATACTCCACATGGGCAGATTTCACTGGTTCTAATTTTGAGCCTCCGGTACATGTGTTGTCGCATTCTGTTGTGTCCGGTCCTGAGTCGAAGATTAGACGTTGGTCTTGTCGGGATAGCTTAAAGTAAGCGTCATCTTTCTTGTGATTTGGATAAGATCTCGTCCATTGCTCATAATGTATGTAAAATGTGGAATTTTCTAATGAAAGTAAAGAAAAGAAAAAGAGCCAATGAAAGAGGAAAAAAAACTCATATTGCCAACTATGGATGGATGCATGCTTGTGCGTCGTGTTATGAGTGCTCAGGACTTGTCTCGATAGTCCCGGGTTTGAATCCTGCCCGCCACAATCCCCGCCATCGTGTGCTTGATAGGCCTAGCCTATATACACATCGAGCTAATCTTATCATGCTTGCAATAAAGGAGTTGCGCTCTGTCATAAAAAAACAACAACAACAAAGCTGCATTTATATGTAAAGACCACAGCTACATGCGGACAATTCTTAAAAATGACAGTGTTGCCAACAGTAAGATTTAAACTATTGTCGGTAAAAATGAAATGAAAAATGTTTTCATGTCACATCACATCTTAAAATCTTCAGAACGATGAAAATTAAATATTTTGTATCTCTTTTGTGGTGGCTCCTCTGTTTTGGATCCTCGGGACATTATATATCGAAGGTTGCTCACTGAATATGGTAATATCCTGCCTTGAATTTGAGGGAGATGTAATAACATATGTTGTTGAAATTTTGGTATGAAGATCTCAATCATTTGTTTTTTCCATATGTCTAGAATGATCTCCCCTGGTTGTTAAGGACACCATTTTGAATGTTTTGTAATAGCTTGTCACCTCGTGAATCTGAATAATATTTGGAAGTTGTTATATTTCAACTAAAGTTTCAAAATGGGAGATTCTATTGATGCCAAGAAGAAACCTACATCTGATGAAATATTAAGTGAGATAAATCTAGGTGTGAAGAGTGAATCATCCGTTCAAAACACTTATATAATTAGACCTAATTATTCACAAAAGTAAGTAATAGTAATACTTACTAATAATACTAACTAAGTTACGTCTACTAAGTCGTATATATAAGTATTATAAGTAGTAAGTTATAGACGGCACACTGTGCCACACGTACCGACTAGACTAGAGTTACGAGTAGATCTACTAATGTAGGTCTACCGGTCTCTAGTACTCAGCAGTAGATCTAGTTAAACTTAGTTTAGACTTACAAACTTAAGTCAAGCGTAGTCTTAGTAAATAATCATGTAATCTAGATCTAAATATGATATATATTATTCATATATCTATAAATGATGATTATGATATGGATATGCTTGCCCCTGAATCCTGATATGGGCATGGCGATATTCCAATATGGTTAACATGCATGACATGTAATAGTAATAGGACTACTAGGACATAATCATCTTCTTTTTTGAAGTAAGCTAGCTTATTAATTATTATTTAAGAAAGGTACATTGTAAGTTCTTGATCTAGAATGTTTACTCTAAATCTAGATAGTGATTCAAATAGATTCTAGATCATCTAGTAGATCCATATCTCTAGATCTAGATTATAATAGATAGTGATTCTAATACTACTAATAGATTCTAGATCATCTAGTAGATCTAGATCTCTTGATCTAGAAAGGGTCTAGATGATAGATCTAGATCTAGCACATAAGCGCTTATTAGAGAATAATCCATCAGGTTTATTTGTTTGAAACATAATAGACATTGAAATCCTACAATTGTTACAGATAACTCTTGATTGCTCCTCATCGCATGAAGCCGGGAGTGTCATAGTTTCATGATATAAGGCAAGGAGATCGGTAATCAGCACGTAGATATAAAAAAAAGAAAAGAAAACAAGCAGGCATATCTGCCTCAGACCCAAACTACCCTTGCCATCTTTTGAAAGAAAAAATAGTACTCCAGAGCCATTTTCAAATTCACAATTAGACATCAATTAATCTCATAATGATTAAACATTTTTTCAGATTATTTTATCCGTTTTCTTTTCTTTCTTTTTTTTTTATCATAGTAATTTTTATTTCACAGTTATTCTATTTTCTTGTGAAAAAGAAGATTAAAAAAATCTGTTTGTATTGCAGTCTCTAAATTTACATAACCAGACTGAGATGATCTGTTAATGTTAATTGCTTTTTGTTTGTCAAATCTAGATTTCGGCCAGCCAATGTCAAGGAACTGATTCACACAGTATTGGGTGAGAAGCTATCAGGTGTTACTTACTCATCAGAAGAATCTACAGCATTGACAAAAGACATTGCAGACTCTATAAAGTTTAAATTAAAAGGTATACATAATTAAATATGTGTAGAATTTAAAGTGTAGAGAGCAGTTAAACCTGCAATTTTAATCAAAATAGTTTAAATTGAATAATGTTTGAATCTCTGGATCTAAATATATCTAGATATACTGTAATGACTCAAAAATAAGACGTGTAGAAGTTGGGTTTAATTGGATATTTTGGATATTTTGTTACAGTATATTAAAAAGTTAGAACGGAAATATGTTAGAGAGAAAAAAGGACGAAGAGATGCCTTGTAGTGAATTTGACAACATCAACTGTGTCCTTCTTTATGTAATATAGTATTGTTTTCTAAATAGCCAGATTTACTTATTTAATACTATTCATTCTGTTTTTTGGTTTTAAAGGACTTTCCTATATCATTTCAAATAAAAAGTTTGTTGAATATCTCAACCACCAACACTACATAACATAATTTTAACAACCAAAGCTAATAAAAGTGAAAACAATTATGTCCTAAAGGGTATCCATGTATTAATCATTAGTCATGCATGTTAATTAGAGGTTTAAACTCTGCTAAGTCATTGGTTTTCCTGTGCTGATTCAGGTAAATTATGGCATGCTCTAATGGCTCTAGGGAAAACAAAGTACTTGTACACATTGTCCTAGCAATAGGGAATAATCTAAACAATTATGTAGAGCATAATTATCTTCTTCTTCGAAGTAATGTAGGAGGCGCATTGGCTGAGCGGTAAAGCACTTGTCTTCTGAACTGAGGTCATGGGTTCAAATCCTGGTGAAGACTGGGATTTTTAACCTTAGGATGTTTGGGTGCCTCTTAATCCACCCAGCTCTAATGGTTTGTCATTGTTCTGGCCACATGACACTTTTGTTAAACATGGGCCATAGAAACAGATGACCTGTACATCATCTGCCCTATAGATAGTGGGGTCTGAACGGGGAACTAAGCTTTGAAGTAATGTCAGTAATTCATGTAATAAGATTGTGTTGATATTCTTTGAATAAGTTTTATTTCTTTAATTTATTATTTGCTTTATGCTCAACAGACTTAGGATATGACAGATACAAGTTTATAGTACAAGTTGTCATTGGAGAGCAAAGAGGGGAAGGGGTCAAGTAAGCAGTTTTGTAGACTTAAGTAGAAACATTGACCTGCTACCTATAGGCTAAACTCTTGCCTCAGGCAGCTCTATAGGCTAAACGCTTGCCTGAGGCAGCTTTATAGACTAAACTCTTGCCTGAGGCATCTTTACAAGCTAAACTCTTGCCTGAAGCAGCTTTATAGGCTAAACTCTTGCCTGAGGCAGCTTTATAGGCTAAACTCTTGCCTGAGGCAGCTTTATAGGCTAAACTCTTGCCTGATGCAGCTTTATAGGCTAAACTCTTCCCTGAGGCAGCTTTATAGGCTAAACTAAACTCTTGCAGGTTTTGGGATTGGCAAGTGGGTTAATGTCCTCATGCCTGAGAAAGGCCACATGATATTCAGATTCTTTTGCCACCATCAGGAGGGGCTGTGTCTGAGTAGTAAAGCGCTTCGCTTCCAAACAGAGAGGTGTTGGGTTTGAATCCGGCTTAAGACTGAAATTTTTTATTTTAGCGTCCTTAGGAGGCCTCTAAGTGCACCCAGCTCTAGTTGGTACCTACAATTGTTGGGAAAAAGTATAGGCTGTTGGTCGTTGTGCTGGCCACATGACACCTTCATTAACCGTGGGCCACAGAGACATGACCTTAACATCTGCCTCATCGATCGCAAGGTCTGAGAGGGGAAACTTTAGTTTTGGTCTCTTTTATTTGAATATATATATTCTCAGAACACTTCTTAATAGAATCTTATTAACTTATTAACAAAAAAATGTTTATACATGACATATAAACTTATTTTAACATTTAAACAGTATCTTGTATAGCTCTTAACATTCCTACTATACTTTTTAAATAGAAGAGAGTCCTTGAAGGACTAAAGGAACAACATGGCCTAAATTATGCCAATGTGCCATAAAATCTCAGTAAAAATAATATTGACAGAATTCACCTGCAGTGAATAAAAATGTAACTCAATTTAATTTTGTGATTAATTGTAGTATTTCCACTTTTGTGTCTCTAGAATGGGGTGTCGCTGCTTTTGGGACTCGGACACAGACAACTATGCACAAGATATTTTTATAAATGTAAGTATCAGCACTGCACCAGGATTTTTTAGTAAACTATTGTATTAAATTATAAGTTCCATACTTTGTTTTAATTTCAACAGATAATTTATAACAAGCCGCCATTTCTCTTTGAGTTTTTAGCAAACATCTAATAATTTTTTGAGCACTATTATGAGAATGTGACTGTTTAAAAGTTGTTGAGAATGTAGCTAAGACTTCAAAGTTATCATAGGCTTAAATGAAAGAAATGATGGTTATCTGGTCATACAGCATGCCCTGTTCATCTTCTGCTGCCATGCAAGAAGTTTGGGCAAGTTTGTAATAATCTTTTGTCTGAAGGAATGCTCTTTCTTTCTTCTTCACTGTTCATATTATCATGCTGGAGGGTTCAGGCAATCAGTTTTATACGAACTGTGAAGTTGCTTCCCCATCAGGGGATTCTCCATACATGTTATCTTCCATAGGGGTGTTATGGGGCCAGTATCTTGTTCTGACTTTTTATTGAAGTATGCAGCTTCTTATCTTATATAATACAGTCGTTACTTCAAAAAAGAAGAAGATTACGTCCAATGCGTCATGCATTTTAACCAATGACCTAAATTCTGCTAAGTCTCTGGTTTTCCTTTCTAGCTCAGGCAACCCATTCCATGCACTAATAGCACTAGGGAAGAAGGATTATTGTACAAATTTGTTCGAGCATATGGAACGAGGAATGTGCCTTTGTAGGAGGTGGTCAGCATTCTGAGGTGACACTCGAGAATGTTCATAAAAAAAGTTCCCCTTTCAGACCTTGTGATCTTTAGGGCAGATGATGTTAAGGTCATCTGGGTTTTTTTTAACAGTATTCAACAAGCAGAGTGTCATGTGGCCAGCACAACGACTAACCATCTTTTCTTTCCCTATTAGGGTTGGGTAGACATAGAGGTGCCCTAAAAATTCCTACATTCAAAATCCCAGTCTTCACTGAAATTCGAACTTAGGATCCCAGGTTCAGAAGTCAAGCGCTTAACCACTCAGGCACCACGTCCCTTGTCCATAAACATATAAAACAAAGAATGAAATAGAAACAAATCAGTAATGAAATGGTTTGTAGTTCCAGCTTTGTTTTTTACAATGTTTATATCAACTCACTCTGTCTGTCTGTCTGGTAAAAAGTTTGAACATGTTATTTCTCCCACAGAGTTGAATCTTTGTACATTTAATCATTGGCATAGACAATACATGAGTCAATTTTAAAAAAAATTAAACAGTTAGTCAATTAATTGCTGGTTAATAGTTATTTTGTTTGATACCAACAAGGGAAATTACTCCTTCAGTATACACAAATATGGTTATGATGTCGAGTTTTGTCCCTGTAAATAATTGTACACATTATTTCTTCCACACCCATTCTCGAATCAAGTTGAAAACTTGAACAATTATTTATTATACCTAACAAAACATGAATAAAAATTAACCAATTAGTCAATTAATTATTGGTAATTAAACATTTTGTCTGATACTGAAAAAGGGAAATAACTTCTACATTGTAAATAATTGTACACATTATTTCTCCCACACCCATTCTCGGATCAAGTTGAAACCTTAAACAATTATTTATTGTACCAAACAAAACATGAATCAATAAAAAAAAATTAACCAATTAGTCAATTACTTATTGGTAATTAACATTTTGTCTGTAATTGAAAAAGGAAAATGACTTCTACACTATTAAGATATATAGTTCTAAGCATGGATCTCTTCCCCTTAGATAAGCTTTGTTTTTCTATGCTTGCTATGGAATAAAATTAATTCACTTAGATTATTGAAATTAATAACAGTTCATTGGTATTTAATTCATATTTTTTCTTAGCACAATATTATTGACTGCTCTTTGCTCAAATCTATCAACGGTCTGTTTGTACTGTTTCAGGAGTCTCTGTTCTGTGTGGCAGCAGCTTATGGTGTTTTCAAGTATTAGAGCAAAGACAAAAGCAAGGCTACAGATTGATTGTGAAAGTGTAAATTATGAGGGGATAATAGTTTAACTTTGTAAAATTTAAAGAGTGTTTCACCTGTACATATTAATTATGTTGGACCAAAGGATGTCATTGGATGACTCTGCTGCTAAATCTGGCCAAGTGATGTGTGCAATGCTGCAAATGACTTCCTGTTGTGTTTTTTGTTGGGTTTTTTTGGTCTACTTCTGGTAGGAGTAGAACATGTTTATGAATTTCTCATAATTGTTTAGAAATTTTCTTGACAAAATCTGGTAAAATAAAACTTTTGCCAAATTGAAAATAAAAAATAAACATTTTATTCATCTCGCTGTACATGCATTCTTATTAATTCCTAAATGTTCTGACCACATATTACACTAACTGTTCAACCACATAAATTGCTTTTTATTGTTTAAAGAAATTATGCATTACTGCTTAACTGCATACATTTTCTTCAATAGTTAATACCAAAGTTACTTTTTGAGGTCTTAGCAACAAGATGGCCATTGTGTATATAGTTGTATGATATTTTATGCTCAAATAAATTAATAAAATTTGGCAGTTATCAATAAAGTGCACAAATTCAACTTTTGAACATTGAATTTCTTTATTTTTGACCTGTTCTGACCCGTTTCCTTATATCATTTCATTTTAATAAATCATAACAACTTTTTTGTTAGTTTGTAGACGTTGAGAAGTTTTTATGAAAGTTTTTTTTTTAGGCCAGGTGGCTAAGTTGTTAAGTGCTTGGCTTCCGAACTGAGGGGTCCAAGGTTCGAATTTGGATGAAGACTGGGATTTTTAATTTCAGGATTCTTAGATCCACCCAGCTCTAATGACAGATGAAGTTTCTAAACATGTTTCAACTGTTGTCAGTACTAAAAAAAAAACAAAGAAAAAAAAACATAGTTTTAGGTAGATTACACTGTAATAAAAACACAGTCTAACAATTTCTCAGTTTAACAATTTTGTTTTCAACATAGAAAAGTTTCATCCTATGTAATTCTTTACTTTGTTAAGCTGCTAAACCCAGAAAAATACCCAAGATTTTATTCATAGCCCATGAGAATTAGGCCAAATACAGAGAATTTGAAGTCTCTAAAATGAGAATTTTGTTTAAAGATATTACAAACAAGTTTTGAACCAGAAAACATAACTCAACCTAAGTACACCATCTGCTTGACATTGGAGATTCTTAAAATGTAGCAAATATGTTTCAGAATTATACAAGCTTGATTGATTGAAGCTTGTGGTCTTTACTTTGGAAAGAATTGTTATTAGTTTTCTCTGATACAAATTTATCTTATACTTGTTGAGCCCCGTCTAACAGACTTTCTGGTTTTTTTTTTTATGTTTAGTATCTCTATTCATTTCACTTGGTGCCGAAGGAATTAAAAATGTTGTCATAGAGTTTTGTCTGTTGTTTCTTTGGGGGTGTCCAAGTCCAGCAGCCTGCTCGAGGCAAGGTTGTTCTGGTCTTCCATCTCGTGCTCCTTGGACTTCCTTCCTTCTCCTGTGCCCTTAAGGTTCCCAGGCTCTGCCACACTCACGGGGGTGTCGTTCTGCTCCTTGCTCCCCTGCCCAACCTCGTTGACGACGAAAGGCCAGCCCTTGCTGCTCCCCCGGGCCTCCTTTGAATGCTCCTGTAAAGACTTGGCGGCGTCCTCCGGGTTGATTTTGTTGAAGAGTAACAGCAGCTGCTTGTAGCTGATGTCTTCTGGGACCTTGATGAGACGGCTGGCCTCGGTGCAGAAGGTGATCTCCTTACGTTTCATAAGCAGCTTTTCGGTGAGACGCCAAATGAAGATGCATCCATCCATTGAAGTAGAAATGATTCGATCTCCTGTGGGAATTTCATTATAAAAAGACACAATTAGCAGATATATATAGTGAATTTTTGTGCATTTTGGAAATATTTTGATTAGTTGTTGTCACGTGGCAGACTGGGCGAGTTTATTTCATTATACCCGGACGTCAATTAACTAATCCTACCACCCCTCCAAAAGCTCAGTATTGAGCATCGCTTTTCCTGGAATTGTCTATGTCACCACCATAAAAGGCAATCATAGCATGAGATGTAATACAGCTTAACGAGCGGACAGCCGGTGCCGTCATTTTGATCACGTGATTGGGCGGGTTTTTTCCTGGGATTTCTTTGAGCTAAAAAATCTCTTCGGTTGTTAGATGGAACTGAAAGAGAGAAGTCGCATATATTTTTCAGTTGTAGAATTAACATATTTTTTAAATTTATTTGATAACGAGCTCACAATATATTCAATTAATACAGTTTTTTTTTGTGTGTACATTTTGTATATTGTGATTCCTTGTTAAAGGTTTGTATTTTGAATAAAGAATTTTCATTAATTTGAATTTTTAAAGATATTTAGTTCTAGAGTATATTTATATAAGAATCCCCGGCATCACAAGAAAATATTGTGACAGTTTTGTATTAATTGCGGCTTTCATGGTTATAGCATGCATTATGGTCCAATCACTTCTGAGGACCAGCTGGGGGAGGGTGGGGAGTATCTGGGAGGTTCCGTGCTGCCCCTTTTTCAAAACCTATTTGAAAAAAAAAAGATCGATTCAGAATTTGAACTTGAGATCTTTAACCTCCCTGGTGGAAGTCCGACGTGTTAGCAACTGAGCTATTCAAGTGCTTATAAAAATAGAAGTTTTATAGTCTTACAATGTCTTATAGTTTAACATTTTTAGGGAACGACATAATCCTCTACACGAGGCTTATCTTCCCTTAAATCAGTACTTTTTCTATAATACAAAATCAAATGATTAATACTATTTCATTAACTATTAGGTTATTTTTAATTACCTATTCATGTGTTGTCTTCGACAATGAATAATTGTGCAAAGTTTTGATTCGATCCAAAAACCAAAAATGGGAAGTGGGAGAAATAACGTGTACATGATTCAACCGAGACAGACAGAAGGTGTGACTTGATTTAAGCATTGTAAAAAAAAACATGATGAATCCATTGATAGTTGAAGTTTAAAGACTTATCCGTAGAAAAAAAGAGATGTCCAGTGATTGTTTATAAAAACATACAGTTGAAGAAAAGTCCAGGGATTGTCCAAATACATACCGCTAGAAGAAAAGAGAATAGTCTAAAAACCTACCAGTAAAAAAAAAAAAAAGAATAGTCGAAAACATACCGGTAGAAGAGAAGAGACATCCACTGTTTGTCTAAAAACATAGGCCTACCAATAGAAGAAAAGAGAAAACCAGTGATTGTCTAAAAACATAGGCCTACCAATAGAAGAAAAGAGAAAACCAGTGATTGACTTAAAACATAGGCCTACCAATAGAAGAAAAGAGAAAACCAGTGATTGACTAAAAATATAGGCCTACCAATAGAAGAAAAAAGACGTCCAGTGATTGACTTAAAACATACAGAAGAAGAAAAGTCCAGAGATTGTCTAAATACATACCGGTAGAAGAAAATAGAAGTCCAGTTACGAACTTTGTGTGGCCTGGGACTGTGATGAGAATATCCCCATTGTAGAAGTTAATGACGTTGATAGTTCTGTCAGAGGCGGCGGTCACCAGAAGGGACCCTTTGTCATCCAAGCTGATCTTCTGAATCTGACCTTCTTCCGACGGGCAGCCTCGAAACATTCGTTTTTCCTACAAGATAAAGTTGTTTTTAAATCACGTGTCTACTTTATGCGGTGGCTGGATGGTAAAGCGCTTGGCTTCTCAACCGGTGGTCCGGGTTCGAATTCTGGTAAAGATTGAAATTTTAATTTCGGGAGTCCACCCAGCACTAATGAGTACCTGACATTAGTTTGGGACCCAGCTCTAAAAAAAATCTGACACTAGTAAAGGCTTGTCTTCGAGTCCGAAGATTAGCGAGGAACGCAGTATTTTCCGTGGCTGCGCAGCCCTAGCTGTGACCTACACATTTTGCCACATCAAGGGCATCTAAGAGATAACAGCAATTTAAAAACTAGTGAAAGAACTGCACATTTACTATCATATCTATCAATATTGCAAGACTTATTTCCCTATTCTATATAAAAGAAAAGTAATTAATTGTCACAGATTAATTAATTACTTGGTTATTTTTTAGATTGATTCATGTGTTGTCATCGACAATGAATAATTGTGCAAAGTTTCAACTTGATCCGAGAATCGAAAGTGGGGGTAACAAATGTAAAATAACACTGCCAGACTGGCAAAGTGAGTTAATATAAGTTTTGTAATAAAATAGAAAATATTTATGTACACAAAATAGGACATTGTCACCATGTGAATGTAGTAATTTTATCAATAAAATTCTCAATACATGTTATTTTAATTCTACTTTTGGAAAACGCGTCAAAATGATAATTTAATCAAGATTTTACCTTTACCTATCCCTTAGTCTGTTGGACCGTTGGGGCGCCATGCAAGACTTGTCGACCGTCTTTCTCCATTCCTCCCTGTCTTTAATTAAGATACGGCTCACTAAATATTCACGTCTTGACTGTCTCATGTCTCTCACTTGTACTCTCCCCTCTCCAGTTCACCACACCAGTATTTATTAGCTGGAAGTATGACAGACCACCTCATGACTTCATCAGAATTCATTCAGCCTACACAACCAAAACCATCCGCCGCCTCTTTCTCATGGTTACAGCAGAAACTCAGGCACACACACACACACCATAAGACTATGATTAACATGTTATCATTCGTTATTACACCCCCTTCTAAATCTATGTTTGTATGTTGTCCTTCTTTTTTTACAAAGCTTTTATCAACTCATTCCGTCTGTCTGCAAAAAAAGATGTACACGTTATTTCTCCCACACAGATTCTCGGATCAAGCTGAAACTTCCCACAATTATTCATTGACATAGACAAGACATGAATCAACAGAAAAGATGTAACCAAGTAGATAATTAATTACTGGTGATTTATTATTTTGTTTAATAGCAACTAGGGAAACCAATACTTCAGCATTCACAAATATGGCTAAATTTGTTGGGTTTAGTCCACTTCAATAATATATAACGCCATTTCTCCATTACGCATTCTCCGATCAAGTTGTTACTTGAAAGTTTAACAATTATTTATTGTACGTCACACAAAACACGAATCAATAAACAAAAATATTCAATTAGTAAATTAATTATTTTGTTTGATATCGAATAAGGGAAATAACTTGTACATTATTTGTAGATATAGTTTTAAGGACAGAGTTCTTCCCCTTTTGATAAGCTTTCTTTTTTTTTTAAGAATTTTAAAAATATTTTGCTTGTTTTTCTTCATCGATTCTAATCGAAAACCGGGCGCAGCCGGTGGGTAAAGGCGGTAATAAAAGTTGAGGCCTTGGAAAGGCATTACCTGTAGGAGCGCCATGTCTAGGATCCTGACGTAGCCATCTTGGCAGCCCAGAGCCAGCTGCTCTGTCACAAAGTTCAAGGTGATGTCCGCGGGGGAAGACACGATGGAGGCGCACTTGGTGAGGTGGAACAGAGGCGGATGCCCGTTCCCATCGTTATCTAGTGGCGCAGCGGTGCAAATACTCAAGCTCCTGGATTTAAAACAAAGAAAAATCTTTGTTGTGTTTGTGTTGTCTGTCCGTCTGACACATGTTTGTATCAAAAAACAAACGGTAAACGTCATTGCAATAAATCAATAGCTACGTGGAATTTTATCTAGTGGTGCAGCGGTGCAAATACTCAAACTCCTGGATTAAAAAAAAAAATTTAACGGCCTCGCCTGTCGAGGGAAAAAAAATCTGTGTTGTGTTTATGTTGTTTGTCTGTCCGTCTGATACATTTTTGTATCAAAAAAGTAATGTAACTGCAATAAATCAATGGAGTTTGTTTTAATTCCTCGGCCTTACGGGGGGGGGGGGGATTTCCACACTAAACATGACTAATGAATCACAGTAATATGTTCTTTGTTTACGCGTTGTTTTTTTTTTCAACATTCCGTTATCATTCATTAAGCAATTAAAATACAGAAAGAAAGAAAAGAAAGCGATATGAATAAATGTGTTGCAGAATAGTAAAATCTAATGGAGAACAAAAAAAAACATTGTAAGAAAATAAAAAGAGGAGGATTGTGAGTAGAGGGGGATTTTGAGATAAATAGACTAAGTAAATAATATCAAGGACGTCGTATTGAAAGATTGATGTTACATTATAAATTATTTTGTTTTATAAGTAAAGGAACTTAGAAGTTTAATTTTACACTGCTTAAAATTGGCCATATATCATAATGAGGTATTCTGTACCTCGATACACTAGATTGCTTCCTTCCGCTTTGTGCTTGCATTTTTTGTGTAATTTTTTTTCGATTACCAGATATATACATTAGTAATTGTTTTAAAACAAGTCGGCAGAAAAGTTATTATGTTAAACTTTTACTGTATAGATTACATAGTAATGTATTTCGCACCAGTGGAGATAAATCACAATCTCCATGGCCTTGTTCCGGGAAAGTAAAACTGTTGTCACCTTTAGTAGATTCATTTGCATAGCACCACTTTCAGCCAGTTTGGGCTGTGGTTGATCCTACTAATTTAATACTGCCTCAATTAAAATCCGGTTGGGTGTACAGAGTTCAAGAGTCTCTGAATCTAATTCTTTGTGAGAAATAAGAACCAAGCTGAGAACCACTGGAACTATTTCTTATCTTATATAATACAGACGTTACTTCAAAAAAGAAGATGATTACGTCCTACGCATCGTGCATTCTGTCATGCATATTAACAAATGACTTAAATTCTGCCAAGTCACTGGTTTTCCTGGCTAGCTCGGGCAACCCATTCCAAGCTCTAATAGCACTATGGAAGAAGGAGTATTTGTACAAATTTGTCCTAGCATATGGGATGAGGAATGTGCCTTTATCTTTGTGTCTTTCTGAGTATTTTATTAAATTTTGTATTTGATGACTATGGTTCAGTGTTTTACTTTTGAGTCTTCTCTCATGAAGGCTTTCTAAATTTAGTGAGTTTACTATAGGTGTTACTCTAGCCAAATGTGAATATTCGTTTGTTATGAATCTCACTGCTCTATTTTGTGTCTGTTCCAGTTTCTTAATGTTTTCTTGAGTTGAGGGGTCCCAAACAGAGAATGCATATTCTATTATTTGCCTAAAAAGGTTAAATAACATTTTAGTTTTATGTTCTTATTTGATTTTTAGAAATTTCTTTTAATAAACTCTAATGCTTTGTTTGATTTTTTGATAGTTTCATCAATATGGGGATTCCATGACAGTTTTTCATTTATTATAACACCTAGGCATTTTGCGTTTTTACTCTGTGTTACTGGTTTACCATGAATAAAATAAGATATAATGTGTTTTAGATATCTTTATAAGTCAGCAGATCTCGAGACATAGTTTTAAGCAGTGGCGTTACTATGGGGGTGCGGACCGCACCTGGTGACACCTACCCTAGCGACGCTACTGGATCTACGTTCTTATTACGAACCTGTCCGCCGCGCACGAGATCATGCAGACGATCCCGCCAAACTCGTAGATCATCAAGGCGGTGATGGACGAGGAGTGGATGTTCAGCGTGGTGACCAGCTGGAAGTCGTTCTTGCCGTCCATCACGTGGATCAGGCGGTCACGGCTGCCGCTGACCAGTATGAAAGTGCCGGGATTTCCTGCCCTGGCGCCGAATCATCCACAGAGAGAAGATATGGAGAAATAAGTAGTGATTAGGAGACCAAATAACAACAAGAAAAACCTTTAAAAATCACTTTTTAACTCTTTCTCTCCGTAATTATTTAACACATTCTGGTGGAATCAACGCTGGTATCGTCAGTTAGGAGAGAAAGGGTTTAAAAAAAACCCACAGCTTTTACGAAGTGTAATTGTATCAATTACTTTTGGATCAGTCGTGTAATTAAATTTGTGGTAGATCTAGAATCTAGACCAATATCAATAAATCTGTGCGATATAAAAATATTTTGTACTGATTGTTTTGGTTTAGCGCTATTTCGTGCATTTAGCTTTCTCAATACGCTATGTCTGGGTGGATTTTACCGTGACTGGGTTTTTTAAAGCATTTTTAAAAAAAGGGGGGGGGGGGGAAACGACCTGGACTTGAACTCGTGACTCACCCTTTCTCGCGCTGACACGCTAACCACTCTGCTAGTGAGGAACTTGTGACTTGAGAAGAATGTCAAGTTATATATTGTTTGTTTCAATTTAGAGCGGCGACCTATAAAGGGGACTAATTCAACTTATACCACTACTTCAGTCAGGAGCAATTTCTTTCCCTTGTTCCAGATACCAAACAAAATAGTTCATTACCAATAGTTAATTAACTAACTAGTTATTTGTTTTAATTGATTTATTGAGGTAAACAAATATTGTGCAAAATTTTAGCCTGATACGAGATTGGGTGTCGGCGAAAGAACGTCTACACACTTGTTTACCAGACAGACAGTGAAATTAGTCCGTAACTCGAGGCCTCAGTGAAATTAGTCCGTAACTCGAGGCCTCAGTGAAATTAGTCCGTAACTCGAGGCCTCAGTAAAATTAGTCCGTAACTCGAGGCCTCAGTGAAACTAGTCCGTAAATCGAGGCCTCAGTGAAATTAGTCCATAAGTCGAGGTCTCAGTGAAATTAGTAAGAGACTTGAATTCTTAGTGAAGTCAGTCAGTGACTCGGCCTATTTAAGAGGGCTAGAGTTTGGGTCAGAGAGCAAGCTGAGCTCGACATGTAGAGTTGGAGCTAAGGAAGTTAGAGCAGGGCCAGCCTTAGGCATAGGCAAACTAGGCAGCCTCCTAAGGCTTCCAATTAGTACGGGCCTCGTGCAAGACAAAAACTTTGTTAAGATCTCAGACGTGGGAGAGTCTTTGACTCTGTTTACTAGCCTCTGTCTCTACTACGGAAATAGCGACAGGTCTATATGAATTTCAGTTATTTGTTGATTTAGATTTAGACACAGGCAGGTTTTCAATAAATTGGGTAATTTCATTTTCGCTAGAATAAGAGGGCTAGAGTTAAATGGATAGTGCTAGATAGCTAGTGCTAGACGGCAAGAACTAACTAGCTAGTTTTCGATTGCTAGGACTAAAGAGCTAGCGTTAGATGGCTAGAACTAGACGGCTAGAGTTAACGAGCTAGTTTTAGATGGCAAGAGCTAAAGAGCTAGTGTTAGATGCTAGAGTTAAATTATTAGTGTTAGACGGCTAGAGTTAAAGAGATAGTGTTAGATGGCTAGAGCTAAAGAGCTAGTGTTAGATACTAGAGTTAAATTATTAGTGCTAGACGGCTAGAGCTAACGAGCTAGTAGTAGATGACAAGAGCTAAAGAGCTAGTGTTAGATGCTAGAGTTAAATTATTAGTGCTAGACGGCTAGAGTTAAAGAGCTAGTGTTAGATACTAGAGTTAAATTATTAGTGCTAGACGGCTAGAGCTAACGAGCTAGTATTAGATGGCTAGAGCTAAAGAGCTAGTGTTAGATACTAGAATTAAATTATTAGTGCTAGACGGCTAGAGTTATAGAGACAGTGTTAGAAGGCTAGAGCTAAAGAGCTAGTGTTAGATACTAGAGTTAAATGACTAGTGCCAGATGGCTAGAGTTAAAGAGCTAGAGTTAAAGAGAAAGTGTTAGATGGCTAGAGTTAAAGAGCAAGTGTTAGATGGCTAGAGTTAAAGAGCAAGTGTTAGATGGTTAGAGTTAAAGAGCTAGAGTTATAGAGCAAGTGTTAGATGGCTAGAGTTAAAGAGCTAGATCTAGAACAACATTAACCTTAAACGGAGGAGAACACGATTGTAAAGCGACAAAATCGCCAAACTAAAGTAGGTCAATTTAAACTGGTCTAGAACAGAACTAAAGAATAAATACTTGCTTATTGGAGTAAAAAGCCAGGCAGGTGACCTCCCTATTGTGGGCCAGAATGGTCATAGTGTGTTCGTATGTGTCTTTACTGTACACAAATATGTTGCCCATTTTGTTGCCCGTCACAATGTACTTCCGGTCTGGACTCACCTGCACAAAGGTAAACGCAGACGTAAAATAATGGCGGTAAATCGGGGTGTAGAATAAATATATATTCCCGTTGTGGAAGTGCAGGATAGAAGGTGGTCAAGAGAGTAAATATTTGGCTTCTCGTCGAAATGTCTCAGGTTCGAGTCGGGTCGAGGGCAGACCATGCCAAGATGATTTTAATTTATAGTTAATCGAAGTAGGCGATGACCTTATTCCAAAATGTATGATTGTCATTAGACTTGAGACTATGTCTCTTCAAACTCAAGACCAATGGAAACTCCAAGGAGATGACTTAATGAAAGCAACTAACTGACTAAAATGGGATCTTACCAAATAAAAATTCGTTAAACCCGATTTTCCCATAGGGGGGGGGGGCATATTGTTAGACACTTGGGCGTAAGGGCGAGGTCAAAGGCCGAGAACCCAGGAAGAGACCCCCACATTTTCCTTTTCTATACTACATCAACCGTGCTTGTGTCCGCTATGGAAACCATTCGTTGTAGAGGGCCTGAACACTGACCTTCGACGTCGCAGCCTGTGGCCAGTGGAGACCAATGGTTCCTTGCCTCGTCGTACACAGCTGTGGTCTTTACTACTCGCTACTGCCCAGTGTTCAGGCCTTCTATGACAATTAGTCTCGTCTAGAGACTCAAGACCAATCGTTACTGAAGGCCTCAACACTGACCTAAACGTCACAACCTGTGGGCAGTTTAAATCAATAGCTCGTACAGACCTGTGACGTGGCTTAAACTTCCACGTTGTTACTTATAGATCTAGACCTCTTTGAGACACACTGTTCTTTTCCGAACCTTGACGGTTGTGATAACTCTGTCGTCCTCCTGCGACTCATCGCTCTGCGTCACTTCCGGGCTGGCTGGCGGCATCTCGGTGTACAGAATGCTCAGGCGGTCGTAGCAGATGAAGTTAGAGATCTGGATCCCCCACAGGTGGACGCTGTAGTCGTGGGACACTGTGACCAGCGTCTCGCGAACAGGCTCCCCGATGTTGTTGGACATGAAGATGTCAACATTTGCGATGGCTTTGCTGTGGTACACGGCAACATACCTAGAAAAACAAAAACAAAATATAGCTTTTATATAGTGCTACTTTCATGCTTATAGCATGCTCAGAGCGCTATGGTCCAATATCGTTTGTGGACCAGTGGGGTGAGGGGTATCCTGGAGAAGGTTTTCCGTGCTGCCTTTAGACCCTGCTCGAGTCGGATGTCGAATCTCGAGCCCCTTCATGGGTAGCCAAGCCAAGGCAAGTTCAAGCGTACTTAGCCTCTCGACCACAAAAGGGGAAGAATTATGCCATTAGTGTATATCTCATCTTCACCTTCACCCATCCCTTAGTCTGTTGGACCGTTGGGGCACCACACAAGATTTTGTCAACCGTCTGTCTCCATTCCACTCTGGTCTTTTGCATTGGTTAGAACCTCTTTCAATATCAGATCTGCCCATTCTTTTATGTTGTCTTTCCATCGCTTTCTCTGCCTCATCTTCTTTTCCCTGGTATTGTTCCCTGCAGGAATGGTCTTTGCGAGCCCCGAAGACCTTGTGATATGGCCAGAGAGTTTTCGTATGCATTTTTTTACAATAGTTAGCAGGTCATCGTGGGGTCGAATCGCTCTAGTAACACTGTTTCTTATCTCTGAATATAGAGTGTATATCTACTTAACGTTAGAGATGGACTCACACAACAACAAAATAAACGAGTATCTCCATTTAGTTCCGGGATTTGAACGCAAAACCTCTGCACTGGCGGTCATGAACCTCTAGATCTATATAGTTATATGATGCAAGCACTGCTCGACTCCGCATCAGATCTTTCAAATTTATTAATTATTATGGAATCGGTTCATCTGCACCCTGATGGGGATTCCTATCGGCCCAATCGTCTTCTCTAGCGGCCTCTAACGGCCTTCTCCTCCCGGGCGTAACGTTGAGGCTTAAGACCAGGGCGTTATCTTTTTTCAACGTAGTGTATAATTATACTTCTCATGAAGCATTGAGTATGAAAAATATAAAAAAAACAATAAAAAAAACGAAATATATATTTAATAAACGAGATTAAAATTAAATAGACGAATTTGCTGTCTTTACAAAATTAACCTTCTCTAGTAGACAAAACACAATGTATAAGTTATGTATACCGTCCAGCTGTACTGAAGGGGAGTGTTTAACTCTTTCTCTTCGTAATTATTTTCCTCGTTCTGATAGTATTATTCATTTTGATCATTTTGTATTTCACTCTCCTGTTAGGGTTAAACTTTAATAACTTTTGTGTTTGTTATTGGAAAATGTTATAGTTGGTATTAAATTGTAGGAGAATGCATGCTCTTTTTACACAACATAAAATTAAAGTTTATAAATCCAAAATTAAATTTAGTTTAATTAAGGTTGGCATTGGCAATTAGAAGCGAAAGAGTTAAAAACGAATGATCAACTAACTAGCGGAAATAAAGAAGAGTGTATACGAATATCAACTGTAGCGCATGGAGATATGGCTAAATTTATAGCTAAATCCTTTTTTGTATTATTTTGTTGGCAACAGTGAAATTCATTTAATCGTCCTTGACATTCTTTAGCCTACCTATTGTGAAACTCTACAATATGCAATGGAAGAAATCCTAATTGGAGCTCAACAGCAACAACAATAAAAAAAAAACTCACAGTGCCTAAAAATGGGAATCTTATTCTTTTTAAATCTCTACAAGAAGTATAATAATATGGCTTGTCTTCGAATCTAAAGATTTATGAGGATTGTAGTATTTCCCGTGGCAACGCAACCCCAGCTGTGACCTCTTTATATTTTGCCACATCCAAGGCAAGCATAACCATAGTCCGCCGGTGGTCGATTAAGATTTTTATTTCGCCGTATGCGTCTGTCCTCGGCGGCGGATTTTCTTTTGGTCTCAAACGTCTATCCCGCGGCCTTTGTGGGTGACCTGCAGCGGTCTCGTTCTGAAGCCGCCTGCAACCGGGTGCTCTCTTCTATGTCAGCTAAGACAAGTTGGCTTATATGTAAACAAGTATATGTTGGCCTCCTTCAGTCGTAGAGCGACTTTGGTTCATCTCGAACATTTTTTCACGTAGCTGTGGAGCCCTATTTTGGAGAGACCGTGAAAGCTACGGACAGCGAAAGAACATGGGCCTCAACTCTGGAAGAAAAGCGTGCCATGCCAGAAAGGGCCAGCTCCTCGTCCACTAAAGCGAAAGCCAACCTGCGATATAAGTATATATGTAAATGATATGTATAGGTATGGACTAAACTGGCTAAGCTAAGCTCAAAGTGTTAAGGGCCGTCACTCTGCTTACTTCTGCTTAATATTATTGAGGTCGTTGATGTCCCAGATGCACATGCAAGAGTTTTTGTAGGCCGTGGTCAGAAGTGTCTTGTTCGGGTTGTACACCATGGTGAAGATGCCGCCAACTTTCTGAGGCGTCTGAATGAAGAACGCCGGCACAGGTAACGCAGCCAGGTGCTGTTGTTAGACAAATGAAAGTATAAAAAAAATTAATTAAAAATCCAAATTTCTGAAAAGCAAATATGTAAAAAATCTGGCATTTGCCTTTCCATTAACATGTCTAGCCTTTACCAAAACCTTATTAGAAGGGGAGTGGGGAGGGAATAGGCGTTATAGCAGACGTGATGATTTTGTTGTTATTTTTAAATACTTTAGCTCACAATTTGACGTCGTCCGTATTAACAATCTTCAAGTCACTCTTTTCTTTTAAAGGTTTACATTTTGCCTTTTAAATTTGGAACACTTTATTTCCCCCACACTTCCCATTCTTGTAACAAATTGAAGCTTTTCACAAGTATTTATTGTCTAAGACACCACATGAATCAATGAATTATGTAACATACCAACCAGATGGTTAATTTAAAAAATGGTTATTAATTAATTTTGTCTGATGTTAGAAAGGTAAATACTTATACAGCAAAGAGATATGTGGCTTTAAATAAAGAGTTATTCCCCTAACATAAGTTTGTTTTTGTTATTTAATTATTTTTTTTTTTAATTTAATGTCAAAGACATGCACGAATTAATAACGAAAATGAACCAGATAGCTAATTAAAAAGCGGTAATCAATTAATTTTGTTTGATGTTGAAAAGGTAAATAATTCAAATAGCATAGAAATGTGTCCGTTCATAAAGAGTTATTTTCCTTAGATAAGCTATTTTGCTTATTCCATTGTTCTTCGTGTAATTTGGGCTGTGACGTTCTATATATTAGGGGCATGACAAAGCCAGTGCAGGAGCCGTTACCTGAGGCAACCCAGTCCGACAAGTCCACCCCGCTGTTACAAGGGAGGTGGGAAGTCCTACATCCGAGGGGCATGACAAAGCCAGTGCAGGAGCCGTTACCTGAGGCAACCCAGTCCGACAAGTCCACCCCGCTGTTACAAAGGAGGTGGGAAGTCCTACATCCGAGGGGCATGACAAAGCCAGTGCAGGAGCCGTTACCTGAGGCAACCCAGTCCGACAAGTCCACCCCGCTGTTACAAGGGAGGTGGGAAGTCCTACATCCGAGGGGCATGACAAAGCCAGTGCAGGAGCCGTTACCTGAGGCAACCCAGTCCGACAAGTCCACCCCGCTGTTACAAAGGAGGTGGGAAGTCCTACATCCGAGGGGCATGACAAAGCCAGTGCAGGAGCCGTTACCTGAGGCAACCCAGTCCGACAAGTCCACCCCGCTGTTACAAGGGAGGTGGGAAGTCCTACATCCGAGGGGCATGACAAAGCCAGTGCAGGAGCCGTTACCTGAGGCAACCCAGTCCGACAAGTCCACCCCGCTGTTACAAAGGAGGTGGGAAGTCCTACATCCGAGGGGCATGACAAAGCCAGTGCAGGAGCCGTTACCTGAGGCAACCCAGTCCGACAAGTCCACCCCGCTGTTACAAGGGAGGTGGGAAGTCCTACATCCGAGGGGCATGACAAAGCCAGTGCAGGAGCCGTTACCTGAGGCAACCCAGTCCGACAAGTCCACCCCGCTGTTACAAAGGAGGTGGGAAGTCCTACATCCGAGGGGCATGACAAAGCCAGTGCAGGAGCCGTTACCTGAGGCAACCCAGTCCGACAAGTCCACCCCGCTGTTACAAGGGAGGTGGGAAGTCCTACATCCGAGGGGCATGACAAAGCCAGTGCAGGAGCCGTTACCTGAGGCAACCCAGTCCGACAAGTCCACCCCGCTGTTACAAAGGAGGTGGGAAGTCCTACATCCGAGGGGCATGACAAAGCCAGTGCAGGAGCCGTTACCTGAGGCAACCCAGTCCGACAAGTCCACCCCGCTGTTACAAGGGAGGTGGGAAGTCCTACATCCGAGGGGCATGACAAAGCCAGTGCAGGAGCCGTTACCTGAGGCAACCCAGTCCGACAAGTCCACCCCGCTGTTACAAAGGAGGTGGGAAGTCCTACATCCGAGGGGCATGACAAAGCCAGTGCAGGAGCCGTTACCTGAGGCAACCCAGTCCGACAAGTCCACCCCGCTGTTACAAGGGAGGTGGGAAGTCCTACATCCGAGGGGCATGACAAAGCCAGTGCAGGAGCCGTTACCTGAGGCAACCCAGTCCGACAAGTCCACCCCGCTGTTACAAAGGAGGTGGGAAGTCCTACATCCGAGGGGCATGACAAAGCCAGTGCAGGAGCCGTTACCTGAGGCAACCCAGTCCGACAAGTCCACCCCGCTGTTACAAGGGAGGTGGGAAGTCCTACATCCGAGGGGCATGACAAAGCCAGTGCAGGAGCCGTTACCTGAGGCAACCTAGTCCGACAAGTCCACCCCGCTGTTACAAGGTAGGGTGGACGTCAAAAGAAGCGAAATAGGAGTGGCGGTTTCTACACGATATTGAAAAGTTTTTGTCAAAGTGTTGGTCATCGTCACGTGAAGCCACTAAGCTTTTTTGTTTTGTCAAGAATTGCAATATTGACTCCCTTAGCAAATATTGTGTTGCTGTTTTTTTTTTATGGAGGAATCGTATTTTGCAGTAAATGTTTTAAAGACCGTTTGACTAGTTTGAGGTGTTCAACATTCTTGGCTTCATTGCCGAAACCGAAACTTCAATAAATTGTGGGAAGCGTGGTCGAGAACTTGGCTTGGCTTGGCTACCTAGAATGGGACTCGAGGTTCGACACCCGACTCGGGCAGAGTTGTGTTTACTGAGCGCCTAAAGGCAGCACGGAAAATCAACTTCTAGATACCCCCTCCCACCCACTGGTCCACAAAAGAGATTGGACCACAAGCGCTCTGAGCATGCTATAGGCATGAAAGTAGCGCTATATAAAAGCTATAATAATTCAGATCAGCGCTGCTCGACTAGTCATGCGCAAAGAGTTTTCCCCTCAAAGTCCGAGGACCTTTTCAGTAAACGGACCAAGAGGTTTGGAACTCACGTACTATAAACAATAACTCATACATCAAGACATCTCTTTAAAAACATTTTTAGTGCAGTTTCCTTTTTTTTATTTTGTTCTATGTCTTTGTCTCTCGAGATGCGGGAAAAAGTATGCAGGTCGCAACTGGGTTTGCGTAGTCATGTGAAACATTCTTACTTAGACTTAGGTCCTCCCGCGCCGTTCGGCGCATTGGGCGGCAAGCTGTCTCCATAAAGATCTGTCATTGGCAATGTCTGAAGCCTCCTCCCACCTGGTGTCCCCTGTTCTGAGGTCCTCCATGAAGGTGTGTCGCCAACTAATACGAGGACGTCCCTGTTTGCGCTTTCCTCGTATTGGCTTCCAATACGGCGTGAAATATTCACTCATTCTTAATCTTTGAAATCGAAGACATTGCTAATGGTATTCTGTTATATTCTCAAAACGTTGTGTTTGTCGACAGCGCCATTGTTGACCTCCTCCAGGCATAAAGACTATGTTTCATCTCGTAGAACAAGCGAGATGAAAGCCTGGGCATTATTTATGTTGGGAACGATGTCGCCCACACAATAGTTGCGCCCTTTCCACGCAGCTGATGTGTCCAAAGGAACGGAATTATCCTATACAGTTTGGGATAAGAAGCGCAGCAGGTTGACAGGGCTATGTAAAGAAAATTATTACTCTCATTTCTTTTACAATGTCAGTAGCGAGAGGGTTTAATTCATCCCTCAGGCCTCTCAAAGCTTTCACCCCTATATTTCGTTTCGTTTCGATCAAGGCAATAATGTACTTACTACTAAAAATATGGAATGAAACAGATGAACATGTCCGCCACTGAAACCAAGAAAAAGAATCCGGTTTTCTACTTTTGCGCACGTGGCGTGAGCGCCCTCTATACTCGTGTGACTCTTGATCTGGCGGTCTTCTGCTGTAAGCTGATTTACATAATCAAACAAAAAGACAATATAATATTTAAATCTAATTGTTTCGTTTCTAAATATTATTTTATATGGCGACAACGCTTATTTGATGAGGTCTGCACCTATGGTGGGCAAAGTAAAAAATGTTTGTAAAAATGTTTTACTTATTTCGGATGTTACTTCAGAGATGAAACGTCCAAACCTCCCGCAGGACGACGGGGAATGGGAGCGGGCAGGGTTTGAACCCGGGACCATCGATAAGTACGAACGACAGTCCAGCGTGCAAACCGCCGACCAGGCCACACAGGACTTCGAAGAGAACGCGCCTTTTTTTTTTTAATTGGGAAAAAAATAAGGGGGAGGGGGGAGAGAAGAAATGTAGCGGTAAGAGGTTTTACGAACCTATGAGTTTTAAAAAAAGGGAGGGGGTGCTAAGTGTTTTGCCTAAACGATAAAGCCAAAATAGGCAGAGTCACTAACCGACTTCACAGAGAATTTGAGTCACTGACTGTTTTCACTGAGGCTTCGAGTCACTTAATATTTTGACTGAGGATTAGAGTCACTGACTTCACCGATGCCTTGAACTTGTGTGTATCGCACTTCTGCAGCTTGAAATGGAGAGAATCATTTGGTGGAACTTCTCCAGCGGGAGGAGATCGAAGTGCTCCTCCAGGCCATAACTACCAGAGCAAGACCCAAACAGGGCGCTCTCAATTCCTAAAAAAAAAGTTGCCGCTTATGACGATTTACCCAAGTTCCAAACGTTCCGAAATTCCGGGTCTGACTTGGTTGATACTGTCTCCCAATATTTAAACCATATGCAGTGGCGTACCTCGGGAGGGAGGAGGGGGTCGAAATCTGAAAATCACCCCGGGCCCCCACTTGAAGGGGGCCCCCAAATTAGTGTCCAAAATTTTTATTACATTAAATATTCAGCCAATGCCATGTTATCTTGCTATTCATGTTGTTATGTAAATTAGAGACCTTGTTGCACACATTAGAGACTACATGATGTCATGACATGATGTCGAATCTGAAATGCATGAGCCCCTAAAGATGCCAAGAATCCGAGCCCTCAAAACCCTTGCTACACCACTGACCATGTGTTAGCGAAATTCTACGTAAGCTATATCCCTGGAAATTTTTCAATAGACATCTGACATTTATCTCTGACATCTAGCATCAATTATCTTTGACATGTAGCGTCACAAATCTCTGTCATATAGCGACATTTATCTCTGACTTTTAAGTAACATCAAGCGGCATTTATCTCCGACATTTAACGAACATCTAGCGATATTTATCTCCGACATCTAGCATCAATTATCTTTGACATGTAGCGTCACAAATCTCTGTCATATAGCGACATTTATCTCTGACATTTAAAGAACATCTAGCGACATTTATCTCTGGCATTTATCTCTGACATTTAACGAACATCTAGCGACATTTATTTCTGACATCTATCATTCGTGCACACTGAAATCAATACTAATAACTCAATGGTTGAGATTGAAATAATCTGCAAGTTTGGTTAATAATGATTTTTGAAATATAAAACGTTAATTAATAAATTCACTATTAATTATGAGTAATTATTAAATATTTAAATGTCAAATAATTTAATATTAAAAAGGGAAAAAAAGGAAGTAAGGCCAAAATGAAATAAAAATAAAGCCAAAATAAAAATTGTAAAGCCAAAATACATCTAAAAAAAAAGGGACAACGTAGTGTGTGTGCGACACCTACAATGATGAGATCCCCAGTCTTAGTGATGGCGTAGACCAGCCCGTTGCTGACCCCGTTGCCACACGTGATGTCAAGGAAGTTGTGATGTTTATTGTTGCCTAGGATACCAGGTCTCCCGTATAGTGGCTGGACTGAAAAACGTTTCACTGCACATTAGAACGTCCACAAACACTACAAGGAGGCGTGGCAGAGGGATAGAAACCCTTTTTGGTTACGTAACTGAGAGGGCACGAGCTCGAATCCCGCTGTAGACTAGATTTGGCTCAAGGTGAGCTTTATTTCTAAGCACATAAAGGTTGCACGAAAACTTTATCACAGATACCTATATAGCAGGGGTTCTCAACCTGTGGGTCGCGACCCTCTTGGGGTTCGATTGACGATTTGCCAGGGGTCGCCTAAGACCATCGAAAAAATGGATTGTTATTGTCTATTCTTCTGTTGCTGTATGTATGTGCGGGGGGGGGGGTCGCGGCAGAGTGGGGGATTGTAAAAAGGGGTCGTTGAGCCTAAAAGGTTGAGAACCGCTGCTATATAGGAACACAAGTACGCACTACACAAAAGCAATAATAATAAAATATAACATCGCCGTACCACTGTCTCATAATTTAAGAAAAACTGAGATAGAAAAACAAAGAAAATATGGGAACCTAGGCTTGGAGTTTAAGCGTCTATGGAAATTGTCCAAAATAACAAAAGACCCCATTGTTATATCAACCGAGGGGATTATAACAACTGACCTCACAGACACCTTCAAGGCCCTTAACATTCCTAGGAACATCCTCGTTGTCTGTCAGAGGGCGGTACTGCTGCAGACCTGCCACATCACCAGAAAAATTTCTCGGTGGAAACTGTTAAAGGGATTACGATGAATTTTGTTTCTCTTTAGCGAAACTCGACCCTGGCAGCGCCAGAGAATGAATACTCGTTCGTTTCTAACATAATAATAATAACGGTGGATTTTAATCGCCCTGATCTGTTGTTTATTGATTAAAAAAAAAAGAAAAAAAAACGCTACCATTATTGAAATGCCCGTACCATTGCGTCACAATATAAGAAAAACTGAAATAGAAAAACAAAGAAAATATGGTAACCTTGGCTCGGCGGTCAAGCGTTTATGGAAGTTATCTAAAATAACAATATAGCCCATTGTTATATCAACTGAGGGAATAATGACAAATGACATCACAGACACCGTAATGCCCCTAAACATTCCCGAGAAGATTCTCATTGCCTGTCAGAGGGCGGTTTTGCTGCAGACCTGAAACATCATCAGATAATTCCGCAGTGGACACTGATAAAGAGACTTCAATTAATTTTGTTTCTCTTTAGCAAAACTCGACCCTGTTAGTGCTCGTTCGTTTCTAACATAATAATAATTATAATAATTATGTCAATAAGCCTAATAATAGTAATAGTCTAGACTAACAATGAGGTTTATTTCGTTATATCCCTTTAGATTACTAGATTTTCTTTATAAAATAAATAAATTATAAATATCTACTAGTTAAGACTAATTGATTAACTAAAAAGTTGATTTTTTTTTAATTGATGTATGTGTTGTCATCGAGCATAAACTTGTATGCAAAATTGGATGAGGACTGTAAGAATAGATAAATGGAGGAAGAGATCAAAGCATAAAGATACAGAGTCGTAAAAATAGATGTAGCTTCCCTTTAATGAATTTCGATTATTGCAGTGCTGCAAATAAAAATAGCTAAAAACGATTATTGATGCTTTAACTCTTTCTCTCCTAATTAACGATAACAACGTTGATTTTATCGCATTAAAATAAATTTAGTTTTGGTTTTATAAACTATAATTTGTGTTGTATAGAAAGAGCATGCATTCTCTTAAAATTCTATACCAAAAGTAACGTTTTGTGATTGAAAACAAAGATGTTATTGAAGTTTGATCCTAACAGGGTAGAATGTACAAATGTGAAAAATGAACAATTCTGTCAGAATGTCGAAAAATAATTGCGGAGATAAAGAATTCAATATGGTGTGGATTCGAACTAAATACAATATGGACTTGCCTTTTTTGTTTTTATGATAAACCTGTGCTACGATTATGAATACACCGAATTACTTGACCAGGACAGCAAGTGTTTTTGTATTAGGAAGCTACCATCTTCACTTATTAGGAGGCGCGGTGGGTTAGCGGTGAAGCGCTTGGCTACCGAACCGGAAATTCCGGCTTCGAATCCTGGTGAAGACTGGGATTTTTAATTTCGGGATCTTTGGGCTTCCGCCCAGCTCTAAATGGGTACCTGACATTAGTTGGGGAAAAGTAAAGGCGGTTGGTCGTTGTGCTGGCCACATCACACCCTCGTTAACCGTAGGCCACAGAAACAGATGACCTTCACACCATCTGCCCCAAAGACCACAAGGTCTGAAAGGGGAACTTTACTTTTATCTTCACTTATTACTGCAATGGCAGTGACAAACTAACTAAGTAGATTTATCCTTTTTCTTTTTAAGAAGAAAAAGCAACAGTACAACAACAAAAATTTGATATAATATAAGAGTGATGGACAGAGTGTCACAAAAAACATAAAGTACCAATAGGCACCGTCGTCTGAAAAGTTTCAGTGCTTAAAAAGTTTGGGTACCAAAATTTGAGATGCCGACATCCCGCCGTCACGAAGAATTTGCCGCACTCGGAGAAAGCCACTGCTCTGATGATATCTGTGAATTAAAAAAGCACTTGCCAACTGCAAAATTTTAAGCTTAAATATCTTAACCTGACTCAGACCGAGACCATTCCTTATACAAGGCCTTAACACTGACCATCAATGTCATAGCCTGTGGGCAGTTTAGACCCATAACTCGTTGCCACGTCGTACAGACCTGTGAGTTGGCAACTAAACTGCCCACAGGCTGTGACGCTGCAGGTCAGTGTTCAGGCCTTCTAAAACGATTGGTCTCGCTCAGACGAAGTCGTTTTCTGCAGGGGTTCATCCAACAGACAGGGTAAGCCCCGACAATGCGCACCTGTCTTGTCTTATAAGTTATGCATGTTTCTCCAAACCAGTTTAAACTCTACTAACTCAAGGGTTTTCCTGGCTGAATCAGGCAACCCTTCCATGCTCTGATGGGGCTTAAATGTGTCCTGTCAAAAAATAACTAGTGCATCTTCGCACAAAACGTGTACCCTTATTTCTGACGTCATTCTGGGGACTGTAGAGCTCTTTTGACTATATTTCATAATTTTGCATTTGTATATGTCATTTTGGTTTAATATTTTATTACTAGATTTCGAATTGTCTTTTTCTTTCCCTCTTAATAATAATAAAAAAAATGTTCTATAAATATTTATTAAACATTCTAGATCTAGTGACTTAACATAAAGAGTTATTCTTCTTGAGCTTACCGACGATTTTATTGGTTGCTAAGCGATGCTTTTCTGGCCACGCCCACACGTTGACCTCGTTGTCGTGTTCCAGCCCTACGGTCACGATGACATCCATAGAGGGACTAAACAGGACGTACTTGATACCGAAGTCATGGCCGTACAGTGAGGCTATTTCTACACCATCCTAGTGAAAATAGATGTGTCAGTGCATGAAATATACGGTACGCGCCGTTTAGGCGCAGCCGTTTTGGCGCGACCCTTTTGACGCAGACGTTTTTGTCGCGAGACGTTTTGGCTCAGGGGACAAACTCATACAAAACAAAGATACGTATCATTATTTTGAAAGAAATAATACAACGAACGTAAATAACGTGCGCCAAAACGCTGCGCCAAAACGGCTCCACCAAAACGTCCAGCTTCGTGAAATATATATGGGATGTGTTGTTCGGTGGGGTGGGTGCCTTGATTTGTAATCCAATGTAAATCACGAATTTTTCAATAAGAGATTTGGCTCGAACTGACACCATAACGAATGTTTTTTTTCCAAGATGACCCGTTTCCCCCACATGTCCACAACAATAAAAGATTGGACCATAGTGCACTGAGTATGCTATGGAATAATGGAAGACCTGTTTCCGTGTGATCATCGCGAGTTGTCCATAAAGGATGACTTTTGTGATACATTCATCCGTGGGGCATGACTAAGCCAGAGCAAGCGGAGGAGGAGGGTGAAGATGCTGTAGAGACCCAAATTCCTCCAATAAAAGAATGTTATAGAACGGGCACTCGAAGTGTGGTCATCAATGTTGACTACTGCGCACACACAGCAAGAGAGTAGTCCGCACTATGAAGAGGCGCCTCGACGGAAACGTCTAGTATTGGAACGTAGACAAGCCAATAACAACAGCCATTACAGTCAATGAGAGGAGACAGAGAGACAGAGAAAGATATAGACAGAGAGAGAGAGAGAGACATATAGAGAGACAGGTAGACACATATATATATATACATAGAGAGAGACACAGAGATCAGATAGAGAGACAGGCAGAAAGAGAGAGAGTTGAAGAGACAATAAATAAAGATTTTATTACATAAGAATATACCAATAAGAGAATAGGTCTAGCTTAACTATGAAACTATATTACGAAACAAATATATCAATAATTAATAGTAACATTAACATAGTTATTCTTTACCACGCACTAAAAATCTAAATAAGCTAAAATGTTGATTAACAGCCCTTAACCCTCTAATCTCTAGCAGGTGATCTATTAATCCTATTCAATTGCAGCCTACCTTAACCCTCCAAATCCTAGCAGCTGGTCTGTAGCCAATCTCTCCAGTCACAATCAGTTTACCATCAGAAGAAAAGTTCACGGACGAGACACAGTTTTTATTAAGATGAATGTACTTCACTTGACTGGAAACAAGAAAACATTTTTATTAATTCTAAATTAGCCGTAGCATTTTGATGGCCGATAGGGATAATGGCGCCTTTGACGCCGATTCCCTACTGGACCGTATTAAATTTGATTAAGACTGGTTTAGCTCAGTGGTTCAATTGTAGCATTGAATCTAATATAACTAGCCGATGTAAGCGCATTAATTCTTATTGGAATAAACTTGAACAGACTTCTTTTAAAACAAACTGAAATATTGCTTTTTTTTAATATACACAGCTTCAGCTTGAATGTGGATGTATGCAGAGCCGGCACGGCTACAGCCCCGGGTACTCTAAAAGAAAGGGGCCTCCGCGAAAAAAGAATAATAAATCGGAATTTCGACAAGCCAGGACAGTACAGGTACCACCAGTAAAGGTACTTCCAGTAAAAGTGCCTACAGTAAATGTACCTAACTAAAGGTTACAGGGTTTTGAATTGTGTCGATTTAAATTACCTGTTGGTTTCTGCATCAAGTATAACAAGGACACCTGCAGCTGTGTGGGCCACAAGGCTGCTGTTTCGGTCACAGGCCAGGCAACTGATGTTATTACAGGACATCCCCAGTACCAGATCCAGATTCATGACCGATAACTGGAAAGAAGGCTATAGATCAGTAAGCCAATAGGTTTTATTTACTTTGGCAATAGGTATTGGTTAACAAGTCAAGCCTACATTGACATCGATAAATATATGTGTGTTAACTGAAAATTTTAATGTAAAAGTAAAGTAAAAGTTCCCCTATGAGACCTTGTGGTCTATAAGGCATCTGTTTCTGTGGCCAGGACAATGACCAACTGCCTTTACTTTCCACAACTAACGTCAGGTACCCATTACCTGGGTGGAGTCACCCAAAGATCCCAAAATCCCAGTCTTCACCAGGATTCGAACCAGAAACCCTCGGTTCGGAAGCCAAGCGCTTTACCGCGCCTCCGAAAATTTCAATGATGATATTTAGATGTAGTTTGGTTCTAGAGTCTAGATTTAGACTACATTTGAATTTATTCTAATTTAGAATGGGTTCAATTTCTTGAACAGCCCACTCTAAAACTACTAGGCCTAACTAATTTCTAGAGATATCTAGAAAAATGACATAACTTAATGTCAATCTAGGATCTACATCTCGATATACAGTACCGAGCAATGCTTCTCAGTCTCAACGTGGCGCACGGGTGGAAAATTTTTTTTTACAGCAGACGATTAGGTCTATAGCCCACTATAGGGAAGCAAAACAGAACTCCGTTGGGGTGTCTTATAAGGACCGAGTCCATTGCACTGGCGGGGATGGAAGAGAGCTCCAACAATCCTGTCATTATCCACACACCGTTCCTCAAGGGGCCGTTCTATGGCGGACACCAGCAAGGCTGAGCTTGTACAGAGAAGGAGTAGACGTTTTCCTCTGTGTGCTTGGCCTAAGGCCTCACCTCTAGCCCGAGCATCTTGGAATGCGATCGAGTCATCGTTAAAAAAGGATATCACAAATTTACATCTTTTGGATGTATCCCAGAGGGCTGGAAAGGAGCTTCCTTGAGCTTAGAGTTAAAGTTCGACTCAGCACTCCATAACTAAATTAAATAATATTACTAATACTACTACTGAACTCGGCAACAGATCTATTTCGTAATTGCGAGATATTAGCACAAAAGTACCTCGACAGGAATTGCTTCTAAATTCTTTCATGGATTCTGTTGGTCAAGCTCCGTCAAACAAGAGCTCCACTACAAGACTAATCACTTTAAGAGCAACATAATATTGTTTATTTGGCTAGTGGCCATGTTTTAGTTGGAATCGATGCAACTTTGGCGAGCCAATGGGAAAACCCGAAGTTTTGCCTGTGAAATGTTTTGAGACTCCAGTGAATAACAATTTTAGAACAAAAACGTGACTCAAAAGCCACTTAAAAGATTATTCACCGCTATCTTTTTTGTTTAAAATTTGATATATAATTTGATTGTACAGTGTAAAAAACTAGTTTTTTAAAAATGTATAGTGTATCAAAATCAGACTGATGCGCTCCCTGGTCATGGCCAATTTTTACATGCTTGTGAGTCTTGGACGCTGACTGCAGAGCTAGAGAGGAGGATCCTAGCAATGGCATTGAGATGCTACAGAAGGATCCTAGGTATCACGTTCAAAGACAGCATCACAAACCAAGAGATTAGAGACAGGGTTACTGCAGCCATTGGACCCACAGATGACCTATAGTAAAAAAAAAACGCAAGCTAAAAATCCATGACCATATCACAAGATCTTCTGGGCTCGCAAAGACCATCTTTCAGGGAACAGTACCGGGAAAAAGAAGAAGAGGCAGACAGAGAAAGCGATGGGAGAACAACATAAAAGATTGGACGGGCCAGCCATTGAAAGAGGTTCTAACCAAAGCAAAAGACAGAGAGGAATGGAGGAAGACTGTCGACGAATCTTCCGTGGTGCCCCAACGGTCCAACAGACTAATGGATAGGTAAATGTAAAGTAAAGGTACAGTGTATCAATGCGTCCGTATTTGGTACACCGGATACACCAAACATCGCTCTTTCGCTTGTAGTACAAAGTATCTTTCAATATGGCGTCCTAGATTTTGTTTATTCATTTCAAAAGCTCTCCCCCAATTTATTACTTTTTTCTTTGGGTTCCATTATATCGCTACCACATTTCTTAATATCGATCTTTCTTCATTGTCTCTCTTAATGTATTTATTGCTTATGAGCATAAAAAAGGATCTTAAAAAGCTGAAATAATTAGACCTACTATTTTTTTTTGTTCAATTTCACATCTACAAATTGGACGAGATAATTTACTGTAATAATAATAATAATAAGGCTTGTCTTCGAGTCAAAAGATTAATGAAGAAAGCAGTGTTTCCCGTGGCTCCGCAGCTGAGGCTGTGACCTACATATTTTGCCACAACCAGTGCTGGTATAACCATTCCCGGGCTTGCTGCCCTGCCTCATCGTGGCGCCCGGGTGGAAACGGTCGAGAGAAGGGACGGCTAGGCCGAATGGGTAGCGAAACAAGGCTCCCGCGGGAGTGCCTAAGAGGGTGTGAGAACATCCTTATTGCACTGTGCGGGGATGTAAAAGAGCTCCCGCAGCGATCTGTCAACATACAGGAGCCGTCCCTCAAGGGGCCGTTACATGAATGGCGTGTCCCGCAAGGTTAGCCTGGTAAATTAAAGGAACATGACGGTAGTCCCGATGGGCCGGCTTTTTGACCGAGTCTCTAGTCCGCGAGTCCGGAGTGTCCGTGTCCACCGGAAGTGAACGCGAAATCAAACTCTTCAGTTTAACTCCGAGTCTCATCCCCCCCCCCCCCCCCGTCAGACAGGGTGGCGTGAAGAAGAAACTCGCCGCCCACTTCAGGCAGGTGAAAGGGCGCTCTTGTTCGCTTTGGCGAGTTCCAAGTGCGATGCACAACTTTACAAGACAATTTCAGATGGCATAAACCATTCTCCGCCGGTGGTCGATTTAGATTTTCTTTTTGCCGTTAACTTCCGTCCTCGGCAGCAAATTTTCTTCTGGTCTCAAATGTTTAATAAAACAACATAAACAACAACAAAAAAAAACGCTAAACAAAAAATGCATTCGAAATATAGATGTTTTATTTAATCATTTCAATCTATAAACATTTATCAGCGCCTCAATTTGTTTGAAATTCAACTCCAGTACAAAATGCTGATACTGAAAGACAGAGACAACCAGAAAAATAAGGCCCATCTGTTTCTATGTCCGAAGGTTCAAGAGGGTGTCATGTGACCAGCACATTTTCTTCAACTAATTTCAAACCCCATTAGAGTTGGGTGGACGCAAGGTGGTCCTAAAAAAAAATCCTAAAAGTTCAAAATCCCACTTAACCATCCGTCCTCCCCCCCCCCCCCCGAAAATGGCCGTTTACTGGCTCAACATTGAGCAGGCAAACAGGACCTTCGCAACACTTGTCAAGGATTACGCTTCTGAATGAGAGACGAGGCCTTGACTAAGATCATTCCCAGTCGTACTATCGATTCAAGCATATTAAAAGCTGGCTGGATAAGGGGGCGTAATAGACTGCACTCTCCCACGATACGCTACAGCATAGTTCCCAAACTTAGCGAAACACTTTGCTTATTATTTTTTTTAGAAAGATTAATTCAGGCGGTGGCTTCTAGCTAATTATTCAAATAGTGGAATGCCTAGTCAGGCCTCGCGGAACACTTGGGAACACAGTTTGGGAAACGCTGCGCTACTGCAAGTGGAAGCTGTTATGTAGTACAGAGCTTGCTCCTATCAACACAGCATCAGCTAACACTATTCAAGTAAGACTGAAACAAAACAAAAATAATATTCCAAAACCAACGAAACAAAAAATTCCCCATGTCTTCAATAAAAATCAACCAATAAGATTTTATCTACACACTTGAAACAATTGAAAGCTATCAAAAAACAGCTATCCATATTTATACTTTATACAGACGGATCGGCTTTCAAAGCTACCATCAATGCTGGTCTTGGTGCCTTCCTGGTCTTCCCTAAAAATAAACACTTTGAGATAAGCGCACCCTGTGGCGATTACTGCTCAAACTTCCAAGCCGAAATTGAGGCGATTACCATAGCACTACAGACAGGGGAAAACAAATTATATGAAGGAGTGCAAGCACCATCAGATATTGTTGTCTTTACACACTCCCAATCTACTCTGCAAGCACTTAACAGCAGCACCTCAAACAGCCCAAGAGAGTTGACAACACTCATTGTGATAATCCATCAGATGATATCAAAATTAAATATCAATATCACACTACAGTGGATCCCTGGACACATTGGTATCATGGGAAATGAAAAGGCCTATAAGCTATCAAAGGCAGGTTAATCTATGGAACAACCAGATAGACTTGTTAACTACCTCACCCTAAGGTCAATGTTAGTCAACAATCACAAAGAGGAGTGGCTCAACCAATGGGCATCAGGAAACACAAGCAGAGCCATGTACAAAGAAATGACTATGCCTAACAAACTGGACAGTATTAACTTCCTCCCCCGCAAAGAACAATCTACAATCTTCCAACTAAGAACAGGACACACACCACTATTAAATTACCACCTGAACAAAATAAACTCTACACAACTACCCCTTTGCAGACACTGCGCCCACCCCTTTGAAACCGTAAACCATATCCTCTTTGAATGCCCCTTCCTAATCCACCTTAGGCAGACCCTACTTCCACTACAGCCCAGCATAACCAACACCCTGTACGGCAGTGCTGAACAACTGAAGAAAACAGCGCACTTTTTTTCCTTGGCACAATCTGCAAAAGAGCTGACAGCTCAGCAGCAATAAAGCTGGCTAGAAGAAGAAGAAGAAGAATCTACACAGAAGAAACTGGATCGATCTAGTTTCATCCCAATTTGTTTTAAAGGAATTGTATGCCCTACTCTGAACCTTAGACTGCGATTTAAAAAAAAACAACATAGGGCACCCAAACATTACTAGATCTAGGTTTTTTTATTTTATTTTTTAGGTTTAATAAGACCTTTCAATCTTAATAAAAGAAAGATGGGGAAAGCAATACAGAAATTATGAATCGATACATTTTTTTTTTTCAAACTTAAAGCCCAACTTAGAGAGCCATAGCTGACCCATATGATACAAAAGTTATTCGGCACATCAAAATTTTTGCACACAGTGCAAGAGATTGGTATGTTATTTAAAAAAAAAAAAAAAAAAAAAAAGAATGAATCAAACCGTGACATTGGTGTCAGAAAGGCATTGAACATCACTGACCAATATTATATTGAAATATAAAAACAAATATAAACAAACCCCAAAATGATCTGTATACAGTCTTCGCTAACTCAGTGTCAGTAAAAATGTTTGCATAGCAATGACAAATAGTAACATAACAAATAGAGAAAAACAAATTCACATGCTTAATTAAAAAACAAAACACACACACAATCGTGTCATCTTAATGACCTATTTACACCCGTACTCACAACACTCTATTTTAGTACATACTAAAAAAAATGAAATATCGTGTATGTATGAAGTGAATTGGTTGAATTATAAACATGGAATTCACAAATTTAGGCTTTAGAGATGACTCTATTGATTTACACTTTAGAAAGAGGTACAGATTAAAAGCAGGGGGATATAATGCCTTAAGATAGCTTTAAATGAATAAATTATATATATTGTCATTTTGCATTATGCAGGGTGTAAGAAAAAGAAGGGAGGGGGTAATCATTATGTATAGGGAAGTAGTTATTAATTTAATCCACACACAGCTTTGGAAGAAAGGGCTAGAGCTCTCATTCAGATTAAACATACAATGATTGCAGAGGCCAATATAACTTGTACACTGAAAACACGGTATCATAATATGAGACAGAATTATTTTTTAAACAAATGTAGGCTCCCTTCACATCAAAAAAAGTGTATCAATTTTCATATTTTCAATGTCTAGTTCCATTGCATTATGCAATGCAAAAATCAGATATAAAGCTAATAAAAATAAACGGATTAGTATTCCAAAATTAGAATCCCTGTCTTAAAGACAGGCTTTTAAAGAGATCTATGAAGTATCCCACACTGCCCCACCTTCAGCTAATGATTCTGGGAAAGCAGAGGCAAGGTCAAGGTTACATCTGCCAGCGCAAAAGTACATTACTTATACATACAATTAGTTCAGTTGCAAACATTTGAACTGAAAAACAAATAAGAAAAAAAAAATGAAACAAATAGTGAGCTCATATAAAAACAAAAGTAAACAAAGATATGAAATGAACAAAGAGGAAATAATTATTTCCAAGATGTGTACTTGGACTAGACTTGATAAACATTCTTCAAGTGACTCAACATTTCAAACAGTGAAAAACAAAATCCTATTAAATTATTTCTACAGGAAGTGATAGGACTTTTCATAATATAAACAAAACAATAGCAAAAACTCATACCTTAGTACTATAAAGTCTGGCCAAAAGAGCTTAAGAATAGTTTTAAGTTTTTATGAAATGTTCAGCTTATCTATGAAGAAGAACTCCACTTTTACAAATCTACATCTCAGTAATGTACAAGCTATTTCCCTTTTTCAAAATCAACCACAATAATAAATTGACTAATTGGTTAATTTTTTTAATTGATTCGGGTATTGACATGTACCAAAACAAAAATAATAATAATTTTCAAGTTTCAACTTGATCCAAGAATGGGTGTGGGAAAAATAACATGCTCAAAATGTTTACTAGATAGAGTGAGTTGAGATAAGCTTTACAAAGAGGACTAATACCATTAAATATAAAGGATTCTTCTATGGGAAATAATTTCTTGTGGATAAAATTGAAATGTGATACAAAATAAAACTTGAGGAAGGACATTCATGGGCTGTATAGAAATTTTTGACAATCTTTTAAAAAAACAATTTTTTTTTTCAAAACAAAATATCGGGCATAATATGTTGATTTCAACTATGATTTCAAAAAATTGAACTCTCTATCTCATCATAACCTCTTGGCTTTTTATTATATAAATGTTATTTCTGATTTTCAGAATGATTTTCAAGAATCAAAACATGAATTATTTTTTTTTAGATGTGCAATAAAGATTTTTTTCAAAACTACCTCTAAAAGAATATTGAAAACAAAAAAATGCAATTACTACAAGAATAAACTGTTACCGTAGCAGATGCTAAATTTATACAACTAATTGTTTCATTTTTGATGGACATTGAACGTATCCCCCCCCCTCCCGAAATGATCAAGTTATTTTTTTCTGCTAAGAAAGTAATAAGATGAACAATTTCAACTAGTGCATTTAGACTGAGATAACATGAGATGTGAGTGAATCAACATTTTTTTATTCACAAAGGTAATAATCATAAAAGTGAATGATCATTTGCTATTAGAAATGATTGAGTCTGAGGGCTGAGATTTGCATGGTTAAAAGAAGTTTTTACTTAGACATATATGAAACCTTTAACATAATATGGTACTTTAATTAGCTTTTAACAATTAATAAATGTTATGTTGAAGACAAAGACATTTTAGATATGGTTCTTACATTCTGAAAAAAAAAAAAAATGGTGAACACAAAAAATAAATTTGTTATGCCCAATAGTTAAATTTGCTCAAATAGGAAGACTCCCCTTCTTTCTATTTGTGTGTCTTGTTTTGCCTCACTGGCTTGAAATAGTACAAGTCAAGAGAATAAGAAGTTTATTGGATGAGATGAATTCTGACAAAAATGAAACAGCTTTTTATAATGATTTTTTTTATTCAGAGTACAGTTAAAAAAGTAAAGATTCTCTTTCAGACCTTGTGATCTATAAGGCAGATGATGCACAGGTAATCTGTTTCAGTGGTCTATGGTTAATGAGGGTGTCGTGTGGCCAGCACAATGTCCAACCACCTTTCCGTTTTCCCCAACAGATGTCAGGTACTCATTAAAGTTAGGTGGACTCAAGAGGTGCCCTAAAGATCCAGAAATTAAAAATCCAAGTCTCCACTAAGATTCGAACCCAAGGACCCCCAGATTCGGATGTCAGCGCATCCTCTTGTTTTTACAGAGAAGGTTTACAAAATTATTTAACCATAGACAGTACCAATTTTTGTTTTGACTCCTTTTTTCTAACTCTAAGGAAACAAACTTTTGCCTTTATTTTGTTGTCTGATGAGTGTTCAAAAAAATAACATGAATGGATTGATTGAAATAGGGCAATGTTGAGAAAAATTAATAATTAATTAATATTAATTAATTAATAACTAGGTGTTCAATCATTTCACTGCAATAACTATACGAACAAACGAACACATGCAAGATTACCGAAGCCCTTTATGCAATTTTCATACAATCCAGTAATGTTGTAGACATTTTTTTGAAGCTACAGAAATATTTTTCTTACTATTAGTATAAATCTTATTGAGTGTTTAAAAATATTTCATATTTCCATATATATAATAAAGTTCATGTGTGTAAATAGATTTAAAAACTATAAACCACTTTTTTTTACCACTGTCTACCGCTTCGGTTTATGCATTCCAGATAATTATAATTATGACTAATTTGAAAGCACTTGATTTAATTGTTTAATAACTGAAATATGTAAACAGAACCATAAAAAAAAGTAAAATGTATAAATAAGCTTGGTAAAGATTAATGTGTTTATCAACATTCAGAAAGTAAATTGATTGTTTTAATCAATTACTAAATGAGTTATTCTGCAACCGATTTAAAAACTGTTCTCGTTTTCTGAAAAAAAAAAAAGAAAAAAAAATGTATTAGTAAAGATCTGATGAGGTTTTATTTGCATCAATTTTTCAATACAAAAAATGTTAGTTAAATAAACACCTAGCAGATAGCAGCAGATAATGATTTTGCCTGGAAAAGATGTGACATAAAATGTAGACCTAGCTGGGTGAAAAAGTGCTTCCTTTAATCCTTGGATTTAAAATCATTTAAACAAAACAATGACTTGACCAACATCTAATCTTTCACCTCAGAACCAGACAGGACAGAATGAGACAGCATATGTTCTGGAAGATAAAAATTGGAACTAGCATAATCTGTCCTTGTGGAGTGTCACCAGAGAATGGTGGCTCAGAGGTGTCCAAAGATCCCAAAATTTAAAATCACAGTTTTCACAAGGATTCGAACTCAGGACCCCAGGTTCAGAAGCCAAGCCCTTTACCACTCAGACAGCATGCCTTGACTGGGTTATTAGGTTGTTGGCATATGCGTAAGAAAAAAGCACTTGTTTTTGACTAGGAGAGATATTAATGTAAACAAGTAGGTATTAAGAAAAAGAGAAAGAAGGTTGAGGAAAAGACTAAGTATGATGTAAACATTTCAGATAAGTCTTTGTACCAGGATATATAAAATACCTACAACTAACTATGAGGCCATTGTTCAGTAGTCAGTGGTGGGTATTCTGTGATTGATAATTATTAATCATCAGTATCGTTACTGTGCTATATTTATTCAGCAATAATATTAGGTACATCAGTACAGTTTTTATTCTATTTGTACAAGTGATTTATATTTTATGTGATTTTGTCCATCACTGGATTATTTCTTTTATTGAACTGAGTTTGATTAAACTCAGAGAAAATATTTTCTACACTGTTTTATTTTCTACACTATTTCTTCAGTGTTTCCAAATAGAGGTGCCTACAAACTTGCATGTGTAATTTGAAAGGCAACAATGATCATTAAAATAAACTCATGACAGTCACATTTTTCTGTGGTCATTGGTTAACACAAACTGATACAAGGTCAAGATTTCCATTGGTGTGGCCTCACATTCAACTAGTTTAATTTTTATATGGGACTAACATGTAAAACAAATGCAAAGGTTCTCAAATGGGAAATAATGTCCACCGTCTGACAGAAGTTAACATTGACCCAGGACAAATCTGTACAAATGCTCCTTCTTCCCTAGAGCTATTAGAGCATGGAATGGGTTGCTTAAGCTAGCCAGGAAAACCAGTGACTTAGCAGACTTTAGGTCATAGGTTAATATGCATGACTAAATGCATGACACATAATTTTCTTTTTTGAAGTAACATCTGTATTATATAAGATAAGTCACTAATTATGTACAGGTAAGCAAGAAGCAGATGTATGGAAAATAAAAATGGAAAAATGATCCAATAAAACTATAATACTTACTTTCTTAAACTATAATACTTACTTTCTTAAACTATAATACTTACTTTCTTAAACTATAATACTTACTTTCTTAAACTATAATGCTTACTTTCTTAAACTATAATGCTTACTTTCTTAAACTATAATACTTACTTTCTTAAACTATAATACTTACTTTCTTAAACTATAATACTTACTTTCTTAAACTGTAGTACTTACTTTCTTAAACTGTAGTACTTACTTTCTTAAACTATAATACTTACTTTCTAAAACTATAATACTTACTTTCTTAAACTGTAGTACTTACTTTCTTAAACTATATTACTTACTTTCTTAAACTATATTACTTACTTTCTCAGATCCTCAGGATTGGCTACTCTAGCCTGCTCTCTCAGTTCATTTTGCTCTGCCTAATTTATAGATAAGAAAAAATAAATAAGAACTAAGAACATCAAAAACAATGGTGTCAGAGATAGTAAAATGCTTTTTAAAAGAGCCATAAAATCTTTGGAATATAGCCCATTTCATGACTAGACTGCACTATAGGGAGAGAGATGGTGACAAAAAAAAAAGGTATGGACAGTGAAAAAGCAATTAGCTCGGCTATGGAAGAAAACAGAGCAGAACGAAAAATGGCTGGTTCCACTACCCCCTAAACAAATGCTCCCTTTATCTGCTTCCTATAAGAATGGGAATGTCTTTCCAAATTAGGGCTCTGTAGTCACATGAAAAAGTGCTCTAGGAGATGAAAAATAGTCGCTCTACGGCTGAGTAGACCAACAACATGCCTTTTTGATAACTATATCACTAAGTGATAAGTTTAACACACTTATAATAGAATGTATTAGAAGCACATTAGGATATTAAAAATGTTAAAATATTTGGTACATAATTTTCAACTTAATTTACAGTTTCAAATTTATTAATGTTAAGGGAATTAATATTGAATGTCGTAAAAAAAAAAAGTCTTGAGATTTTCATGGCAGTGAAATCCAAGTCAATGCATGAGAACTAGCTCCAGAATAAAAATACTTCTATGTTCTCATTTTTATGCTAGAAGGCTCACAAAACTAGTCTGAGATAAGCTATGCAGTAGTTTTCACATCAAGCAGCTCTCTATATCATTTTTCTTACACATGAGTGTTTTGAGACCAGCGTCTTGTTTGAGCCTCTTGATAAAGTATGAATGTAAGGCGCACCTCTTCTAAAACTATTCTTTAAACTGGATATGGATCTAGACTTTATATTCTCTTTTTGTGGTAGAAGAAATCAGAAAGAAGATGGGGGTGGATCAAATGCATCTTGTACCAATCACAAATTAGCATCACAAAACAAGAGTGGAAGAGGGCAAACAAGAAGCACCAAGTGATGCTAGAAAGGGACACCTTTAAAGTTTGGTTACACCTAACAAGATAGAGAGGATGACCCAGGACAGGAGACTATGAAGATCCATTGTCAGCATCTCCAAAAGAGGTGACATGCTGTAAGTAAGTAAGTAATAATTATCCTTACTTTAGAAAGAAAATCTCTAGAGTATTACAGATAGGGCAGGCTATAAGAAAGTAATAATTATCTTTACTTTGGAAACAAAATCTCTAGAGTATTACAGATAGGGCAGATGATGTAAAGGCCATCTGTTTCTGTGGCCCACATTTAACAAGGGCGTCCTGGCCAGCACAATGATCAACCGCCTTTACTTTCCCCCAACTAATGTCAGGTACCTATTAGAGCTGGATTGACCCAAAGATCCCAAAATGAAAAATCCCCCAGTCTTCACCAGGATTCAAACTTGAGACCCAAGTTCATGAGCTAAGCGCTTTACAGCTCAGCCACTGGGCCTCCATGACAGATCAACTAAAACAAAAATTTGAAGAAAAAAAAAACTGACCTTTCTTCTAGCCTCTGCCCTTTTTTCCTCAATTTCCTTTTCTTCCCTCTTCTTTAGGTCTTCTTTGTACTGCTGCTGCTTTGCCTGTTTTTTAAAGAAGTGATAGCCAAAATAGTTAAAACAACTCACATCACATAGTAATAGTAATCATAGTTTATAACTTTATTTAGCACTGTTAATAAACCTGATGAAGGCTTAAGCAGCCATGAGACCATAACAGACATTAAAACAAGAATCAAGATGGATAGCGAATCGAAAAAAGTTTTGAACAGGTTCTTATTGAATATAATGAAGGATGTCTCAGCCTTCAGCTTTTATAACATATGGTCTTAGCTTTCAAATTGTTTTGTTTTAAATGTTTTGGATGTTACTTCAGAGCTGAAAATTATTACATACTAGCAGGATGGTTGGATATAGTGGTGGGAAGGGTTCAATCTCAGGGCCATAAAGATGACAATCCTGAGTACATACAACATGACCAGGCAGCCATCCAATGTCACTGAAGTTTGTAATTATGTGAAAGTTGTGTAAACGACAATTAATGTTTTAATTAACCTGAATTTTTAAAGTCATTAACAGGTTTGTTGTTTTTTTATGGGTTTTTTTGTTTGTTTTCTTTATCTTAGTTTAGCATCTAGAAATTTAGAAAAGTTAGTACAATACTAGCATAATCAATATGTAGCATTCTGTACATTCTGATGCCAATTATGATATCTATATTTTGCTTTATTGCTGCTCAAGTGAAGAGAGACTTTTAATTAATTTATTAATGACTTTAATCTATAATCTCTTTTTTTGTTCTGGTACACATAATATCACTAGCTTCAAAGATGAGATTTTCAGCTGTAAAGAAGCTGAATATGAAGTTTTGAAGGCAGTGAGTATTTCTCACTCATATGCTGACCTTTTGCTCTGCATTAATTATTAGAGAACAGATGAGAGAGGGATTGTGCTGTATTTTATTGCCTGCAGGGCTTAATGGATTCGATCTGTAGCTAATATATATGCAGAAATAATGTTTTATTTTCGGTTCATAGAAACAAGAATTAGATACTTTAACTTACAAGTCTATTGTACTTCTGTAATCTAACTTCTTCAGCCTGTCGTCTCCTGGCCTCATCTTCACTGCTGTTTCTGCCACCTATCACAAAAAAAAAAAGTATTTTATTTATATGTATAAAAATTTATAAGGGAAGCAGTGGCTAAGTGGTTAAGCGCTTGGCTTCTGAACCTGGGGTCCTAGGTTCCAATCTCTGAAGAGATTTTGAATTTCTGCATTTTTTGGGTGCCCCTGAGTCCACCAAGCTCTAATGAGTACCTGACTTAAGTTGAGGAAGGAAAGGCAGTTGGTCGTAGTGCTGGCAACATGACACCCTGCTTGTTAACTATTGGCCACAGAAACAGATGACCTTAATATCATCTGCCCATAGATCGCAAGGTCTAAAAGGGGACATTTACTTTTTATACAAATATCTATATTAATATAAATTTTTACTTTGTTACTTACTACTAATGTCAAGTGGTTTCAGATAATAATATTACATTAGTGGGTTGGTATTGTCATTCAGCAACTCTAAGATCTATCATAATAAAGTGGAATGCAGTCCTTTTCTTTTTGAAATTATAAAAATGCCAAGAGTAGCTAAATAGTTGGGTGGCTTCCTGGTCATGAGGTATGCGCGCTGAACTGTTGTTTGGATATGTTCCCAGGTTCATACCCAGCCCTGCTGCCATCTTCTGTCATCCTGCGGGAGGTTTGGACTAGAAATAACCTTCAACTCTAAAAGAACATCCAAAACATGTAAAACATTTTAATTTTTAAAATTTTAGTTTTCTAGCCAAGCACGGAAAAGTTTCAAAAGGGAAAAGATGCCACAGAGTTGCTATGTCATTAGTTTTAACCCTAACTACTCTATCATTCATACCTACAGTTCCCACATAGTGATATGTCTTGGGGACTGCTGCTTGTTTATATCTTTCATACTCAGCTGTTTCTCTTTGAGCCACTGTGTTAAAAGAAATAACAGAGTTACTATCAATGTAAAATACACATAGACTAACGATTTACAATTCAAAATACTACACATTTTTAATGGAAATTATTAAACAAAACCATGAGTAAAATCACTAAATTTAGAGAAACTTTAGAACACTAGACAAAATGGTAGGCTAAGGAAACAATAATATGCAAGCAAAATATTTTTAAAATCCTTTTCTAAAAAACAAAGCTTATCTGAGTGGTGTTATGGAGAGAGAGAGAAAGAGAGTGTGTTGTGAGTATGTTTCTATGGTGACGGTAGGAAGAGATTAGCAATTGGTTGGTGGCTATGCTAAGTGAATGATGGAAGATAAGCGGCATTGTCGTCAGGGGTCTTAAAAAGAACAGACGACTCCAGAATGTTAGAGTAAAAAGATGTGTTTTTGTTTTTGTTCAAAATACTTTAAATTATTTACTAAAGTCTACTACATTTATTTTATTTTATCACAAGTTGATTTTGTCTATATTGTAATAAAAATTATTTTTTGTATCGTTCACAAGGAAGTTATTCAAGTAATTTTAAGCTTTACATGCTGAAATATATATAAACCAACAAAGGCTTAGTTGTCTACCAGCAATTTGGTTCTACAAGCATCCACAAGGGGAAAAAACTCGGCACTAACAACTCAATAATGTAGACATATTTCCCTTATTTTATATCAAACAAAAAAATTAATTACCAATAATTAACAGACTAATTTGTTGTTTTTTTTCCTATTGATTCATGTTTTTTAAGAAACAATAAATAATTGTTTAAAATTTTTCTTGTTGGTATCATACAGATTTTCTATTTTTTAATAACCCTAAACTGACTAATAGTTGTTTGTTGTTTTTTTAATCATCTTGTCTATACCGATGAATAACTGTGCAAAGTTTCACCTTAATTCCAGTGTGTGGGAGAGATAACATGTACAAACTTTTGACCAGACAGGCCGACAGAGTGAGTTAATATAAGCTTAGAAAGAAAACACTAAACCATGACTTACAAATATAAAAACACAACCTAATAAAATACTCAGAAAGACACAGAGATAAAGGCACATTTCTTATACCAAATGATAGGAGTAATTTGTACAATGTGCTCCTTCCCTATAGTGCCATTAGAGCAAGGAATGGGTTGCCTGAATTAGAGTTTAAGTCTAGGACAAATTTGTACAAGTGCTCCTTCTTCCCTATAGTGCCATTAGAGCAAGGAATGGGTTGCCTGATTTAGTTTAAGTCTCCAATTAACATGCATGACTAGATCAGCACATGGTTACGTGTAGGTCGTAATTATCTTCTCTATTAAAGTAATGTCTGTAATTTCTTTTTTAGCTTATTACTTTAGTCACAGATACCTAATTTTAAAAAAAAACAATAGGAAAAGTAAAAAAAAAAAATCTTAGGTCATGCACTATGCGCGCTGAACTTAGGTCGATCGTTTCTATGATTCATAGCCTGCCTGCTGTCATCCCCCCCCCCCCCCGGGTCGTGCTGCGAACGGTTTGGGCTGGGATTTAGATTATCTTCAGAATCTGAAGGAACATCCGAAACATGTAGGCCTACATCATTTTACAAAACATTCTACTATTTCTACAAACTTTAACTTATCTCTAGATCTAGATAATATAGATCTACAAATAACTAAAATGTTATTTAACCTTGGTCAGGCCAATAATAGAATATGCATCCTCCGTTTGGGACCCCTCAACTCAAGATAACATTAAGAAACTGGAACAGACACAAAATAGAGCAGTGAGATTCATAACAAACGAATATTCACACTTAACCAGAGTAACACCTTTAGTAAAATCACTAAATTTAGAAAGCCTTCAGGACAGAAGACTCAAAAGTAAAGTAGCAATTATACATAAAACACTGAACCATTCAAATACAAAAACAAAATTTAATAAAATACTCTGAAAGACACAAAGATAAAGGCACATTCCTCGTCCTATATGCTAGGACAAATTTGTACAAATACTCCTTCTTCCCTAGTGCTATTAGAGCATGGAATGGGTTGCCTGAGCTAACCAGGAAAACCAGTGACTTGGCAGAATTTAAGTCATTGGTTAATATGCATGACTAAATGCATGACGCGTAGGGCGTAATCTTTTTTGAAGTAACGTCTGTATTATATAAAATTACGTCTGTATTATATAAGATAAGAAGATAAGATAGATTGGGTGTAATCTAAATTAGATTATGATTAGGCCTACTCTAGAAATATAACCTAGATCTATATAAACAAAGCTAATTAAAAAACAATAAAACAGTACTATTTAATAATCAAGAATAAGACCTAAAGCAGAATTACATCTAGGTAGTTTGATAAAATTTCAAACTTCATAGTCAAATAATAGGCCTATGTGAACAACCTACTTTTTTCACCAAGGCGGAAATCGTTAGTGAATTATATTGAACGATCGCACCTTTACGCGCCATATCAACAACCCCTTAAAATAATAATAATAAACGTCTTGGCAGCGAATATAAAAAAAGCAACAACAAAAACATTGAATACACATTCACACACCGATGAATGAGTAGGCCTGCCAAAGGGAGTTATCTGTCAAATTAGATCACGCTGAGTCTAACCTGGCATGCCAAACAATTCATTACACATCCAGCTTGCTGAATATAATAATAAGAATTGTCTTCGAGTCCGACGATTAATGCAGTATTTCTCGTGGCTACGCAGCCCCAGCTGTGACCTACATATTTTGCCACCCCCAGCGCAGGCATAACCATTGTCCGCCGGTGATCGATTTAGATTATCTTTTCGCAGTCTGTCCTCGGCAGCGGATGTTCTTCTTTTCCTGACCAACGTAACTGTCGGACCATAAGAATTCCCTCTATACTGTCCATACCGACGCTCGAAAAGACTAAATGCCTACTGGCCTTGTCAACATCTGCCAATATATCATTCTAAGTGGTCTGACTGCCTTTAGTAAAACCTTAGATAGTGCGCGTGGATCTATTCAAATTATAATTTTTCCAATACATTAGTCTTCTCTACTACCGCCATCTCACTCAACCACTCTATCACTGAATCTAATCTTCCTCTCTGAACTAGGGTGTCTTTTAAAGCAGCAGGGATCTTTCTACACGGCACAACCTTGGGCTTATTGATTCTGTCAATTTTTAAAGACACTTCTAACAACAGGGATCTTTCTACATGGCAGAACCTTGGGCTTATTGATTCTGTCAATTTTTAAAGACACTTCTAACAACAGGGATCTTTCTACATGGCAGAACCTTGGGCTTATTCATTCTATCAACTTTTAAAGACACTTCTAAAAACAGGGATCTTTCTACACGGCAGAACCTTGGGCTTATTGATTCTATCAATTTTTAAAGACACTTCTAACAACAGGGATCTTTCTGCATGGCAGAACCTTGGTCATCCAGCTCTAATAGGTACCCAACATTAGTTGGGGAAAGTAAAGGTGGTTGGTCATTGTCCTGGCCACATGACACCCTTGTTAACACAGAAACAGATGACCTTTACATCATCTGCTCTATAGAATGCAAGTTCTAAAAGAGGAAACTTTTTTACTTTACTTTTTTACCCAACTGTAATGGATACCTGACTTAAGTTGGGGATTATAAAGGTGGTTTGTCATTGTGCTAGCCCTACAACGCCCTTGCTCGTTATACTTTGGCCAAAGAAACATCATTTGCACTATAGATGATGAGAAGGGAACTTAAAAATATGTGCCTTGCCATGCTGCTATGAAGAGAACATCTATCATTTTACCAGCTGACAAGAAAGAATATATATGTATTTATTTATATATATAAATATATTATATATATATATATATAAATAAACTCTGAAGCCCCTGAATGAAATAGGCCCTATGCTAAATCATCAATCCAGAATCGCACCTTAAATGAGATGATCATTTAATCACATCTGCTTTTCATTGACTCAGCTCCTTGAGCCATTGCTCTACTCCAACCCCATGAGGTAGACAGCCACTATGAATGAGACTCATTTGGCTGTGGTTCATATATTAGTTTAATGCTGACCCATAGGTGGACAAAATGGGAGAAGGGGCGGGGGAAGCTCTGAGTTTGTGTGAAACACAAACTCTCTTTGTAATCTTGTCTTTTTTTTGTTTTCTTTACAAAAGAAATGTAATTGTGGATTATCAAAATGTATGTGCTTAGGCCTAACAAACATAGTGCCATAAATATTGTTTTTAAAAAGCATATAAACATTAAGGGAATTCTGGGAAGGAAGGCAAGGGAACACAATGTATACTGACAATAATTTGAAGCCTGGTACATGACTTCACTTTTCTTCCCAAATGAAAAGTAAAAGATGGGCTTCAGGGAAATCTCATTATAAACAAAACCCCATTCTCTTCATAACATGCTTAAAAATTTAAAAAAACACTATTTTTGTTCTCTCTTTATGATTTTAAAATAACAACTATTACTATTACCACATAGTCTAATGACGTGATGTGGGAAAATATGCAGGTCACAACTGGGTCTGCATAGTTATGTGAAACACTGCACGCATCCGTAATCTTCAGAATCAAAGACATTGCCAGTTTAATGAATTGCCTATCTAAAACAAAACAAATGAAGCACTTCAAATCTCTAGAAGTCGCTGATATTTTAAAATTTAAACTGATGGGGTGGTAAGGGTCATGGCATACTAGAGAAATGTTCTGAATGAATCTTTTCAGCATGGGGAGGAGAAGTGTGAGTCTAATAAATTTTGAACTACGATTAGGAGACATAAAGCTTCTTTAAGTATCATTTAAACTTTCTGAACTTTGCATAAAAAAGTTTTTCAATCATATTTTCCCCTTTTTTTGTGTTGGCGCATGAGATTTATAAAATATTGCATATTTCCATTGTTTTTTTAAATTAAACATGCTACTTGAATAGAAAGTAGGCATCTATATAATTCTCTTTATTTCAATGTGAAGGTTGTGGGTTGATAAAAAAAACGGTTTAAAACATTTCTCACTTTCATGCACTTTCTGACGTCTTCGTTGGTCAGGGGCAAAAACTGTGTAGGCATCACGACTATAATTTAAAAAAAAACAAAAAGACAATTGAAGAGAAAATTTCAATTCTTAATAGTGTGGATCACATATATCAAACACTCTATTTCGTTATCTAATTTTTTAAAAATTATTAGGGTTTATACATCTGAGAGTGTCTAAAAATAAAGATAGTATGGTCAAGTGACCAAATTAGATAGCTCTTCAAACAAAAATGTTCACTAAAACATTACAAGGTTAAAGAAAGTGAAGAATACACATGAAAAATTACATTGATGGCATTCTGGAGTGAATCAGGACATTGTTTTCAGCTTAATAACAGTAATGTGTGGAGTTGTGAAAGAGTCAACAGTAGCATCCCTATGACTTCCCACCACAAGGTTATAGGATAGTCAGGATGAATCTTAATAGTTTAATCTATGCGTGGGATGCATGGTCAAAAGGCTAAGTACGCTTCAACTTGGCTTGGTTTGGCTACCTATATACCATGTACATCTAGATTCAACACCTGACTCAAGCCTAAAGGCAGCAAGGAAAAACATTCTTCCAGATATCCCCCCACTGGTCCACAAATGAGATTGGACCATAGCGCGCTGAGCATGCTATAAGCATGAAAGTAATGCTATATAAAAGCTATAATTTATTTATATTTAAGTTCTGAATACTTACAACTCTCCTCTTGAACTATCTGCGCTCTGGTCACAGCTGTTGGCTTCAATATCAGGATCCTGATCATCATTTACGTGATTGTAAGCATCCATAGGTCCTATTTTAAAAACAAGGGAGATCCTAAAGTTTTTAATGCTCAATTGCTTATCTTTATTTTACAAAGCTTATATCAACTTACTCAGTCTGTCTATCTGGTAAAAAGTTAGTACATGTTTTTTATCACATTTTCCATTCTCAGATGAAGTTTTAATTTGCACAATTATTCATTAAACTTGACAAGACATGAATCAATAAAAAAAAAAAAGCCAATTAGCTAACTAATTATTGGTGATTAATTATTTTTTTATATTGAAATAACAATGCTTATTAATGAACGATGTGGATGTAAATATGGTTTTAATCCCTTATTACGTTTTTACAAGTTTTTTCTGGCAAAGTTGAAATTTGGCATAGTTATTCTAGTTGATGACAATACAGGAAGCAATCCAAAAAATAACAAATTGGTTAATCATTTAGTACTTATTAATTTTGTTTTATATTGCAGAAAGGGAGCTAAACCCTTTAATTTTCAATAAATGGCAGTAATTAGTAGTTCTATCCCTTAGATAAGCTTTGTTGTTGTTTTTTTAAAGTATTCTTTTTTCCTTTGCTTGTTTACAGCATTGCAATCATTAACATTACCAGTTTTCAATTAGACTATTATAATTTAATACTAATAAAACTTTTCAGTTTGTCAATTTCCAGTGACTCGACTATAATGATTTATTATTATTATATGTCTCATTTCATTATGAGCAGCTTTTCTTGCTGAGAAAGGTTGAACTTTACATGCTTAGTAAATCAGTAGCACCTAATCATGTGATATGTGCTTCAAACTTCAGCTCAATGTTCAGCTTTTTGCTTCTTTTTTTATACTCTGCAGGTAGTTTTATCTGATGTTTAATCTTAGTTTCTGACAGAATGTCTGAAACTAACAAGTCAAGTCATGTGACTTTGTCATGGAATGATTAAATTCTACTTAAAGTAAAAATTTAAACTTCTTCCCTTAAATCCTGACAGAACAAGCAAATTATTTGCTATATTATTTCTAGATATCCAATCCAAGGTTAATTTCTTTTTTTTTAATCTGAAATAGGATTTAATAGATAATAGTAGAGTAAGTATAATAAAGTTCAACTTTCAGACCTTGCAATCTATGGGGTAGATGATGTAAAGGTCATCTGTTTCTGTGGCCCATGTTTAACGAGGGTGTAACGTGTCTACCACAATGACCCATTGCCTTTACTTTTCCCTAACTAATGTTAGTAACCCATTAGATCTCAGAAGCATGTGTACCCTAAAATCTAGAAATTCAAAATCCCAGTCTTCACCAGGAATTGAACCTTTACAACTCAGCCATCGCACCTCCTTAATAAATAATAGATTTCTAGAATTCTTAGTAATATAGCATACTATGATTGGTATGATATAGATCTAGAATCTATAGATCTAGCAGCCAGATTTAGATAATATTATTAATATATATTATATTAATTTTATATAATAATATTATAATCATTAAATTATAATGATCTAAAAAATCTAGATCTTTATAGCTATAAGTTAGTTTAAGAAATCTAAATATACATAACACTTTTAAGTAGATTATCATAATCCTACATACTACTACACTACTACAGGGTATCTACAAAACATTTTAGACCTTAGCCATAACTATTTAATTAAGGATATAAGTGTATTCTTCTTATCTTATATAATATATATATATATATATATTATTTTTAAAAAAATGATTATGTCATATGCCTCATGCATCTAGTCATGCATGTTAACCAATGACTTAAAGTATGCAAAGTCTTTGGTTTACCTGGCTGGCTCAGGCAACCCATTCCATGCTCTAATAGCTCTAGGGAAGTATATAAGGAGCATTTGTAAAGATTTGTTCTAGCATATGGAATGAGGAATGTGCCTTTATCTTTGTGTCTTTCTGAGTATTTTATTAGATTTTGTATTTGAAGATTTGTAGTAGCAATTATACATAAAACACTGAACAATAATCTTCAAATACAAAATTTAATAAAATACTCAGAAAGACACAATGTCTGTATTATATATAAGATAAGATAAGATTATGGTTTAGTGTATAATTATGTATAATTAATTGCTACTTTACTTTTGAGTGTTCTCTCCTGAAGTCTTTCTAAATTTAGTGATTTTACTAAAGGTGTTTCTCTAGTAAAATGTGAATATTCGTTTTTGTTATGAATCTAACTGCTCTATTTTGTGTCTGTTCCAGTTTCTTAATGTTTTCTTGAGTTGAGGGGTTCCGATCAGAGGATGCATATTCTATTATTGGCCTAACCAAGGTTAAATAACATTTTAGTTTTATGTTCTTATTTGATTTATAGAAATAAACCCTATTACTGTATAATGTATTACAGTATGATTTTACGCACGATGTCTAATATGACATGTATGGTAAGACTTCTTAGATTATAATATTCTTAATGATAATTAATATTCAGCATTATAATAGATATAGATAGAATCAGATAAATGATAGATATATTATCAATATCATATATGATTATATCTGTAATATATAAATAATTATTATTATTAATATTATACGCCCGTTCCTGTTCCTTCACTGTTCAGTGGTCCTACGGCTACAGTAGCCAATATGCTCATAAACCTGCACCCAAAAGCTCAATTCATAACATTTATATACATATATACTCTATCTAGATCTAGAAGTATATCTACTTACTATTGTTATTATTAGGGTTGGTTGTGGACGATAATCTATTGGTAGAATAATTAGGTCGACGAGCTGGGTGCATGATAGAATTAGTTCCTCTGCCTCTACCTCTAGAATAAGCTCCTCTGCCTCTTGTCTGAACAGATGGTCTATGCGTAAAGCTACGACTCATTTCAATATTTATGCTAAGAAAAAAAAAGTCAAGAATATTTCAAGAAATGATTTTTATTCACAGTAAACTCCGATGAAACTGAAACCAAAATTTCCGAACTTAGGAGATGTTTGTTTACATAGGAGACAAATACAAAAATATGTAATTATATAAACAAAACAATCTCAATTTTTAATAATATACATTCAAAAGATAAATTGTATAAATCTATAAAGTCTACAATTATAATGTATATAGATTCTAGATCTACATTCATGAAATAATTATATACATCTAGATCTAGAGTGATCTAGATTAATTTAATAACCATGATAACCGTGATTTGACTAGATCTCAAACTTTTTTTGTCTCAAATTCCAAAAAGTTGGATCAAGTAACACAGTGTCAAGTGTGTTGTTATAGTACACATTGCACACTCTGATTGTCATAACTCTAGAATCTGGATGGAGATCTTGATATAGATCTAACCTAGATCTAGAAGACATTAGACAAGAGTCACTCTCAGTAGTGTTTAACTAGTTAGATCATATTCATAGTAGATCTAGTACCACTACGTGACTACTCCTTCTAGATCTAGTCATAGTCTTAGACTCATTAATAATAAGCCAATAAGGAGTCAACATCATCGTAATCGATACTGAGTACTCCAATAGACTCACTATAGATGTGGTATTATTTATCATTATTTATTTATCATTATAGAATATTATACTAAAATCGAATTGGTTAGATCATAGATGTAGAATTGTAAATCTGAATAGAATCTACATTAGGTCTAGCCTACTATAGACAGTATAGGCTATAGATCTATAAAAATCTATGTATATAGAATACATCTATTATAATCTATAGTATACCAGTATAGGTCTAGGTACTATAGCTGTCCTTCCATTGACGTTCAAAATGCTGGATGACTTGCTTGCAGGACAAGAAAAGAGCAAATTCATTCTTATGCAAGGTTTCTTTTTTTTTTTTTCACTTTTTAGTCTAGGCCTCAAATGTCTTAGTCTAATAGAAATATTAATAATAAATTGTTTTGTATTGCAAATGTAAAAAATCCAGCTGTTTGTGTGATACATTCCTTCACAGTCATCTTAATGTCAATGTTTTGTTTTACATGTTCCAGATGTTCCTTCAGAATGGATTATTAAAATTATGGCTTTTATATAGCACTAGTTTCATGCTTATAGCATGCTCAGAGCGCTTTGGTCCAATCTCAGTTGTGGACCAGTGGGGAGGGAGGGGGTATCTAGAAGGTTTTTCCACCCTAGCCCATAACTCCCACAGGATTGTGGGGGATGGTCCTGAACAGGGTTTGACCCGAGATCATCAAGACGACAGTCCAAAATGTGAAGACCTATATACCTAAATAGAAACTAAAAGTTTCTATATATATATATGTTTGTTTATATTAAGTGATAATATTTAGTGAAGCTAATTATAATAAAAAATTACGTATTGATAAAAAAAAAAGTATATTATATATAAAGATATACATATCTTATGTTTTATATATATATATATATATATTTAATCCTTCTAAATGACTAAAGCTAAAAATAAGGTGTAATGGCAGCAAAGGCAGGAAGAAATCTTCTACCACTTTTTTTTTAACCTCATTAGATGCTGCAGATTGTCCTGGCCGATATTTATTGTTGAACTGGGCTAGAAATCTGTACAAGAGGTAATTATTGTTTGGTACTGGCTTTAGTTTTTATTAGTTGAACTGAAAATTTGCTATTCTTATATGTTTTGCTTTATTTTTTAACTGCTAATAGAGTTGGAAAAACAGTCTTGGTTTGTTATGAGCGGCCACCTCAATATTTCACAGAATGGCTTCCAAAGGATGCTACAGGGAGGTGAGGTCTTTTTCAATATTTTATGTAATAGCTATCCAAAGAAGATGTAAATATGTACCTTAGACTTAGATCATCCTGCACCTTTCGGCAAGGCTCTACAAAGATCAGTTGTTGACGTTGTTTACATCCTCTTGCCATTATCTCATGTTATGATGTTGAATGTCAAAATGCAGAAGTCAAGCCCCCCCGGGCCCCCAAATCCCTAGCTACGCCACTGTGTGACACCATGTCATATAAGACAACATATTTTTCTGTTTGGTAAAGTTTGCAACCATTCACAAATATTTCAGAAATAAATTTCTTAAAATTCTTTTAGTCAAGATGGTTGAACTTTTAAAAAAATTATCTTTAACTTTCTCTATCATCTACTTCAGAATAACTTTCATTGATGGAAACCTGAGAGTACCTGCTTCCAGTGAGGGTGGCTGTGACATCCTATTTGAAAAGGAAATAACTGAAGCCATTTCTGGGCCAACTTGTATCTTATATGACTCCCTAACTTTGCCGATCCTTTTGAGGCAAGTACCACAGACTTGTGCCGTGCTTCACAGGTTAATCACAAGTAAGTATTGTATTATTTTTTTTATTGAGATGGTTCTAGGCATGATTGTTTTTTGTTTTACAGATGTATAAGAAACTGGGGGATTAATATGTGCCATGCTGCTCTAGTTTTTTATCATTTTCCAGTTTAATAAATGACCTATTTCAGTGCTTTTCTAATTGTGGTGCTCGTGTGGTCTCTTATTTTCCATGAATTGATGCCTCAATCTTTCTGTATTACACATTAACAGAACACTTCACACATTCTGAGTACTTAGCAGAACATTTTGCTTATTTTTTAGAGAGGTTAATTCATGTAGTGGCCTACTAGTTAATTATTCCATTAGTTTAGGGAACAGCTATTCAAGCCTCACTGAACAGAAAAGTTCCACAGTTTGGGAAACACTGCGCTAGAAGATAGGTAAACAATCTATAGTGAGAACAAGTGGTAATGTACAAGTTAGCCTGTAATTAAAATTCTTCTCTAGTGAGAATCTGACGTCTAATAATTGCGCATATGACTTTTCACTAGTGTGACATTTATACACCTCTTGTTTTTTTTTAAACAGTAATTTGATAATTCAAGTTTAATTAGTTCCATATCCCTCAACATCTCCATTATAGTGATTACAATGACTTTTTTTGGGGGGGGAAGAACGCAGGCCAAAATGAAAGATTCTTTGACAGCGTTCTTTCAGTTTACTGGTGTTCATCAAGTTGTGCTTGTTCACAAACAGCTTGAAAAGCACTGACCTATTTAATTAGCTGAGTTTCCATATGTCAAATGGAAAATATTTCCTCACAGAGCCTCACTTTTTATTTTCTGACCAGATGAAAATGTTCTTCATGTCCTGGCTCTGATTCATAAAGACATTCATGACCAGCACACCTGTGACCTACTTAGCTCCTTGGCCACGAGCGTAGTGGACATGTCTCCCGTCTCGTTGCTCCAACACAAACATAACATCAGGCACTGTCGGGTGACTGGCAAAGTTTTCAAAACAGTAAGTTTATTTCAAATGTAATATTGCAAAGTTTTCAAAACAGTAAGTTTATTTCAAATGTTATATTGCAAAGTTTTCAAAACAGTAAGTTTATTTCAAATGTAATATTGCAAAGTTTTCAAAACAGTAAGTTTATTTCAAATGTAATATTGCAAAGTTTTCAAAACAGTAAGTTTATTTCAAATGTAATACGGCAACGTTTTCAAAACAGTAAGTTAATTTCAAATGTAATATTGCAAAGTTTTCAAAACAGTAAGTTTATTTCAAATGTAATACGGCAAAGTTTTCAAAACAGTAAGTTAATTTCAAATGTAATACGGCAAAGTTTTCAAAACAGTAAGTTAATTTCAAATGTAATACTCAAAGTTTTCAAAACAGTAAATTTATTTCAAATGTAAATTATGAGTGAGTCTGGTTTGAATGTGTATTTGGTTTTCTATAATTATAATGTTTTGTTTGGTGTAATGCACTAGTTGTAAGACAAATTATGGATAATAAATATCATTAATAGTTTGAACTCAACTTTGGATCACTTTGGTTAACTAGATCATTTTGTCCTTCTTACGATATAAAATAAATAAAATATGCAAGAATACCTATTATAAATCACACATTTATAAAATATATAAACTGATATGAGATCTTACATAATGTTGTGAGGTAATATCATCTGACTTCACTCCTTACTAATTATTACTTCTTACATCTCATTAGCCACAGAACATTATTAATTGAAACATACTAGATAACACCTTTAAATTCTATAAAATGAGACTTTTATTCATCACTGGAAAATCCGTCCAGTCTTCCTAAAACATCGCTATTTCTAACTACTATTCAACTACTTATTCAAAACAGCCTACTTCTAGATTAGCCATGTTGGTCTCTTGGCCTAAGTCTTCTACTCATTTACTACTTCACTACTTTTATCGCTAAAAACAATACACAATATATTTAACTAACAAAACTAACGTACTCTTTAATCTAGTACATAACAATAGTTTCATTACTTACACAAGGCTCAAGGATTATTGAATTGTTTCAACCCTGTATTTAACATTATAGCTTTCAAAACATTGTTTGGAAATGTTTGAAGCTTGCTTGCTCATTAATTCATTAGCACTTTCAGTGAAGAGTTACTCTCAAGGAGTGGCTTCATTATCTTCTTATCCTATAAAAATATAGTTAATTGTGCAGATTTTATGAAAAAAAAAAAAAATTCACTTAAGTCTATAAAAGGCAGTGAAGAGGCTTGTAAGTGAAAGTTAGTAAGTGAAGCCTGGTGAAGAAAAATATTTTTTTTTGAAACTTGTGATTGTCTTATTAAATGTTATCTTATAAAATACAGATGTTACTTCAAAAAAGAAGAGGATTACGGGTGTCCAAAGGTCATTCTAGTCATGCATGTTAATCAATGGCTTTGATTCTATCATGTCGTTGGTTTTCCTGGCGGATTCAGGCAACCCATTCCATGCTCTTATAGAACTAGGGAAGAAGAAGTATTTGTAAAAATTTGCTCTAGCATATGGAAGTAACTTGGTATACTGTTTCACTGTCTTTATAATGTTAAACTTTTTTTTTTCCAATCCTCAACTTTGAGACACACATTTCACATAGACTTGGTCTGACCTATGTATTCTTTCTGACAACACTTTTTATTGTTTATAATTTGAATTTGGAAAATATTTTTGGAAACTTGAGCTGTTATGTAACAATATTTTTAATGGTAAATTATTTTTTTAAAAGTAAACTTTATTCTGTTCCATCTTGTTTTAGGTAGAGTCTGTGACTTACAATAGTGATTTAAATGTTAAAACAATTACGCCATGGACTTCAACCACAGACGTGCCTGTGTCATCCATAACAAGTCCCCAGGTAGGAAGTTTAGGATGAACATTTTAAAAGAAAACAAAATTAAATACAATATAAATTCTTTCGCGCAAATAATAAAACATTGTCTTTGATTCTGAAGATGAGTGTGTGACCAAGCAAACCCATATGTAATATGCTGGAGGTTGGTGTGGATAGTGTTGAGGCACTATTAACTATTTAACAGAGGCACTGGGTTGGACACCTATCCCATATAGGGGTCCCATGTTAAAGGTGATCTTTTTTGATGATCTAATAGGAGGGCGGTCTAAGCGTGCTCTCCCCCCAACCCGGGAGTACTATAAAACTCAATTCAGGCATCATTTTTCTCTCACTGGCATAGAGGAAAGCAACTAGCAGTAGTTGGCATCTGAAATAGACAGGGGAAGAGCTCTCAGTAAGGTTGTGGGACAATTAATTGAGGCCCAAAGAAAAGACCTAGCCTCAGAAAGGCACAGAAGACAAAAATAATAACAACGCAAATTGAACTTGGTATAGATAAAATTAAGCTTCAATTAAAAGATTTCTAACACTCTTTAATAGAATTATTTAAAATCTTGAAACTCAACTAGTCAATAGTTGAAAAGTAACCATAATATGCAAAAGAACTAAAAAAGTCTACTTGACTTCATGGGAGTCTCATACTTATTTTTTATACCATGTGATGATTCTCCTACCTGGAACAGTACCAGGAAAAAGAAGGGATGGATCAACAAGGTAAGAACAGCTACAACATAAGAAGGAGAGTATTGCGGAGATTTATTTATTCCAGATAAAAAAGAAAGGTAACCCTTTCAGACCTTTGCTATGGCTACCTGGTATGCGCGCTGGACTGTCATTCGGACTTGTCAATGATTCCAGGTTCATACCCTATCCGCTGCCATCCCCCGTCATCCTGTGGGAGGTGTGGACTAGGAAGTAAATTATCTACAACTTTGAAAGAACATCCGAAACATGTCATTTTGCAAACATTTTTTTCTATGGGTACTTTTACTCATTAAAGGAAACAGAAAGGCTGGAATTTATTATTGCAACTAAAATACAAGCAATCTAAGTTTAAAAACAACTTTGACAGTCATGTTCAACCTTACTACTTGACAAGGATAATTTAAAAAGTGAAACAATTCCTAATGGACTATATTTTTTCTTTTATATTGTACTTGAATGCTAAAACTTAACATCATTGTGTGTGTCTGCATGTTGAACAAGTAAATGCAAAGCATTTTCTGCAATTTACTAGGATCACTGACAATGTATACTCTATTTTATTTTATCATTAGGTTGATCCTCTTGCCAAGCTCTCCTTCAACTTGTCCTTAACGGAAACAGAGAAGGTAGCTCGTAGCCAAGTGAAATTACCATACATTAAAGATATGTAAGTATTAATAATATATTGGTGTCTCTTGATTGGTTAATGTGTAAATTTTACAGTAGTTCTTTTATGGGTGTCTCATTTTTTTTTTTTGTCAGACATTTCATCTCGTCTCTGCCACATACCAGCTTCCTCCAGGCATTTCAGTTCTGGGCAAGTCTCTTCAACTGTCCCAATGTCTTACCCATCTGCTTGGCATATACCTCTTGGTGCATTTTTCCCATGGGGGGGGGGGGGGGTCCAGGTGAGAAACTGTCCATCACGTCTTTGAAGGAATGTTCTTCAGTGGGCCACTGCTTTGTTCTTTGCATCAGTTCCTCATTAGTGATATTGTCTGGCCAGTGGTTCATGTTTTACCTGGATGTTTTTTTTATTGGTGGTTTGATCTCGGCATGTTATTCATAGGATCCTTCTCAACCTTTGCTGTTGAGCCACGTTCAGTCTGTTTTTAAACTTTGTGGATGACTTCCACATATTGCAAGGGTAAGTGGCGGTTGAGACGATGATTGCATTAAAAAAATGGATTTTGGTCTCCATGCTGGTCAATTTGTTTGCCCCTACCCAACATGCAGCATCGTGATTTACACCTCCATCACTTGTGTTGATAATGACAAATAAATTTGTATAAATACTTGTGTAGCTCAGTGGCTAATACGTCAGCTTTCCATCATGGAGGCTCGAGATCTCCACTTCAAATACAGACTCGAGCAACTTTTCTTTTTTTTTTTTTTAAAGCAGCAGGGAAACCTTACAGATGCACCATCTTTCCTACCTAATTGGCAAACAAAAATGCTTGGACCACAGAAACGCACTGAGCATTAAAAGTTGCAACTAACAAAAGCAATTAATAACAAAAATTTCCAATTGCATAAATTTATTGTTAGTCTAGATGTATTTAAATTAATTACATGATTAATGTTATTTCACTCAATATAAGCTTTGTTGTTGTTTTTTAAAGTATTTTTTTAATCTTTTACTTGCTTATGTACTGTATTAGTACGGTACTTAACTAATATAGTTAGTTTGTACCAAAAATGTTATCTATTCTCTCCCTCTTACATTTATATTTTAAGTGAAACTGAGATATCAAGTCGCATAATTTACCAGCCAGATGAAGCCGATGATATTGATGATGAAGACCCAGACGAAGATCTAGATATTTAATTTTTTTCCAAGCATTAAAGAAATTTACATAATTTTGATTGTTTTTAACATGTATTATCATTTGTTGTTTTGTTTTGTTCATATAAGATAAAAGTGTTGAATTTCTTTTTTAGCTCACAAAAACCCCAAATGTGACTCAAGTTGTTGTGTTGACCCTAACAAATGTGATAGTCTTATAGTGGTTTAAAAGCACTAACAATAAAACCATATTGAAAGTCACTAAAACTATTATAAGACAATGTTTAAACCACTATAAGACTGTTTAAAGCCACTAAAGACTATTTTTAAAGCCACTATAGGTCTGTGGGAGAATATCTTTTCCCTTTGCAACTTCTTGTGTGATTAAAGAAGTCAATCCTTGATACACTGCTGCGGTTACAGGTTGGACATATGTAATCACCAGGCGCCGTTGCATTTTCATCCTTCGCATTTTCACCCTTCTTTCTACTACTGTTGTTTGGCATCTGCAATCCGGGACCCTTGACCCTTCCTTTATGCTCGCTCTCAATGGGGATCTATGCAGTGCCACTTTTTCCCTGGTGCTATTGTCAATTTTGAAGAGCTTTCATGTCGCATTTGCATACATCTGTATACTGTATAATAGGCGACCAGCATCTCTCCTGCCTTCTGTTAGATCGCCATACGAAATGTCTTGTGACAAGACTATGTTTAAAGCCACTATAAGACTGGTTAAACCACTATAAGACTAGGAGCATGACAATAAACAAATAACAATAAGACAAGTTGAATGGAAACAAAAGTTTATATCAATCAATCACCAGTAAATAAAATACAAAGAGAAGACTATGTACACATAACATCAGGATAAAACACTGCTGGGTGATGTTTCAATGGCTGCCTGGTCGTGCGGTTTGCGTGCTGGACTGTCGTTCGGATTTATCGACGGTCGAGGGTTCAAACCCTGCCCGCTCCCATCCCCCGTCGTCCTGCGGGAGGTTTGGACTAGGAAGTAAACTATCTTCAACTCTGAAGGAACATCCGAATTATGTCAAACATTAAACAATCATGAATTATTTCAATGCCACTAACAACCAAAACCTTACAAGAGAAATCAGAAAACTATATATATATCTTCTTGTTTGCATAACTATTTCTAAATGTATAGATTAGAGAATGTTTCCATCATCAGCTGGATTTAATGTCCTTATAAAATAACTCAAGGAAAACAAAACTTCTTTCTCTCCACCCATGCTTTGAATTCTAAAAATAGAAGGAATATTGTGGCCAGCACAATTATTGGAACAGCGACAAAAATAAATTGAACAAAAAACAAAGTCTGACTAAAAAAAATCCATTAGTTTGGCACTGAGTATTTTTTACTTACATAGTGACAGAAATTTGAAGTAAATCTATTTTACATTGTTTTGTTAGTTTCAAATTTCTCTACTATAATACCCAAACCTCTTAGGCATGATTCAACTCTTAGGCTATTGGGACATCCATTATAAACCAAAAAAAAACAAAAAAAAAACTGATAAATTCTAAAGTAAGTAGCAATTTTACTAAAGAGGTCAATTTCAATTTTTGGATACTAGTGTACCACTGACATGCTGACTTACACCAGAAGAGTTCATTGCATTTAGTTGCTTACATTTCTATTTAGTGGAATGCAAATTAACATCACAAAAAGCACAATCTAGTGATTCCCTCAAAATAAATACAAGACTATGGACCTTGATCAACTGTATAACATGTATAGCTTTTACATTCTCTGTAGGATACAAACAAACACCAAATGTATGCTTAAAATAAAAAGGTATGCTTTATTTCAAATGAAATGCCATCTCAGAATTGGCTTTTTTTTTAATGGGGTAAGCTACAAAGTGTAAAGTATGTGACATAAGATTTACTTGTAAATGTATGAAATTCCCGTTCATTAATGATGATCTCTCAAACACCAAAACAACTTTGATGATAAATGTACATGGTCTCTCAAACACCAAAACACCTGGCAACTTTGATGATAAATGTACATGGTCTCTCAAACACCAAAACACCTGGCAACTTTGATGATAAATGCACATGGTCTCTCAAACACCAAAACACCTGGCAACTTTGATGATAAATGTACATACTTGTGAGAATCAAACTGGCATCACTATACTTCATCACCTGAACATGTCATTAAAAGGGATTTACATACACATACATTAAACACACACACACAGAAAATAATTTTTCTATTATTCCTTTCTAAAGCATTTCTATTCATAAATGTTTTCACCAAAAATCAGTTCTTCACTTACAATGATTCATGAGAATACACAGCTATGATGGATACACTAGAACAAATTACATAGAATGTAAAACGTACAAATTTATATAAATTACTCAACATTTTAATTGTATATTTGGCAGCAACAATTAATGTTTATGTAAATATTTTTATTTAAAAAATGAGATTTTGGCTGTAAATAAAACTAATGGGGCCAATTAATGATTTAAAGCTGTATAAATGAGTCTATTAACTAAAAAAAAAAAGTTTTTAATTGTGTAACTTTTAAAGTATTTATTAAGTCAGATGTTAACCATCCGCAACAGAAACAGATGACCTTTACATCATCTGCCCTATAGATCACACAGTCTGAAAGGGGAACTTAACATATAAGCCAGCAGCATCCTTACATTATTTTGTCTGAAGTACATCAATTTCAATCTAACAAATCTAACATATAAAGTAGAATGTAAGGAATATGTCCTTTATAGGAATCATAACTACTTGACCTATCTTAATGAACCTTGGCATGTACGTTCCTTAGATACTAGCAGTGATCTTAGGATATATTAAGTTGCACTACAACAAGAGAGTTCACTAGATTTAGGTCAGTGAGGCATCTTGACGTAGATTATAATTATTAAAACAGCGTAGATGCCTTTTATTATATAACAAAACAAAAACAGAACAAAAAACCAGAGCAAAGATGAATAAAAAAAACAGCTAGTATAATATAAAGTTAAATCATGAGTCCGAGTCAAAACATTCATTCTGATTGTCTTAAAAGCTTAGATTCAATAATAGCACATTCCCAGTGGAGTGCTGCTTCAATGAAGTATTACAATGAAGATTCAATGGACACACACATGTACAAATGAAGGGGCTTTGTTTCTCGTGTACAATGTCAAGGTTAGATTCTCTGTACATAGCCACCCCAGCATTGTTACTCTTACTTGGAATGTCGTATAACACAGAAGTGAACCTTTGGCAAACTAAGAAGCATCTTAAAATGCTGAGACAATAAGGCAACATGAACCTCAGCAGTTTACACTGGTCGCATGCTAACATCAAAAACAGTACAGTGTATAAAGTGACTACAGTAGGGGATGCCTCTCTATAGTATTCATTCTTTAACAGAAACATAGACGGGTCATATTACTAGTCCTAGACCATGACACACTGTACATTTGTTTCCATTCTCTTTAAGACAACATCAATGAACAACATTCTTCCATATTTTAAGATCCTTCATGTCACCAAAGCAACTTATTTGGGCAAGCAACATTAAAAAAAATTAGGGTGGCCACTGATGTACAAGCAATGAAAAAAATTTCTATTTAGTAACATGTATGTATATTTCCTGCCAACCTAGCAAACATAAAATGCCCTTTCAATTATTCAATATATTAAGTTTCTTGATTAAGCTAATAAGCTAATATTTTTTGTACAACAGTTGAAAAAAAAAAACACAGGGTTTCAAATTGGCTACATTATCATTTCCATGTATAAGAAAAAACTAAACCTTGTAAGAACTAACAAAAAATTTTAAAAACATGCATCAAAAACTACAAAAAGACAAAACAATTGTCAAATATGCAAGATGGATTTCAAGGTAGAGACATCATAAATTTAGCCTTGACCAATTAGGGTGGATAAAAATGTAATTAAAAAAAAAATAATAATAAATAATGTGATTTATTTGATTTAATCAGATTTTGTTTATTAATTTTTTTATTAAGGATTTTGTAAGGATTTCTATAAATTAGGAAAAACATTTAATTATGCATAAGCTTAATTTTTTTTTGTTTTAAGAGAAAAATTTCAAGTTCATTTACTCCCATACGGAACAGTAAATTGCGTTAAATCTTTATCTCTTCTATCTGCATATGGTCAAAACTAAACTGCACCATAAAATTTAAATAGCATGATGGTATAATCAATTTGTATGTATGGATTTTTACCAATCTAATAGATATTTAACCAGAATTGAATTTAGAAACATTATTTAGTCCATAACAAAAATAATTTGTTTTGCAAAGTGATTTTTTATTTGTTTTAAGTATAGTAAAAACAAAAATGAATTCATTATGGGAAGTAAATTACACACAAAGAACTGGAGATTTATCTATATTAGCAATAATCAGGATGCTTCATATTTTAATCATTTATGATTATTTAGTGCCATTTTAGTATTTCTGGGGGGGGGGGGGGGGGGGAGTACCTTTCCTTAATACTTCTTTCTATGTTTGTATTATTATTATTATATTTACGTAGTCCTCACTGAGAGTAAATGCAAGATTATATTCAACCTCAACCCAGGATGCACAATTAATATTAGAAATAAAACCTATTGAATTTTTAGATTAATAGCAAAACTTCTATGATGTTTATTTCCAATGTAATCACGATTTTAATCAATATATATATCAGTTGAAGCATTTGATTTAAATCAACTGATTTTAATCACTCCAACCATGTTGTAAGCCTACAATCAGAAAAGTAACTCAACTGTCAGGCATACAACAACTGAGAACTTAAAATAACAATACACAAAATGATTACACTCACTATAGTTATGTAATAATTCTAGTTATTATAAGGTTAAAAAAAAAAACACACACACACAAAGGATTATTTTCAAATCAATTAAAAATATTCTGAGCAACACAAGCATTATCATGAACTCAAAATGTCACTTACATACAAAATTACACAGTTTACAAAATTTCTACTCAGTTTTAAATTTTCTAACATGGAAACACAAAAAGACAAGACATGGCTCCGTGATTTAATTGGAGTTGAGGGAGGGGGGGGGGGGGGCGCAACAGTACATCATCTGATCCAATAGATCCAAAAAGCAAAGGTCTAGAATGGAATCCTTTCACCTTTTTACAACTAAGAAGTAACAGAAAAGGACATTACAGAATTTTTTTTAAATCATGACTGACGAATCCAAAAACAGTAATTTCTCTTCTGCTTCTATGTCCTGTCTATGAAACAAACCTTTTCATAACAAGTAAAGCATGAACATAGAAATAGGTCAAATGAAATAGTGACGCCACAAACATTATGTTTCTCCTTTCAGAACACCGTCTCTTCAAAACTAATTTGTTGATTGATTACCGCAGTTTTATTTGGAGTTGCAGACAGCTGTAGCTGTAACTATGGGATTGGACTGACTAGCCAAAAGTGTTCAGACTTGAATAGGGAGAAACAAAAACCTCTACTTCAACTGCATTGAAAACATTCGGAAACAAAGAAAAAATCCAACTTTGATACAACTGAAATACACTAAAGAAATTGTGATGGTGTTCCATCCCTTTAGATACAGTCAGCATGGAAGAGAAGTGAGTGTGGGCCCACAGACCACTTGCTGCAATAAATATTCATATTTCTCCAAGTTAAACTAAGTTAAAGATTTATTTTTAGAAATTAACTCATGGCTACACGTTTCAATTCTGAACACATTTTTATTCTCAAAGTGCAAGTTTGTTAAACCGAAAATTTAAATTTATCAGCAAGTTACAAACATAAAAGAACACCATGTGACATAAATTAAGTTGTAAACAAACAAACACTGCCAATAATGGAGGTGCATTTTATTTGCTGAGCAAAGAAATAAGGCAAAGAAAACAAATAATAAACATTCATACAAATGTTAGTCAAGTTGAGATACATACTATAAATAATATATGAATTCAATACAATATTTTCTATAACGACATATATTATATACATTGGTTTTAAAAAAAGTATGGACAATTAGAGACCTTTTTTTTTTATATATATCTAATTAAATACAATATACATTTCTTTTGGATATATTTCAAGTCCAACTAATCAAACAGTTTGTCGACTTATTGGCAACTCAAGTGCAAGGAGCTAAAACGCAGACGTCCTGGCAGCCAAATTGTATATTGAAGGAATAATTCAATAAGTCAACTTTAGGCCAACATTAAACTTAGTTTAAATAACTGGGCATGGACTGCGTTGATTCTCTGATTGTATAATGCCTTGTATCGCTCTGAGACAATCTTTATCTTCTGTGTTTCAAATTCAATGCTCTTGAAGTAACATATATAATTTCTCTCAAGCTTTGCACTGTTATCGTCCAGACACATCCCAGTTTTATTCCTAGCAGTGCCCGAGCAAGGCTTCTCAGTCTCAATGCGATCCCTGGATGGAAAGTCATTCGAGGAGACACTTTAGCCAATAGGGAAGCGAAACAGAACACCTGTTTGAGTGTCTAACCACCAAGTCCATCGCATTGGAAGAGATGGAAGAGAGCCCTAAAAAAAATGTGGCTCTCCACACAATGTTCCTCAAGGGTCTGCGGACACCCGCATGGCTGAGGAGGTACAGAGAAGGAGGAGTTTCTCCAGCGTCCTCCACCTCGGACTCTTAAGCTTTAAACAATCCAGCTGGAATTAAGGATGTAATGCAGCATCTGCATGGTTCTCTCTTAGAACAGAAGCAGGAGAAAGCTTAGCTCTGTTACTAGCAGCATTTGCAGCCCTTACACCACTTGCAGCATGACATGAGCTTCAAAATATTTCTTAAAAAATGATAATTTCTCATTAATATCGTGTCCACAAACCAGTTCATTAACATTTTGACATGTAAAGTACTATTCAGAACTTTTGATATCACAGAACAAGCTCAAAAATTATGAACACAAACTTTCACAACTTTTAAACTATGCAATCAAAACATCAACATAAAAAAAAAATCTTTTAAAAAAATACTTCATTAAAATCCCAAGCTTTTCAAATGATAGGAAATCTGGCATCTAATTATGAATACAAACAAATTTCCATAATATTAATATGACTTGTGTTTTACAAAATTTGAATAAATCACACATTGTGATCACATGAGAACATACACAAAGAAGGAAAAATCTTATGACATTTTAAATATATGGAATAATCCTATGACATTATAAATACATTCAATGAACAAATGTAATGAAATTTGAAACAACAAGAGACTGGGGGAAAAAAAAAAGGATTATAACTCTAACATGTCCGGCATGTGAAAATTTCTCTCACTGTGCCGTGACCTTCTCAGTTCATTTTGGAAATATTCAATTGTCTTGTTTAGTCCAACCATCAATGGAACCTGCAGAGACACAAAGGATGTACAATGATAATAGCTTTAAATAAAATGAGATTATGTAGTATACATTAGAGAGAATATATACATATAGAGAGTATAAAGCAATTTTGTTTAAAGTCACAAGACGACCATTAGATGTCTCAAATGTACTCTAAAAAAAAAAAAAGTAAAAAAATAATAATCAGTTTGTCAACTTATTGGCAAGTCTATAAGTCTAGCAAAAAATACAATACTATAAAAAAAAAAAAAAGAGCACAGTCCACGACGTCAGCTAAAGAAAATCCTGTCCTTTCCTAAGCATTACTACAAGAGGTCTCTCTTTTCCATTAATCTGTCTCTAATCTAGTTTCGTTGGAAGTATTGCATCACTAAAGAAATCCCCAATAAAACCTAACTGCTATGCATCTTACTATTGAGTCATTACAAGCAGTGTGTAAGACTAAGGACTTCTAGGTCTGTCACTTCCAGCAGATGACAGCTGTTATATACATGGTCATTCTTTACAGTTATTATGTATGGTAATCCTTCGCTTATGCCCACAGCCTCTTTTTTCCCCATTCCCACATGAGAGAAGAGCCAGACATATATGATTTTCTTTCCAAGTTTCAAGAGAAGCTTTGGGCTGAAGTACACAAGTGAAATCTCCTATTCTTTGTGTGTCAGAAGAGCTAAGGCATTGTCCCCACAAGTCCAAGCTGTCTGCAATTAGCATGGCCATTAAAATAAAGCAGTAATAAGAAAGCTCGCAGAGAATGGATAGGTTCAGAACATCCTACCATTCAGACCCATCTTGGATCCATAATGTCAATAATTTTAATTTGTGTGGAAGAATGTGAAAATCAAGCTAAAAAAAAACAAAAAAAAAACAAGCATTACAACAGGCTGAGATGGACGCGAAATGTGATGTCCTTATGAAGAGGTCAGGCTGCCTGGTCATGTGGTATAAGCTTTGGACTGCCATCTCAATGGCCCTGATTTCAAACCCTGCCTACTAGCATACCCCACCCTCCAGCTGGAGGTTTGGGCTAGGATGTAATAATCTTTAAGTTTGAAAGAACATCATCATCATCAAACTGCATTGGACTGAAGGCTTGAGAGGCTCAAATCCTCTCTTGCAAAAGCCCTGGACAGAAACCCTGCTGTTTTTGTGTAGTGCACACAATATTTGGTTTCCCAGACCTGCCGAGACGGAGATCAGAACTTCCAAAACAGGTGGTATCACAATGACTAGCACTTCTACTTAAGGACCCCCCCCCCCCCAATTTTACCCACCCACTGCATAGTTTAGATGGTCTTACCTTTGGATGCCATCCCAGGTACTTCATAGCTCTGCCAATGTCTGGTTTTCTCCTCTGGGGGTCGTCCTCCATTGCTGTCTTTTTGATGATTTTGCTGTCACCACCTGTACAGAGAAGCGAAAAAAAGTGCAAAAATAAAAGTTCCAGTCCATTGTCTCGAAAACTCATTTCAAACTTCAACTAAAACTTCATTCAAGTTTCTCACCCAAAACAGAATTTTAGATCAGATACTAGTACTTCCCTTATCACTGGGGAAAAGGAGTCATTTGAAAGATTTTGAAACGAAAAATTTGGAATGAATAGGGAGATGTGGGTCATTATTTTAAATAATAATGATGGCCTTCAAGTCCAAAGATTAATGAAGAATGCAGAATTTCCCGTGGCTATGACCTAGATACTTTACCACATCCAGGGCAAGCATAACCATTGTCCGCTGGTGGTCGATAATAATAATAATAATAAAAGAGGAAAAAATGGAAACTGTAATCCAGTGATATTAAAAAAGACAGAGACACATCAGAGTAAGATGTAAAAAAAATATGTAGGTCAGAGCTGGACCTCTATAGCCAATTAAATGCTACACTCTTCGTTGATCTTCACACTGAAAGACAATGCTTTTCTATTATTATAAATTCTTATTATGTTAGACAAGACTATAAACAGAGGTGGAGACTTTCTTCTGACAAATGGACAGTGTGCAATAAACTTTAAGGATAACTTCAAATGAGGAAAGGGTACTAAGCTATCCAACCTACCAACAAGGGAGAGAATGATCCTTGCAAACTCAATGATGGTATGCTCCTCGGGGTTACCAAGGTTAACTGGCTGCGAGTAGTTGGAGTTCATTAGCGCCATCAGTCCATCAACCAGGTCACTGACATACTGGAACGATCTAGTCTGCTCCCCTTCTCCATAAACCTAGGTCAGAGAACATAAAAGTTAGCAGACGTAAAACATGATTTTTTAGACAATAATAATAAGGCTCATCTTCAAGTCTGAAAATTATTGAGGAATGCAGTATTTCCAGCCATTGTGGTCAATTTAGATTTTCTTTTCATCATATTTATGTATCCTCGGCAGCAAATATTCTATTGGTCTTAAATGTCTATCCCGCAGCCTTTGTAAGTAAACTCCAGCTCGTTATGAAGCCACCTGCAATTAGGTGTTCTCATCTATGTCAGTTCAGACCATAAAGAATCATTAAAAACAAAGGCCATAAATCAAAACTTGTGCCACCTGAGAATGTCCTTCATATCTTTCTACTTTATCCAACAGCTCTGTCAAATCTTGGTCCTCAAAATAACCCTCTATTGACAACTCTGTCAAATCTTGGTCCTCAAAATAACCCTCTATTGACAGCTCTGTCAAATCTTTGTCCTCAAAATAACCCTCTATTGACAGCTCTGTCAAATCTTTGTCCTCAAAATAACCCTCTATCGACAGCTCTGTCAAATCTTTGTCCTCAAAATAACCCTCTATTGACATCTCCGTCAAATCTTTGTCCTCAAAATAACCATCTATTGGCAAACCCTGTGTAGGTTCCCATTCAAACCTTGCGAAGATATTAAGCTCATCCGTTTCTATGGCCAATGTTTAACGAGGTGCTATGCGGTCGGCACTTTAACTGTTTATGTGGGTGGACTCGAAAGGCATCCTAAAAATCACAAAGCTCAAAGATGCTTTTTCAGTGAGATTCAAACTGGAGACCCTTCAGCTCAGAAGCCAAGTGCTTTACCACTCAGCTACCATGACCCTTGACCCTATGTACAACCGGCTTACTTGAAAAATACAAACCAATTCAAATAGAGGACTTTTTATATGACCACTAATGACCAGTGACATACATGCACTACGCAAAACAGCATAATTTCTGTCCAGGGCTTTTGCAAGAGAAGACTTGAACATCTCAAGCCCTCATTTAAATAGAGTTTGATGTTGATGATATAAGTTCGGAACCACTTCCACATGACATGTCTAAGAAAAATACTGCATGTCAAATGGCAAGACAAAATACCAGATACTGAAGTCCTTCAAAGAGCGGGTCTGCAAAGCATCCACACAATCCAGATGCAGTCCCAGCTGCGATGGGCAGGACACGTCTGCAGAATGGAAGACAGCCGCATCCCTAAACGAATCTTGTATGGCCAATTAAGTGAAGGAAAGCGCTCACAAGGTGGTCAAAGAAAGCGCTTCAGGGACACCCTCAAAGCTTTTCTGAAGGCGTTCAGCATAGACCCAGTCACTAGGAGACAGAGGCACATGACAGAGCATCCTGGCATTGCGCTGTGAAAACTGGCGCACAGGTTGCTGAGGAAAAGAGAACAACTCTGACAGAAGAAAAATGCCATAGAAGAAAAGCAAGGCCAATGACACTAGCTCCAGCTGGAATAACCTGCCCAGTGTGCAGCCAAACATTCCGGGTTCACATAGGTTTCACCAGCCACATGAGGAGGCATAAAACCCCAGTGCAAAGCCGTCAGCCCCCTGGATAACAAAGTGGTCATCATCAAACCACGGTGGACGAGCTATATACATATAAGTTCGGAATAGCAGAAGAAAACAAAAAAGAAAACATCATGTCACATACAGTTTTAAGATAACTTTTAAAATACCATTAATTTATTTGAAAATTAATCAATTGATCTTCATAAGGTTAATGTAAACATGTACATATTTTCAACCTGATAATAGAAAAACATTTCTCAAGCAATCAACATGGAGAAAACAAACAGATACTGATCTACTATTTCTAAAATAATAGAGCAACAGCTACTGTGTCTGCTACTTACAGTAATTGACTCATTCTGCAGAGCCTGAAGTATAAAATTGCTGACGACTCTCCCATCATTCATGTGCATCCTGGGACCGAACGTGTTAAAGATTCTTGCAACTCTGACTTCAACATTCTCCTAGCAGAGATAGTCCAGAACAAAATGTAATAAAATATAGGCATTGTCAGCAAGTACATAGGTGGGTGTTTGTGAGTTATTCAAAGGTAAAGTTCCCCTTTCAGACCTTGCGATGTCAAAGGGCAGATAATGTTAGGTCAACTGTTTCTTTGGCCAACAGTTAACAGGCAGGGTGACCAACCGCCTTTACTTTCCCCAAAATAAGTCAGGTACCCACAGTTGGGTGGACCCAGAGGTGCCCTAAAATTCAGAAATTCAAGCCCAGGATCCCAGGTTCAAAAGCCAAGTGCTTAACCACTCTGCCACCGCACCCCCGAGTTATTTAAAAGAAAGAAATGCATGATAGTTTGTCTAATAATTTAGAGATGTTTAGGCTTTTTACTCAAACATTTACTTTGCATTGTTTTGAGAATCACAAAGTCAACAAAAAAACATTTAAGTAACAATTATTTTGTTTCATTGTTGTTGGCCTCCTCAAATTGTAGAATGACTATGTTTCATCTTGAACACTTTTTCCTGTGAGTGTGGAGCCCTTTTCTCGTGAGACATTCCTGACCACCTGTATGGTTTCCTGTAAACCGTTACCTGTTTCCCTAGCGCTATTAGAGCATGGAATGGGTTGCCTGAGCTAGCCAGAAAAACCAGTGACTTGGCAGAATTTAGGTCATTGGTTAATATGCATGACTAAATGCAAAGACGTGTAGGATGTAATCATCTTCTTTTTTGAAGTAACATCTGTATTATATAAGATAAGATGTGGTGGCATTTGCTTTGGTGGTGGAGAAGCCAGCCAATGAGATTGACTGAATATTGATTAGAAATTGACTTAGAAAATGAAAAATAGCCTATGGACTAAAATTGGACATGCTTACATATTGATTACCATTGGACTTACACGGTAACACTTGGACTAGAATAGGACTTCACCGAATATGGACTAGAATTTAACTTGCTTACATATTGATTACAATTTGGGAATTACTTGAACATGGGCTTCAATTTAATTTATTAACATTTGGACTAGAATTTGACTAACTTGAATATGAACTAGAATTTAAATTACATATTGAAAAAAAAAACAGAATAGGACTAACTTGAATATGGACTAGAATTTATCTTATACATTGAAAAAAACAGAATTGGACTAACTTGAATATGGACTAGAGTTTGACTTACTTGTTTTTCATAAGCATAGCACATGGTTTCTGCTACTCGCTTGCCTTCATCATAGCATGCTCTGGGTCCAATTGGGTTCACATGACCCCAGTAATCCTCATTCTGTGGATGGAGCTCAGGATCTGGGGTGAGCAATAGATACATATACATTACCAGAAGGTGACTAACCCAGACTAAACCTAGTCTAACCCAGACTAAATTTAGTCTAACCCCAACTTAACCTAGTTCTAGTAATCCCATGAGACTTTAGGTCAAGTTTAATGAGTTTATATGCCAAGCAAAAAAAACAAACAAAAAAAACAAGCCTTCAAGGTCAAACAATGTCTGGGTAAAATTCTAAGCTCATAAGGACAAAATTCTAAATGTTAATAAAGATTTAAACTTAGAACCTTTCAACAAGACTACTAAGCGTAGTTGTATCAATTAGTTTGAATCAGTCATGTAATCAAATTTGAAATAGATCTAGACTAGTCTAGATTGTTTTTATAATGTTTTTCTAAAATAAAATAATTTTTAAAAAGAGGAACGACCTGAATTTGAACTCAGTTCTTAAACCTCCCCAAGCTAACACTGTACCACTTTGCTAGCCAAGTGCTTATGTAAATAGAAGGTTTTATAGTTATGTATTGTTAGCTACAAACTTTAAAGTGGCGACCTATAAAGGGGACTAATTCAGCTTATGCCACCACCTCAGTCAAATACTATTTCTTTCCCTAGTTCGAGATACCAATAGTTGATTAACAAATTTATTTTTTTTTTAAATTGATTAGGTTGTCAGGTAAAAGAAATAATTGTACAAAATTTCAGCTTGATTTGAGAGTGGGTGTTGGAGAAATAATATGTACCAAAGTTTTACCAGACAGACACAGTGAGTTGATAGAAGCTTTGTAATGATGCTTTTACTCCTCTATTAAATAATTCAATGACCAATTGAGAAGAAGAGGTCCAATTGGAGAACTGAGAAAACAGACAACCTAAAGTTGGTAACTATGATTATCCAATGCTATTTATCAAGAATGTCATTTGTGACCCATGGCTTAATTTTCCTTTGCTTTTTTCCCTAGTATCTCAGAGGCTGACTTGTGTATCCATGAGTCAATGTCCTCGTGTATAAGACAGCTGCACGTTTCCCCCCCCCCCCCAGTAGCTTCAAACAATTCAACAATGGTTGGGTCTTGGAATTTTTCAATGCCGTGACACATCATGCCTCCGTCAGTCCCGGGGAAAATGTCTGGTTTTAGCTTTGTTGATGCTAGATTTAAACCTCAGAGGAAACAGGATATAATCAATCTTGCTGTGGTTTGTTCTATGGTGCATACCACATAGTTATTCTGGATGGTTTGTGTGTCTCCTTTAATGCCTTTTGGAGAGTCAAGAGTCCATGGCATTTAGATACTAAAAACAATGACCATACACTTATACCCAGCTAACTCAACATAGACCTCATAGGTGTTTCAGAGTCTACCAATTCTGGCCGACCAGTAGATGTAAATATAAGATAAGATACTTTTTATTGATCCAGTCAAATGAAAATTCAGTTTGACTACAATTATAGCATCAAATGCAATGCATCACAAATCTGTAGAAGGGTGCCAATAGCTCAATTGCAATTTGGTCAACTAGCTTCAAGCAGATATCTGGAGCCAAGGAGACGGTGAAAATGTTGGACTTCCTACCTCAACATAGAGAGGACAGCCTTATTAGCTAGTTAAGTAAACTGGTGCATAAAAAGGCCAGCCTTATTTGCAAAGTTAAGTAGCATGGTGAATAAATCTCTGAAACCTAATAAAACATCAGCATTTCCACCAATCTACTAATGTTCTAGCTGGCAGTTATTCATCTCATCTTTTCTATCTAACCTTACAGGGTCCATTATTCCCTTTTGAAGACTAGATACATTATCAAAGAGTTGTTTATAAGAGTTGTATGGAAAATACAATTAACATGCAGACGTGTACCCTGGTCAGTACTAGTTCTCTCTCTTGGTTGCCTTGTTTACAACATATAGTTTATTACATTGTGCATATTTCTAGAGTATACTGATGTTAGCTAGCATATGTGTTTGTACATAATTAACCATTTAGAGTATACGTACACAGCTGTTCTACCTCAAGCGCTAAGCCCTGTGTTGACAGGATAAAAGTTAATGACTTCTTTAATGGGCCATTGATTTTATGTGTGTGAACAAAGACAAGGGACATTTCTTCATAACAGCAATCCAGTACAAGGGGTCACAAACAAGGTTTACTGTAGAAGGGGAGGGGTAAGGGAGTAAGGTAATAGACTAGCGACACCAAAAGGTTCATATATACCGAAGACTGACATACTATTTTAACTGCCAACACAAAGGACTAAAATAAAATTTTCTCAAGCATTTGAGTAGCAGGATAAAAAGTTCAACATACATTTCATATTCAAGTTCCCCTTTATTATAAACACGCACAAAAAATATCTCAAATGCTTTTCAAGATTTTAGAAAACAGGATGAAAGAGTTAAACTATAATAAACTATAAACATTAGTCTCAAACTTGAAGCACTTTTATGTCTTAAACTATAAGCACATATAGTCTCAAACTATAAGCACATATAGTCTCAAACTATAAGCACATATAGTCTCAAACTATAAGCGCATTCATGTCTTAAAATATAAGCACATTTATGTCTTACACTATAAGCACATTTAAGTCTCAAGTGATTGTATTGAATTTGTTACATTCATCTAAAATGCCATATCCCAAAATAACTGTAAACAATGAAAATTTGTTAAATACCTCCATACACTTCAGATGTTGAAGCCAGCAAAAGTCGAGCCCTGACTCTTTTCGCCAAGCCTGCAAAGGTCAAGCAAAATATATTACAAAATGATTCTACAATACATTTCTGGTAGTCAAGTTTCAGAATAATGGCATTAATAAGAAGACAATTTTTTTTTTAAATAACATCAATAGTGTAACTTAACATTCAACATGTTGGGGGGACTACTTGTTTTTGCTGAGCGCCTAAAAATTCTACCAGATACCCCCCTCCTGATGTCCACAAACGAAATTGGACCATGGCCTACTGAGCACAGCACAGGCTGTACAAAAGTAACTTTTAACTCTTTCTCTCCGTAATTATTTACCACATTCTGGTGGAATCAACGCTGGTATCGTCAGTTAGGAGAGAAAGAGTTAAAAAATTGTACATTAATAAATGATAGTAATAAAAGGGATAATGATACCATTAATTCCCTAAGGTAAAGAGTTTTTTTCATTACTATTTCTATTTTTATGACAGAATTAGCCAGATTGAGTAGTTATCCTTTGATTCAATAAATAACCAATTTGGTCAGATTATAAGGCCAAGGCTAGTGACACTGAAATAAAGACTAAACGTAGATGCCCCATAACTTACCTAACATGTTGATGGTTCCCAGAGTGTTTGTCTTGAGAGTTTTGATTGGGTTGTACATGTAGTTGGGGGGTGACGCAGGAGAAGCCAAGTGATAGATCTGATCAACTGTAATAGAAAAAGAAATTTATACAGGGAACGGTGCTTTTTTTTTTTATATATCCAAGTTTTAGTTTAGACACAAAAGCATGAAAAATGAAATTTAAAAAAAAAGAACATTTAAAGAATATTGTAGCAACTAATCTAAATATTTTAAAAAGTATTTAAAAAAACACTAGAATTGTTTCTAGAATTATAACTACAAATGAAAAATTTAAAATAAAATGAAACGTCAAATAATGCAAGAAAAAAAAAAGGGAATCTCCCCTTTCAGACTTTGCAATCTATAAGGCAGATGATGTAAAAGGTGATGTCTTTGTGTGGCCCATGGTTAACGAGGGTGTCATTGGCCAACACAACGACCAACCACCTTTACTTTTCCCCAATGTCAGGTACCCATTAGAGCCGGGTGGACTCAGGGACGCCCAAAAGATCCCAAAATTTTAAAATCACAGTTTTCACCAGGATTTGAACAGAAGCCAAGCGTTTTACCACTCAGCCACTGCAACTCCCAAATGTCAAACACTAAGTTTTAAAAAAATCTTGATAAAAAATTTTAATGAAAGGGAAAAAATACCATGTGATCATTACTGGTGCTGGTTGGGGGTGGGGGGGGGGTGGGGAGGATTTACTTGAAGTGTTTCTCAAAATAAACCTGTCAACATGATTGTGTTGTCGTGTCTTTGAACAACAAATACTTCATGCTTTTTGGCTCTCAAGAATGTTTATTTTGTTTTAGTTAACAAATCTGTTTCATGCTAGCAGATAAAGAAATGAGATGACATTCAAAGGGAAGCCTTCATATCAAGACATATAGGTAGGTGACTTGACAGGCCATTGTGAATAAAAACTCATCAAAATAAAACAACTTTTGTATTTATTTTTATTTAGAAATGCACCATCATATAACAGAAAAAAATGTTCACGACTTTTTTGAAGATTTCATGTGCGAAATTGAAGTAGATAGATATTTTGGTTTTCTATAAATATAATGTTTTGTTTGGCGCAATGCAAAATTTGTAAGACGAATCTCCTAATAAATAATAAAGATATTATTATTATTATGTCAGAAAAAAACGAGTAGTCATTCTCTGGCGCTGCCAGGGTCAAGTTTTGTTAAAGAGAAACAAAATTCATCGTAGTCCCTTTAAGTTTCCACTGAGGAATTTTCTGGTTATGCGACAGGTCTGCAGCAGTACCGCCCTCTGACAGGCAATGAGGATGTTCCTAGGAATGTTAAGGGCCTTGAAGGTATCTGTGAGGTCAGTTATTATCCCCTCAGTTGATATAACAATGGGGTATATTGTTATTTTGGATAATTTTCATAAAAGCTTAATCTCTAAGCTTAGGTTCCCATATTTTCTTTGTTTATTATTATTATTATTATTATGTAAAACTATAGGAAGATTAATTGTGTGCTGTTCTGTTTAAACAAAGATTTTTCAATTAGCTTCAGTTCAGATAAGACAGCTAATTGAAAGAACTTGATCTTTCCATTTATTTTTTTTTCTTTTGTATGGTTTGTATCATCACTATTCAATCATTAGCTATCATCACCATTCAATCATTAGTTATCATCACCATTCAATTCATTAGTTATCATCACCATTCAATCATTAGTTATCATCACCATTCAATCATTAGTGATCATCACCATTCAATCATTAGTTATCATCACCATTCAATCATTAGTTATCATCACCATTCAACCATTAGTTATCATCATCATTCAACCATTAGTTATCATCATCATTCAACCATTAGTTATCATCACCATTCAACCATTAGTTATCTTCACCATTCAACCATTAAGTTATCATCACCATTCAATCATTAGTTATCATCACCATTCAATCATTCGTTAGCATCACCATTCAACTATTAATTATCATCATCATTCAACCATTAGTTATCATCACCATTCAATCATTAGTTATCATCACCATTCAATCATTAGTTATCATTACCATTCAATCATTAGTTATCATCACCATTCAACTATTAGTTATCATCACCATTCAATCATTAGTTATCATCACCATTCAATCATTAGTTATCATCACCATTCAATCATTAGTTATCATCACCATTCAACCATTAGTTATCATCACCATTCAACCATTAGTTATCATCACCATTCAATCATTAGTTATCATCACCATTCAATCATTAGTTATCATCACCATTCTATCATTAGTTATCATCACCATTCAATCATTAGTTATCATCACCATTCAATCATTAGTTATCATCACCATTCAACCATTAGTTATCACAATTCAATCATTAATTATCATCATCATTCAACCATTAGTTATCATCACCATTATATCATTAGTTATCATCACCATTCAACCATTAGTTATTATCACCATTCAATCATTAGTTATCATCACCATTCAATCATTAGTTATCACCATTCAATCATTAGTTATCATCACCATTCAATCATTAGTTATCACCATTCAATCATTAGTTATCATCACCATTCAATCATTAGTTATCATCACCATTCAATCATTAGTTATCATCACCATTCAATCATTAGTTATCACCACCATTCAACCATTAGTTGTAGTCCATCATGATCCATTAAAATAATATGGGAAAAGTCCTCACTATCATTAGGATACACTACACAAACTAGAAAACTCTACTTCATCAGTGCCACTTTTTTGAGGGAAGGAACTTCAGTTAATATATCTATCCATATGCTTTCCTGGCATGTTTTTTTCCCATATTGGGTCCGAGCTTAGATTGTTGACTGTTACAAGGACATTTTGTTATAGTCAAAGATTAAATCTAATGACCCTGTGACCTGGTAAGCCAAGGGATCCTTGTTATGTGAAGAAATAATTAAATTCTTTACAAAACAAAACAAGAAAAATATGAAAAAATCCTTTTTTAACAAAAAAAAAAAAAAGCTTACCTAAAGGGGAAGAAACCCGCCCTTAAAACTATACCTATTATTAATGTACAAGTTATTTCCCTTATTAAATATCAAACAAAATAATTAATTATCAATAATTAATTCACTAATTGGTTGTTAGGTACAATATATAATTGTTAAAAGTATTAAATTGATCAGAGGGGGGAAAAAATCATTTTAAGGGGGCTTACCCCTTAGTTACCCTTGTTGGTATCAAACAAAATAATTCATTACAACTAATTAATTTATTAATTTATTACTTTTTAAAAATTGATTTATGTCGTGTCTATGCCAATGAATAATGTTTGGAGTTTCAAGTTGATCGAAGAATGGGTGTTGGAAAAATATATAGCACGTACACACCTTTTACCAGACATACAGATAGATAGATAGATAGACAAACAGAGTGAGTTGATATATAAGCTTTGATTACTATATACACATATCTTTTCAAACCAAAAATTCAATAATTTACTTCTTCCAGAAATGTATAAATAAACTTCCTGTTTACACTTCTCTTAGGACCTTGATGCACACACCACAGAAAACATTGAGTAAGGCATTATTACAACATCCATCAAGTAAATGCAAGGTTTTCCAAAAATGGTAACGTAGGATCTAAGATGAGGGAACTCTTATTATTTAGCATAACATTTCCCTTTCAGACCTTGCAATCTACGGGGCGGATAATGTTAAGGTCATCTTTTTCTGTGGCAAACAGTTAACGAGCTGGGTGTCATGAGGCCAGCACAACGACCAACCGCCTTTACTTTCCCCCAACTAAAGTCAGGTACCCATTAGAGTTGGGTGGAGTCATGGGCGCCCTAAAAATCCCAAAAATCAAAATGCTAGTCTTCACCGAGATTCAAACCCAGGACCTCAGGTTCAGAAGCTGAGTGCTTGACCACTCAGCCACCGCACCCCTAAACATTACAAAATAAAAGAAAGGTTTGTAAAAATGATAAAAGATTCCAGCCCCGTAGTATTTCTCTTTCAACTCCACAAAGACTTTCTTAAACCCAAACTCAATACATACCTTCAATATACAACGGGTTCACAATGTCGTGATGGAGCAGCTCAAAGTTCTCATGGCCAATCCAGTGCTCCACATTCCGCTTGCGTCCTGTGAAGAAGTTGTCCACCACTGTCACCTCATGGCCCTGCATCATCAGCCTGTCTACCAGATGGGACCCAACAAAGCCAGCCCCACCTGTAATCTGTCAAGTCACAAAAAAAAAAAGAAACAACAGCGATAACATTTGAAAAGTGTGACAACTACAATGTAGGCGCTTTGCAACAGACGGAAAAAAAATCTAAAATAGAGGCAGACGTAAGTAGAAATGAGAAGACAACATCGAAGAATGCTAATGACTCTAATCCTTGCAAAATACAAAAAGGAATAAAGACAGACCGTTGACAGATCATGTGTGGTGCCCCAACGGACTAAGGAACTGGATTGAATCTTTAAAGAGTAGGCCTTGATTTTATAATAATGGCAAAACATCACGTTCAAAACACCTACATTTAAAAAAAACAAAAAACTCTTACTTTCCTTAGGCCATAGCTTCAACACTAAATAAACTGTGAAAAAAATGTGTCACTAATCCTAATTCAAGGTTCATGGGTTGATGACAGAATTTAGGTCATGTCAAGCCTCTTTAATAATTGTCACTTAACATGTTACTATTATGCCTATAACTAACTTGCTGGCTACCTGATCATGTGGAATGCGCTACACTGTCAACATAATGATCCTGGGTTCGAACGCTACCTAATGCCATCCCCTGAAAGAGGTTTGGGCTTCATTTCAGAAGTCGTGTCCAAAAAATAAAAAAAATAACATCAAGATGCCCTATCTGCTGTACCCCACTAACTACATTTAAATGTCCTTACTGATGTACCCCACTAACTACATTTAAATGTCCTCACTGATGTACCCCACCAACTACATTTAAATGTCCTTACTGATGTACCCCACCAACTACATTTAGATGCCCTATCTGCTGTACCCCACCAACTACATTTAAATGTCCTTACTGATGTACCCCACTAACTACATTTAAATGTCCTCACTGATGTACCCCACCAACTACATTTAAATGTCCTTACTGATGTACCCCACCAACTACATTTAAATGTCCTTACTGATGTACCCCACCAACTACATTTAAATGTCCTATCTGCTGTACCCCAACAAATACAATTAGATGTCCTATCTGCTGTACCCCACCAACTACAATTAGATGTCTGATTATAAAAAAACCACTAGATTTTATAACTATTTTATTTTGGAGGCTAGAGCCTGCAGCAATGATTCAACCAATGTACTAACTTGTTCTCCTGTGATTGCACATGTTTCTATTAAGTCCCAACACACCTGACCAAGACCAATCAATTAGAGCGTTTTCCTCTACCTGTATTACACAGGAAATAAAACTAACAACAACAACAACAACATAAAAGGGCCAGTTTTTTTCACCAACCAGATAGGGGAGATCAAAGCAGCTATAAGACTCTGATGATGAAAAAAATAAAATCTAGGTAAACTAGAAACATACTATACAAAACAAATTCATTGAAGCTTTAGCATGGGATGTTTTGATTCCTAATTTTTAGACATGATATTTGTTCCAAAAAAAATCAAGTCTGTCTGTCACTACAGAATGTTTACAGGAGTTTTGTTTAATCATATATATATATATGTGTCAGGATTTTGTGATTTTACCATTACAAAAGAGATACAAGACACCGATAGCAATCAAATCATTAAATAAGAACAATCTGATATAAGCTTTGTCACATGTAAATTATGAGTGCATCTGGTGTGAATGTACACTTTGGTTTCTTATAGTTATAATGTTTTTTGTTTGGTGTAATGCACAAATTGTAAGACAAATTTCCATATGGACAATAGATTATTATTATTATTATTATTATTATTATTAAATATATATATAATATATATATATATATATATAGGTTTATCTGGACTACATTTTCACATGTGAAATATAATTTTGTTATATATCTTTAGGACCTAGATCTATAGTAGCATTGGCCAAATGTATGAAAAAGATCAAAAAGTTGTATTACAGCAAGTCCCTAACGCCCAATAGAAACATGTAATGGAACAACCAATACTAGTATACCAATAACATGGCTTTATTCGACAAAATTAGACTACAGTAAACAGTGAATGAAACCAGCACGTTTCACATAACACTGATGAAGTACTATACACACACACACTGGACATGACCTTCTGACACGCTGGACACACGCAGAAAATAAACAACTCAGTTACACTACAAAACATTTTTTAAGCTTCTTTAGAAAGAAATGATATAAGAGTCTAGCAATCAGTCTAGCACGCACGCACACACAAATGTCTGTAAAGTTAACTCTTTCACTCCTAACTGATGATACCAACGTTGATTTGACCCCATGAAATTCAATAAATTTTTGGTTTAATAAACTTGAATTTGTGTTATATAATGAGACGACTTGATATTTAATTTCTGAGTCCACCCTTCTCTAATGGGTACCTGACATTAGTTGTGGAAAAGTAAAGGCGGCTAGTCGTTGTGCTGGCCTCATGACACGCTACTTGTGTACCGTTGGCCAAAGAAACAGATGACCTTTACATCATCTGCCATATAGACAACAAGGCTTGAAAAAGGGAACTTTACTTTTTTATATAAAGAGAGAAATTACTATTTACCATTTATATTATATACCTTATATATAACATTTCCTGATAACAAAAAAAAAGTTATTGAAGTTTAATCATAACAGGGTAATGAAACATAAAGGAGCAAAATGAATAATTCCATCGGAACTTGGAAAATAATTACGGAGAGAGAGAATTAAGAAATACTTTTATGTTTCTAATCCATGACGTTATGAGGTTAAATATTAATTGGTATTAAGTCTACACAGAAATAGAATTGGTTGGAGAAAAGGTTAACTCCATCTTGCATAAATTGTTTTTGGCTTCAATATCCATTGATGTCATTCATTCGTGTCCCTTCCCACAGATTGAAGATGATCGACATCTCGCACATTTATTCTAAAAAAATTTATGTACAAAAAAAATCATTATAACCTTATAATGATTTTTTGTTTTTGTTTGTTCGTTATTGTTTTGTTATGTTTTTTTTGTTTCCTATTCAACAGCTGAGATCAGCTGACTGACTTTTTGAAGACTAACTCAAATAATGACTAATAAATAAAAACTATAAATAAAAGATAAAAGAATAGAAATGAATCCACCTTGATGTGGCAGGAGGAGGAGGCAGAGCTTATGAAGGTGACAAGTAAGATTGTGCAAAGACTGCGATATTTATTGATTCGGATCAAAGAATCAAACATTAGGACAACAGCACTAACCAATATTCTTTTCCTATCTTTGTAGGTTAGAAACTTGACCTCTGGGTAAGACTTCTTCCTGTAAGCCAAAAAAAAAAAAAAACGTGATTTAAAAATTGATTTTAAAAAAAAACAACTTGAGTCACCTCTATTGATTTCAAACACTCCAATGTCAATATTGAGAAAACACTAAAAATTAGGAGTGAATCTCCTATTACGGTTTATAACACTCAGCCTATCTCTCAAGTCAACGTCACAACTGAACTAGATAAACCTTGGCAAGTCTGTCCACTTTTTATTGCTGCATCTGTATGTCAACAGTAGACAAATCAAAATCAGCTTTCAGATGTGGGGACTTTGATCTTTTTCTTACATATAACTTCAATAACTTTTATTTTAGAACCTAAGAAAAAAAAAACACTGTTAATGCACTTTGTGGTACTGGTAGCCAAGTTGGTTTCGCATATTTGTATAGATCTAGGACTTACAGCCAGTCTTTGTTTCATTAGATCTTTTGCTTTCAGTTATTTTTCAGGTCTTCAACAGGGCAACATTGAAGGTGGGGTGGTTGAGCGGTAAAGCTCCCGAAACAAAGGTCCCAGGTTTCGAATGCCGGAGAAGACTGGGATTTTAAGTTTAGGGATCTTTGGGCGCCTCTGAATCCACCCAGTACCTGACATTAGTTGGGGAAAAGTAAAGGAGGTTCATCGTTGTGCTGGCCACATGACAACCTCACCAACCATCAGCCACAGAAACAGATGACATTTACATCATCTGCCCTACAAATCGCAAAGGTCTGAAAGGGGAGCTTTGCTTTTAAACAGGGCAACATGGCTTAGGAAAGATCATCAGCAGACTTTATTTATTTTCTTTTTCATTCAGTAAGTTTAATATGTATAAGTCTGCTGTCTTTTTTCTGGTCTTCTAAAGGGGAACATTGCTCAGGAAAGTAATTTAAGCTCTGCTTTCAGACCATGCCTTCTAGAGATATTTATGTTCTATGCATATCCATGTGTTAATCTAGTCATGCATGTTAATTGGACTTAAACTCTGCTAATTCATTGGTTCTCCTGGCTGATTCAGGCAACCCAGTCCATGCATGCTCTTATAACACTTATTTAAATTTCTCCTAGCATCTCAAATAAATGTGTGTTTTTTTCTGAGTACTTTGATAGAGGGTGTTTGAAAATATGTAAGTTACTTTACAGTGTTTTATGCATTCCCTCCTTTTAATATAATTACTTCCAAACATGGTATAAGTAATGGCCAAGTACCAGTAACCATAACCCAAACAAAAGCTAAATTTATGATTACTTACCCTTGTTCTATGTTCCTTATTTTAGCCTCAATCATTTTGATTTCCTCCTCCAGAGTATCACTGGCACTCCTGAAAGAGCCATTGTTTTATGTAATTAGAAAAATGCACACCAACCAATAAACAGAAATATAATTAAACATATTTTTAGCTTGGGATATTTCAACAAGAGATCCAGGGATACTTTTGAACAATTGTAGAAATTCAGTTTTTATGCTTCTTTAGACAATTATCTGAAAATCTCATCACTTTACATACTCTTTATCTCTGAACTGAGCCAGCTACCCAACACACATTTTTTGAGAGGATTAAAAAAAGGTCAGAAGTAGATACTAATAAGCACCCATTTAAGTTTTTTTGTTTTAAAAATTGTTCATGTTACTTCAGAATTAGCCCAAATGTCCCCCAGGACAACGGGGGATGGCAGTGGGCATACCAAATACCAGGCCGTCATCTATCTATAGGTCTATCTATAATGGATAGTTGGCAATTCAACAATTCAAAGTGATTGCTGCAGTAATATTTAATAATGAAATAAAAGTGCATAAACGCCCATTTTATACAAAAATAAATTGACAATTAACTTTATGAATAGTTTCATTTCTTAAAAAAAAAAAGCATCAAGTGGACCCCACAACAAAGCACAGAAAGCATTAAGGGAGAAAAAAAAATACATGGTACCTCATTTTTAAGTATTTAATAACAACGACATAACCTAGATATTCTTAACTGTTTGTGAATATTTGTAAGTTAATGTATGCATAAAACTAAACACATTTTCTTCCTTTATTTCGACAATTCATTTAAGAAATATTTCTTTACAATCTTCAACACCCACAATTCACGTAATTTGTCATTTACAAGCTTAGGATCTTGTTTGAACTGTATTATGGATGAACTGGTACATCGTAATGAAGGCAAGATATAAGATGCTATCATTTTAAAGTTTTAATAACAGGAAGTGACAATGAAGAATTACAGGCAAAAAAAAAAAAAAAAAAGATTTCAACCCTGTCACCAGCAAGCAAGAAAAACCATTTTCAGTAAAAGATACCTACACGGGTGTTCCTAAGTTATTAACTTGAGTTATTTGGTTAGCTTGTGCTATTGGGTCTGCTGGTCTGGTGGGTAAAATAAAAATGGAGCTTACGATAACATGTTTTAAAAGTCTGGTTTACAGTTTTTTTTATTTGGCATAGTTTTTTTTTATCTGGCATAGTTTTTTTTTTAATATGGCAGTTTTTAAATCAGACATAGCTTTTTAATCTGGCACATAGTTGTTTTTTTTAAATCTGGCATAGTTTCTTTTTTTAATCTGGCATAGTTTTTAAATCAGACATAGCTTTTTAATCTGGCATATGCATTGATGGAAAGGTGAATACAACCCCAATGAATTTTCTGTAACAACAGACTTTTCCTAAGAAGAAAAGTGAAACCTAGGTTTTCTAAAAAAAAAAAAAAGCACAGAAGCTTAAGGAACAGATTTCATGGCAAAGACATTATTCATTTTAACAAGAATTTGATAAAAAATTATCCTGAAATAGACTATTTTTGTTTTAAGTTTTTCTAAACAATTTATTACTGGTTTAGGTCTAAAAATCTAAAAATAAAAACAAATACATTTTGAACTAGTGACTATGTGAAGTGTGTGAAGTGTCTAGTGTGGTAGCTTAACTTGTTGCCACCGCTGGCTAGCATCTGTGAAAGGGGAACAATTTTGTAAGTCTCTCTTGCCAGTACATAGCCTCTCCACAGCAAGTCCTATGCAGTACCTCCTTGTGGTGACCAACAGAGACTGAGGTTGTGAAGCTAATCTGCAAAGGTCTCAGAGTAGGTTTGGCCCCAAGATTTGAGGCAGCCATGGCCCATTGGCATGCAGTCAGGCCCTGCTGCCCACAAACCGAACCCCTAGCTAAAGATTAATAGCCGCACTGTTGTTTGTGTCCCTATAAGGTCAAAGGCTAAGGGAGTAAACCCTAACAAAAAAGCCGGTCTTGGAACTCCATATGCAGTGAGACAGTGGTAAAACTCTTGCAGCCACCTGACCCAAATTGCAATGATGTTCCATCCCTTTAAATCTGGTGAGTATTGACATGTGGGCAGGCAGCCCAGAACTCTCAAATTTACCACCCGGCAATGGAGAGGTCACTCCATCTCTGGTTGCAAAGGGAGAAGATCATCTCACAAGATGTAAAATGCCACAGTAAGTTATTTAGACGGAATGCAATTTAAATGACTTTTAATTTAAGTTTTATTTCAATGACGCTTTTCCACAAAAAGAATGTTGACAGTGGTTAAACTATTCTAGTTCTCCTTCTGACATAGGCACATTCCAAAGGTGATGAAGATGATACAATAAGGATAAAGTCAATAACATGAGGTTTATTTACCTCGGTGGTCTGCTGCTGTCAGCAAATGGAAGCACTTGGTAAAATCCTGAAAGTACAGAGGTCAAAGGGAATTATATGAGCGCTATGCGTTGGGACTAAGAAGAACGTGCAGATATCAAAAGTTACTATACAGAAGAGTTATAATAAAATTTTTAAAAATTAAAAATTACTTTCTTGATTATTCAAACATGCACAAGAACCCACAGCCCTGGCAGGCACACACAAAAATACACAAGAACATACAGCCCCAGCAAGCACAGACAAACATACACAAGGACCCACAGCCCCAGCAAGCATATGCAAGAGCATACAGTCCTGGCAGGCACACAAACATACACAAGAACCCACAGCACCAGCAAGCATATACAAGAGCATACAGTCATGGCAGGCACACACAAACATACACAAGGACCCACAGCCCCAGCAAGCATATACAAGAGCCTACAGCCCCGGCGAGCACACACAAACATACACAAGGACCCACAGCCCCAGCAAGCATATGCAAGAGCATACAGTCCTGGCAGGCACACAAACATACACAAGAACCCACAGCACCAGCAAGCATATACAAGAGCATACAGTCATGGCAGGCACACACAAACATACACAAGGACCCACAGCCCCAGCAAGCATATACAAGAGCCTACAGCCCCGGCGAGCACACACAAACATACACAAGGACCGACAGCCCCAGCAAGCATATACAAGAGCCTACAGCCCCGGCAAGCACACACAAACATACACAAGGACCGACAGCCCCAGCAAGCATATACAAGAGCCTACAGCCCCGGCAAGCACACACAAACATACACAAGGACCGACAGCCCCAGCAAACATATACAAGAGCCTACAACCCTAGCAAGCACACACAAACATACACAGCCCCATCAAGCATACACAAACAAATGTTTCTGAGCTTACCAAACAAAAGAAGAACAACAAAAGCTATGACTCCGACCATTTTGAACCTTTTTTGTATCATACGTACAGGAAAAGAGCGACAGGGCATTCCTTGTCACGTCGTCGACATCACATCTGCAAAATGAACAAATAGTCAACACGTTAGCATGAACATAATATAGGTATTAATCACAGCATATATATATATATATATATTTCATCCTTCTTGGTTCGATGATGACACTTCTGTCATCCAGGGGGCTGACGGCTTTGCATTGAGGTTCTGTGCCTCCTCATGTGGCTGGTGAGCTGGAATGTTCAGGCAGGTTATTTCAGCTGGAGATAGTGTCATTGGCCAAGGTTGCACTCAACTAGAGACTAATATTTCACCTCAAGTCAAGAAAGTCATAATGGATTGGGAAAAGTAGAAACATTTGATCTAATGGCTATATAACAGGCTCGCTGACCACTGGTTAAAGGGTCAAAGTAATCGTTGAAATCCAGTTACATTGGAACAAAAATACATCTCTACAAAGGTTAATGTGATGAAATTAATGTCACCTTCATTGTTCCATATGCTCAGTCAAATATGTACAAATGCTCCTTCTTCCCTAGTGCTATTAGAGCATGGAATGGGTTGCCTGAGCCAAAGTTTAAGTCATTGGTTAACATGCATGACGCATAGGGCACAATCATTTTCTTTTTTGAAGTTACGTCTTCAATTTATTAGATATGATAAAAAAATACAAATTCAAATTAAAATTGAATTTTAAATGTTGATAAATGCTTCTAACCAGAGAATTTAACAGCTCTAAGAGATAAAAATAGAACATGCTTACATTCAAATAGTTCTTAAAATACTAGGTATATACAGCTATACAGCCGAACTTAACTAGTTGCCTTTACATAATCCTTTGATCAACCCATATCAACAATCAGATATATATGTAAACTTATCTCGATGCACTTAATATCCTGAACAACCTCAAGCCATGGAGCCAATACAAACAATGCTCTACAAGAACCTGCTCTCGGGAGTTTTTACCATTAAAACCACAATACAGACCAACAAGCCAAATTATTGTTCTGCATGACAGAAGGTTATGAAAAGAAACCTTTTTATTTGGGGGGGGGGGGGGGGGGGGGGGGGGGGAGGAGAAGGGGGGGGGGTGATTTAGTGACATTAAAAACTTGGTACAATACTTCACAAGAAACAACAGCATTCAAATAAGCCAAGCACGAATAAGCTAGAATATAATATCAGAATGAAAGATGAAAATTATAAGACAAATCAACACAAGAAAAACATACTTTAAAAAAATACTTTTAAAAAAAAACAAAGCTTATATTAAGGGTAATTGTATCTATTAGTTTGGATCAGTCATGTAATTTTATGTAGATTGACCTAATATAAATCTGTGCAATTGGAAATATTATTTTTTACCAATTGTTTTTGTTTAGCTTTTAGCTTTTTCAAAGCACTATGATTCAATCCCTTGTTTGGACCAGCCGTCAAAAAGGGAGGGAAGAAGGGGGTATCTTTGTGAACGTTTGCGTGATCCCTTTTAAAATGCATTAAAAAAAATGTTCACTCAGGGCTCAAAATTCCTCAAGGGGATTATTTCAACTAATACCACCATATGTCAAGTATGATTTCTTTCCCTTCTTCAAGGTAAAAAAAAAAAATTAATTACCAATAGTTACTAAACTAATTGGATAATTTTTTAAATTAAATCTTGAACTGAATATGCAAAAGGTATTTGTGAACTGAATATGCATAAGGTATTTGTGAACTGAGTATGCAAAAGGTATTTGTGAACTGAATATGCAAAAGGCATTTGTGAACTGAATATGCAAAAGTATTTGTGATGTGTGAGTGAGTGTGCTTGTTGAGAGTGACCAGCATATTTATTGTTGTGTAACTGTATGGACAAACTGGGTGACATTGGTTGTTATTAAATGGATGAGTGAACAGCTGATCAAGTGTGTTTTACGTACGACTGTGTAGGAGTAGGTTATTAGAGTCTACTGAGCTCACAAAGACCTTCATGCAGGGACCAGTACAACTGTGTAGGAGTAGGTTAATAGAGTCCACTGAGCTCACAAAGACCTTCATGCAGGGATCAGTACAACTGTGTAGGAGTAGGTTAATAGAGTCCACTGAGCTCACAAAGACCTTCATGCAGGGATCAGTACGACTGTGTAGGAGTAGGTTAATATCAGTACGACTGTGTAGGAGTAGGTTAATAGAGTCCACTGAGCTCACAAAGACCTTCATGCAGGGATCAGTACGACTGTGTAGGTGTAGGTTAATAGAGTCCACTGAGCTCACACAGACCTTCATGCAGGGATAAGTACAACTGTGTAGGAGTAGGTTAATAGAGTCCACTGAGCTCACAAAGACCTTCATGCAGGGATCAGTACGACTGTGTAGGAGTAGGTTAATAGAGTCCACTGAGCTCACAAAGACCTTCATGCAGGGATCAGTACGACTGTGTAGGAGTAGGTTAATAGAGTCCACTGAGCTCACAAAGACCTTCCTTCATGCAGGGATCAGTACGACTGTGTAGGAGTAGGTTAATAGAGTCCACTGAGCTCACACAGACCTTCATGCAGGGATCAGTACAAGGGAAAAGAAAGAGAAGCAGACAAAAGAAATGACGGCAAGACAATAGCAAAGAATGGATGGGCCTGGCATTGAAAGCAAACATAATCCTGGCAAAAGACAGAGATGAATGGAGAGGGATTGTCAACAGATCATGAGTAGTGCCCCGACAGTCCAAATAACAAAGTAAAAAGTAAAGTTCCCCTTTCAGACCTTGCAATCTACAGGGCAGATGATGTAAAGGTCATCTGTTTCTATGGCCCATGGTTAACAAGGGTGTCATGTGGCCGGCACAAGAACAAACCGCCTTTCCGTTTCCCCAGCTAATGTCAAGTACCCATTAGAGCTGGGTGGACTCAGAGGCACCCAGTAAACGAACCTGGGACCCCAGTTCAAAAGCTAAGTGCTTTACTGCACAGCCACAGCACCTACCCCCCCCCCACAAATAACTAAGAGACATGTGAAAAGGAAGCGGTCATCAAGAGTGATGTAATGAGAGGCTCAACTCCTCTTATACCACAGCCCTGAAAAGAAACCCTGTGCTTGTGTATGTACATTTCCAAGAGCAAGTTCCTTCTCAGGATGGTTGAATCATAATCAATTACAACTTCTTCCTTCAACATTGTTATTTTTCTGAGTGCCTAGCATACGAATTTAACAAAAGTACAGTGAGTCATGAGGGGCAAGGTGGCTGAGTGGTTAAGCGATTGGCTTCCAAACCTGGGGTCCTGGACTTGAATCTCGGTGACGACTGGGATTTTGAATTTTGGGATTTTTTGGGTGCCCCTGAGTCCACCAAACTCTAATGGGTACCTGATTTTAGTTGGGTGAAGTAAAGTTCCTTGTGCTGGCCACATAACACCCTGCTCATTAACCATTAGAAACAAATGACCTTAACATCATGTGCCCCATAGATCGCAAGGTCTGCAAGGGAAACTTTACTGTACATTGTGTCATGGTTTGAATACTACAGAGTCTGACATGGGTGACTCAGTGTGTCATGATCTCTCAAGTTGAACCAACTATTGCCCAATATCTCAGATACCTAATATCTGAAAAGGGGAAATCAAAGTGACAGAAAAACAAACTGTCCCTAAGTTTTGCGGGCATCTGCCTAACGCAAACTAAAGGTAAATCAATAAAGACACTTCATTTATCTGAGGCAAAGTACCAGTCCAGTAATCCCATTATATCACAAATGAATAATAATAATTATAAAAAAAAAGAGGCCATGCTTTAATTCAGTAAAAAAAAAAAAAGAGACCATGTCTTAAATTCAGTTTAGTTTAAAGCCAGATTTCTTGGTTATTCTAAACATAATACATTTTCCGATGGAAACCCCTCAGTAACTGTACACAACATGCATGCAGTACTATTCAGCTGACAACAAAAGACCTCAAACATGGGCCTACATTTTTTTAAGGGCAGGTGTACACCAGCTATTTACACGCCATGCAATCAACCAAAAAGATGTCATCGCCCTCTCTTAGCTCTCAAACAATGATGGCACATTCATCTGCTCAATACTTTACTTTTCCTAATCCTGATATTTTATCCCTGCCCTACATAATCATAGTTTCATACTTTTAATCTCACTCTTTTTTTTTTTATGCGTGTACCTTTCTCCCTTTTCAAGTTTAAATATATTTCCATTTAGTCAGAGATTGAAACACCTTTTTCATACTTTACTGTCCAACAACAAAAATCTCACAACAGAGAAACATGAAGGGCTTTAAGGAAATGTAACATCCAACATTAACAAGGCCTTGACTTTAAGTTTTAAAGAAGCCAGAATCATGTGTGGCTACAAAGCGCCCAGTGTGGTCTAGATACATAGATAAAGCCTTTATCATAATGTAATAATTAAAAGTACTTCATAACATTGTTAAAGCTAAACACTGGTAATTAAGGTAATTAAAGAAGCATGTAACAGTATTTCACAAGAAAGAACTCTGACCTACTTATTTTGTTAAATCTCAAGCAAAGTCTATGATTGCCAGCTTTTTCGCAGTTTGTAACTCTCTTTGGGACTTAAAAGTATGCCCTGCACCCTCTGTAATGTTCTTTGGCTAACACTAGATTTGGAATTAACTCGAAGCAACCTTTAAAATTTAATATTATATATCAAAATACAGCCTTATGTCTGCCCAGGGTGGATTTATGTTCTCTAAAGTATATTCTATGCCCATTGTAATGTTCTTTGGCTAACACTATATTGGGATTAACTCGAAGCAACCTTTAAAATTTAATATTATATATCAAAATACAGCCTTTTGTCTGCCCAGGGTGGATTTATGTTCTCTAAAGTATATTCTATGCTCATTGTAATGTTCTTTGGCTAACACTATATTGGGATTAACTCGAAGCAACCTTTAAAATTTAATATTATATATCAAAATACAGCCTTTTGTCTGCCCAGGGTGGATTTATGTTCTCTAAAGTATATTCTATGCCCATTGTAATGTTCTTTGGCTAACACTATATGGGAATGAATCAAATAACTTTGAACACAATATACATTTTGTTTTTCATACTGTTTCATACATATCTTAATCCTGAGTAACTACTGACAGTATTTCTTAGTCATTTTAACTATACTTTCTGCATCAGCACCCTTCTGACCCACTCCTACACAGTTGTACATAAAACACACTTGATCATCATATACACCCTCACCTATATATGTGTACATATATAAACACACACATATATATATATATATACATATATATATACATATATGTATATGTATGTATATATAATATGGGATAAACAGGTTTTATGTACATTTTAAATACTACATGAGAAAGGTATTTAAATTATTTTAATTGAGTCTAAGCTTTTACAATAACCAAAAATAGTTCATGACAAAACAAAGAAAGGAATATTAATTCAAAAAAAAAAATCAAAAGGATTTCCTTATCAAAGACCCTGATAGTAAGATTCTTGACTAGCCTTTGTGCACTGGCAAACAAATCTCTTCTAAACAGCTGGGTGGTGGGGACAGACATTTTGTGTTAACTTTTAAAAAATTTAAAAAAAGGTGTCGCTTCTGTTGTCTCTGTTTTCATGTATGTGTGTCAGGATCTAGCTGTTTTAGGAGGAAGTCTTCAAAGGGGAATGACTGAGCCCCACGTGGCTTCTATTGACTTTTTTTCTGAATGGGCATTGAATAAATGATACCATTACATATTCAATGACAAGGCCAATCCAATATCTAATATCTATTCTACGCCGAATGCGCACAAAGAAAGAACGCTATCAAAATATTCAGAAAAATTACTAACTTGACTGAGAAGCCTGAATAAAAAGGCTTCCAATGTTAAGCACATGACTAAATGTAATACCAGGTCAGAAGCTTTAGGTTTTTTAAATAACCCCACCCTGATTCTTACTCCCAATCCAATTTTCTTTAAGTAAAGTAAGTTTCCCTTTCAGACCTTGCAATCCATGGGGAAGATAATATTAAGATCATTTGTTTCTATGGCCAGCGGTTAACAAGCAGGGTGTCATGTGGCAAGCACAATGACCAACCGCCTTTACTTTCCCAAACTAAAGTCAGGTACCCATTTGAGTTGGGTGAACTCAGGGGCACCCTAAAACTCCTGAAATTCAAAATCCCAGTCTTCACCAATGATTCGAACCCAGGACCCCAGGTATGGAAGCCAAGCGCCTAACCACTCAGCCACTGCGCCCCCTAATTTCCTTTAAGAGTACAATGAATTTACCCAGGCTTTAAACAGATATTTTTGTAACAAGTTCAAATATCTGAAATAATTTTAAAAAACTTAAATTGAAATAAAGGTGTTCAAAAAACACTTTAAAAAATTATATGATGTAACTGTGGTTCATAAATCTGTTTAAAAAATGATGTTATCTATAAACCCTTAAAAGGAATGATGTAATTTATAAACCCTTTAAAGAAATTATGTAAGTCACATACAAAAATTAAAAATTAATATTAAAATTATAAATATATTAAATATGCAAAAAAATATAAATGTTTGCACAAGTTTTAAAAAAAAAAAGGTATTAAATATACAAACCTTTTTGAGGGGGAAATTGTTGAAAAAAAATAATTTTAAGATCTCTTAAAAAAAATACTAAAAAGATTTAATTGCCAAATGTTAATCTAAGTTGCGTGTGAAAATCTTATTTTATATCCAGAGGAATAAGCTTTGTCTGTAGAGCATGCTTTAAGCATGATTTATGAGTCATAAAACAATCTAGTTCTGTAACCAATTTGTGGGCTTACAGCGGCACGCTGCATGAGGTCCCATTGTGATCAAACAAGTGGACCATAACCGTAGCTGTTTGAACAATTGGACCATAACCAAAGCTGTTAAGCAAGTTTAAGTCTTGACTACGCGCAGTTAAGTTTCTGTATTGTGTACAGTTAAGTATCATACAAGAAACTACATATGCTTATCTAAAGAAAAACAAAGGAGGAAAAAATGGGGGAATGCACAATATCAACGAATTATCAGGATAGGTGGAGTTAACCTCAGGCTATTCAGCCCAATAAAAAAAAAAAACAAGGGCCAATTTAAAAAGTCAATGAACCATGAAAACTTTGGGCCCTTGATATATCTAAAAAGATCCAGTACCAATTAGTGGAGGGGGGGGGGGGGTGTTACTTTTGCAGACCAGACATCATTAATGGTCACTTTTTTTTTCTTTTAATGAAACTGACTGTGTCATGGAGTAGGTAAAGACGGATACATGAGTGTCAGATTCAAACCCACCCAGCCCCCTTTTCAAACAGGCTCACTAAGGAGATTGGACCAAAGTGGACTGAGCGTGCCATGGCATGAAAGATGCATTTAGATACAAACATAATTTTTTAAAACAAGCAAAATATATAAATACTAAACTGCACATGGGGGGAAGAACTTCACATGCACAACTACATGTCTCTATAATATAGAAGCCCTTTCCCTTTTTCAATATCAAACAAGATAATTAATTACCAATAACTAATTGACAAACAGGTTTGATTATTTAATTGATTTATGCTTTGTTAGTTACACTAATCAACCAGTAGCCATACAAACAGATGACCTTTACATCATCTGCCCTACAGATTTCATGGTCTGAACGGGTACTTTAGTTGTTTTTTTAACTGTCACTATATTTTTTTTTTTAACTGTCACTATCCCAAAGAAAATTCTTTTGCAACAGAACACAGCATGGATGGAACCCTTTATCACACAGGAGTGAGCATTTAACAGATTCTATGTTGATTTATTAATGAATACAAAAGATTGGAGAAAAAAAACAACCTAGAACACAAACAAGTCCCAAAGCTTAACTTTTTTTTTTACCAACACCTCAATCTCATCTTCCCTCTTTTCTGCTTTGAAACAGCAAATACTGGCAAAGATCAAGTGTCACATGTTAGGATCAACGAGATAAAAGGCACAACCCAAACCAAAAACAAGCCAATCACAAGCTTGGAAGTCTACTTCGCCAAAGGGGGGAAGTTTGTTTGTGTTTTGTTGGTTCTTTTTTTTTTATACTTTTATTCACACAAAGTAAAAGAGATTAAAACACGTGCATGCTTTGCTGAGTTTCCCCTGGTCCAATAGAAAAGGTTGTTCTAACAAGCTTTAGATATCAAACAAAAGGTATCTAGATAAAAACTATAGGGGCAAGTGTTTAATTCTCTTCTGTTGAGGAACAAAAGGACAAGATCTTTTGATTTGACATTGAAGTTCAATTTTTAATTATTTTTATTGCTTTTGTATAAAGTCTTCAAAGCTATTAATGTTTGTTTTAAATTGTTATACGTGTTTCGGATGTTCCTTCAGAGTTGAAGATAATCTACTTCCTAGTCCAAACCTTCCAAAGGATGACGGGGGATGGCAGTGGGCAGGGTATGAGCCCGGGACCATCATGAAAACCAAACGACAGTCCAGCACACATACCGCACAACCAGGCAGCCATCTTTTACAGCTTACTTAGTGCACTCTGGTCTGATCTCTCTTCTTTTATGAACATGTGACGAGAAGGAGTATTCAGCAGCAGGTTTTCAATACAAGAATAATAAATATGATATAAAGCTGCTTAAAAGTAATAAGAATCACTGTGTTATCACAAGACAGATTAGGAAGCAATGTTAAAGAGATGATATTCTTATCAATACACCTTATCCAACTCTACTATTTACTACCTAACAGAGGTGCCCCACAAAATGCTTTAAAGAGGTACTAACTTGCTTTAACTGACATAGAAGGTCCCATGCGGCTTCAGAACAAGATAGTTGCAGGTCACTTACAAAGGCCGCAGGATACACATTTAAGACCGACATAAATAAAATCTACCGTATTTTTCGCCGTATAAGACGCACTTTTTCTTCTCCAAAACTGGGGGGGAAAAGTTGGTGCGTCTTATACAGCGAAAAATACGGTACGTTCAGAATCTTTTTTTTCTAGATTTTCCTCCTTTAAAATTGGGTGCGTCTTATATGCCGGAGCGTCTTATACGGCAAAAAATACGGTAAATCGCGTACCAGCGGACAATGGTTACGCCTGCGCCGGATGCGGCAAAATATGTAGGTCACAACTGAGGATTATTATTATTATTTACCCACACTTTCATTACAGTCAAACATCGGAATAATTTATTTTCATAACTTTTCATTACCTTATCGAGACAAAATTTCACAAACATATTTTATTACAATTTTAGAAAGATCTATTCATTTATTATTGAATTAATAAAAAAATATATATTTCCTGTTAAAGTGTCTCGTTTGTGGGATTCGGGGGCAATAACAATTATATTATATTTTTCATCAGTAATATCCCTTTTTTTATATGGCCACCCCCATGCAAAGGTATGGAAGAAATTCTAAAAATAAAATATGAATGTTTAGTTTAGTAAATTATGTGAACTTAAATTAGAAATTATGTTTTAAATTATGTTGTTAATTTTTTAGATCAGTACCTTGTATTAATGAATTATAAGGGTCATATTTTTTTAGTAGACTTGGAATACGATGACAGGGAAGTTGTGAAACATGTCACTGTTAATCTTAAGGTATCAGGTTAGGGTCTGGGCAGAGATAACAGAATAGCACTTAGAAATGTAAGCCTTAGTTGACAATCAAAGTTAATTTTCTTATTAAGGAGAAGCATGTTGTTCATAGAGCTAGCTGTTTAACAGCCTCATGAGCTGTTCGGTCAAAGAACAGATGTAAACTTAACATCAATTGTCATTTAGATGCTAACAAAAGAACTTGTAAAGTCTTGCCACCCATGTCATTATTCTTTATATTTGTTTGCTATGAATGGCTTATTTACTAAAAGCTTTATTCTCAAAATGAGCAATGAATCTGATTAGATTAAACTTACAAATTACAGATGTTCCCTTGATAGATAATTATATATTATATTATATATATTATACATTATATTATTAAAGATAATTATGTCCTAGCAAAAACCTATTTAAAGGACTGGCAGAAGATGTAAGGAGGCTTAAACTCAAGACAATCGTGAAGATAATCCAGAGCACATACCACAAAGCCAAACAGTCATCCCCCTTTTTATTTTTTTGATAACAAAAAATGTGACAATAGTCCAAAGTGCATACCACACTGCAAGGCAGTCTTCCCAGTTTGTTTGTTTTTTATGGGGCCAAGTGGCAACATAAAAAATTTGATGAAAGTCCAAAGTGCATACCACACTGCAAGGCTGTCTTCCCATTTATTTTTTTTTTGGGGGGGGGGGGGGGGGGGGTCAAGTGGGACTAAAAAAAAATAAAAGGCCTTGAATTTCAATTCAAATGACCTAGAAATCAATTCTAGGTGACATCTATTTGCTTAGTGCCTAACAGACAACAGAGAAACTTTACAAAGACACCCTCCACCTGTACTTTAATTTGTGCAACTTGGAGCCAAATGCACAAAGCATACTAATAATAAAATAATAAAGACATGCAAATAAACATCATGGACAATAAATTCTAGATTAGTCGGTATCAACAGGAAGGAAATGGACAGAATTGCAAACAAGATTTCTTTAGAAATGTCTAATTATAATAGCAAAAGTTCTCTGCTGACCTCAGTTCACAAACTGGTCTAGCTCAGCATTCCTTTTGTTCGGTTATACTCAATGAAGAAAACTCCAGTGAAATAAAAATGGGTCTGTCACCTATTTCACACAGCTCATTAGCGCATTGAACTGGTTTAGACTCTCGGGGGTGGGCTCTGTCTCTTTGACTAAGTGCTGTCCAAGAAATAACTTCTAGCATCTCTAACTTATCATAATTATTAGAGCAGGGATTCTAGTTTAATACACTACAATTCTACAATCCTAATTGATAAGACAGGGGATCATAGTTTAATACAATACTATTCTTCAATCATAATTATTAGGGCAGTGGAATATAGTTTAATACACTAAAATCTAAAATCCTAATTGATAAGACAGGGGATCATAGTTTAATACAATACTATTCTTCAATCATAATTATTAGGGCAGTGGAATATAGTTTAATACACTACAATTCTACAATCCTAATTGATAAGACAGGGGATCATAGTTTAATACAATACTATTCTTCAATCATAATTATTAGGGCAGTGGAATATAGTTTAATACACTAAAATTTACAATCCTAATTGATAAGACAGGGGATCATAGTTTAATACAATACTATTCTTCAATCATAATTATTAGGGCAGTGGAATATAGTTTAATACACTAAAATCTACAATCCTAATTGATAAGACAGGGGATCATAGTTTAATACAATACTATTCTTCAATCATAATTATTAGGGCAGTGGAATATAGTTTAATACACTAAAATCTAAAATCCTAATTGATAAGACAGGGGATCATAGTTTAATACAATACTATTCTTCAATCATAATTATTAGGGCAGTGGAATATAGTTTAATACACTAAAATCTACAATCCTAATTGATAAGACAGGGGATCATAGTTTAATACAATACTATTCTTTAATCATAATTATTAGGGCAGTGGAATATAGTTTAATACACTACAATTCTACAATCATAATTAATAGGGCAGGGATTATAGTTTAATACATTACTATTCCACAATCATAATTAATAGGGCAGGGATATGGTTCTATACACTACTATTCCACAATCATAATTAATAGGGCAGGGATATGGTTCTATACACTACTATTCTACAATCATAATTAATAGGGCAGGGGATAATACTTTAATACACTACAATTCTAAAATTATAATTAATAGGGCAGGGATTATAGTTAAATACACTACTATTCTACAATCATAATTTAATAGGACAGGGGATTACACAGTTTTTAAACAATACTATTCCACAACCCTAATTAATAGGACAGGGGTTCATAGTTTAATACAATACAATTCTACAATCATAATCTATTAGAGCAGTGGAATATTGTTCAATACACTACAATTCTACAATCACAAGAATACACTTTATTCACAAACTGCTATAGAAAAACACACTGACTGAAAGTTCAGAAACTGATACAGTTAAAAATTTAGGCTCAGCTCTGTGGGAGTATGAACACACAGGCACACATAACAAAATGTTTCCCGTGTGTCTATGATGATACAATAAGCTCTGAGAGTCTCCACGCACTAGTACATTTTTGTTAAGTCCCTTGGCTTAGGCCTAATACAAAAAAAAAATTAAAGATCTTTATCTCAAATCCTGCTATCCATAAATCACAACCATAAGAACCCTAACCCAACACCCAGTTACAAAAAAAATAATCTTGATGAACCAAACAAAACTTAAGCTATGTATGCACAACTGTAAGGAAATCATTGGTGTGATAAAAAAAAAGGGTGTGAAAAAGATGTGGAGTGTGTTAGCCAACTAACCTAACTTCTTTCTATTATACAAACATAGAGTTCAGTCAAGTACAATTTCTTTCCCTTATTTGAAATACCAAATAAAATAAGTACTTACCAAAAATGTTAATTAACTAAATGGTTAATTTTTTAAATTTTTCTTGTGTTGTCAGGTAAAAGAAATAAGTGTGCAAAATTTCAGCTTCATCCCAGATTGGGTGTCGGAGAAATAACCTAACAAATTTTTTACTAGACAAACAGAGTAAGTTGATATAAGATTTGTAAAAAAAAAACAGACACAAGAAATATTTGAATACAATCCAAGTTTCTGATGTAGGTCTTAATATTGAGTGAAACTGTGGTATGAATGCATATTTCATTTTCTAGCGTTATAGTATGTGTCTGTGACATGGGTAATTGTAAAACAAATTTCCTCAAGGATAATAAAGATATTAATATTAATATTCAAAGGCCATATATCAAACAAGTCGCGCCTGCCTGTGTGCAGAAGCAAATTGTCTTCTCCTGTGTATCAACTCTCTACTCAAGGAGACACCTATTATAAGCTGTCCCAACACAACCAACATATTATTTTTCACCTCAGAATCAGACACAAAGAATGAGACAACACATGTAATGGAAGATAGAAATTGGGGCAAGTGAAAGTTGTCGTCACGGAGCATCACTGGAGAATGCCAACCTTGTCCTTTATAGCTGCCTACTCTAGTGAGAGGCCCAAACAAGAACTGGCCCCCAAAAACCCCCCAATATAGAAAAAAACTATACGGAGAGCTGCCAGATCTGGAAATCGCTGTGCAGTTAATCTCAGATATAGAACAACTCATCTGAACCATCCAACATAAAAATGAGAATAAAAAGAGAGAAGAAATTCCCTACTCTATGTATCTACCACAGAAAAGTTGAGCAAACAAGTTGCAAGATCACTTACCTAACATACATACAAAACAGAATTTTTAAAATTGCAAAATATACTCACAAATGATTACATCTCTATAAAACAATAGTTACACTAAAAAAACAAATATTAACTTTGTTTTTTTGTTTTTTTTTAAGTATTTCTGCTAATTTATTTTTTAATTTCCTTGCTAATTATGTCCCTCATCTATTACTCAGATCAGTTTGAACAAGTTACCAAAACCACAGATTTAAATCACACTTGAAATCATTGCTCTACAATCTAACCTACTAAATATAATTATTTTGTTAATTAAATGCCCACCCAGGAAAAAGATGCTTGTACAATCAATCAACGTGAGAACATCATAGGAAGAAATCCTCTTCAAAACTTGTACCTAAAATGAATGCATCAGCAATCTATTTGATCAGAGAATAACTTTAATCTAGTACATTTCATGTCAAAACTCTCAGGAGCTTGAAAAAGAAACAAAATCTAATGTATACAATTTATTATCAAAGTAATTGGGACACTTGCTGCATAAATAAAAGGGTTTTATTACATGAGAAGTATCTGCAGGAATATAAATGGGGTTAAGAAAAATATACAGAGAAACACTCTGACAAAACTCTCAACCCTAATCAAACAAACAGAAACTTGAGATGCTAAATAAAACCTATATCCCAGCTGTGTTTCACCAGGAGAGAGAGAACCACTTAACCAGTAATCAGATGCTTAACCATGTCATGGTAACCTATAGGAAAATAAAGTCATAAGTGGACTCCCCCCCCCTCCCACCACTACGTTGGGCACATTACAAGGCAAGCTTGTTTAACAGGCATACAATTTCTTCAATTTATTCATTAAAAAAAAAACTAGCGACAGTTCTTAAAACGAAACATGAAAAACATTTTTAAGAAAATACTTTTAAAAAAATAAAATAAAGCTAATAAATTGTATCAGTCATATAACTAAAGTATAACAGATCTAGACTAACAATAATAAATCTGTGTGACTAGAAATATTTTATATTTTTACCAATTGTTTTTGATTAGTGCAATGCTTTCTCAATGTGCTATGATCCTATTATTTATCTGGACCACTTGGGAAGGGGGAGAGGGAGGTAAGGGGTATCTGGGTGAATGTTACTGGGATGCTTTTTAAATGCATTTACAAAAAAACAAAACTTGTACAACTTGAATTCAATCTGAGGACTCAAGCCTCCTCAAGGGGACTAATTCAACTTATACTTAATTAATTACCAATAGTTAATCAACTGATTGGTTAATTTTTTTATATTAATTTTTGTGTTGTCAGATTAAAGAAATTCTTGTGCGAAATTTCAATTAATTCAAGATTGGGTGAGGGAGAAATAATGTGTACAAACTTTTTACCATACAGAGAGACGGAGTGAGTTGATATATGCTTTGTAATAAAATTTCTTTCTTACCAAACATTAGGTACAAGGGTGATAAATGTCCAGTTAGCACACACACAACTATTGTTGACCTAAAACATCTGATCAACTCAGAATTCTTTTTAAAATAGTCCACTTTAAAAAATATTCAAAACCACAAATACTTTTTAAAAAATTATTTTTGTATCCAAAAGAATCAAAATAAATTACACCTAATTACAGGTTCAAGAAATTATGCTGTGATGGAGACCTGTTGAATGTCAAGGTGTAAATCTACTATTCACCTTACTTAACAGTCAGGCAATTATGGCTCGGGTTTTGGGTTTTTTTGTTGTTTTTTTTGGCACATCGGCACGCTTTAGGCCATGTTGTGCCCGTTATCCCGAAAAGGTTACCATCACAACTTGGGGGGTGGGGATATTACTTTCATTAGACAACCTTAAATCTGTCTTTGCATTCAGATGTGAATGTTCCTTTGAAAAGCTCGGGTTTCATTTCAGGTCATAAGAGTGATACTGATACAGACTGGGGTCTCTCCCTTTCAGAGACAAGGAAACCCTGGACTGCACAGTTGATAAAGTCTTGCATCTGGATTTTCAAAAGCAGCTTAGCTACCAAGACAAACATCCCTTGTCACCTTTTAAATGATTTATACATTTGAGTTTGTCCACGAGTGTGAGTCTGCCTAGTCACATGAAGTACTGCACTCTTTCTTAACCTTAAAGTCAAAGACAAGCTTTTTATATATAATATGTATGATTTTAGAGCACTTAAAAGTTGCTGGCTAATAAAGGCAACAGGTATATAAATAAGTGGTGGCTGAATGATAAAGGCTCATGACTTTGAATCTCTGTAAAGACTGGAACTTACAATTTCTGAATTTTTAGAAATCTAATGGAATCCTTCCCCCAACTCAAATGCATACAAGACAATAGTTAAAGTAACTGAATGCATACATAACAATAGTTATAGTAACTGAATGCATACATAACAATAGTTGAAGTAAGTTAACTCATAAAAATATCTGGGTGTCATTGTTAACAGCATGCTTTCATGGGAAGACCACATTGACACTCAAGCAAAGAAAATCTAACACAGGCTAATTTTTCTATACAAACTTAATAGCTTTAGACTACATACGAATATCTTAGATAATTTTTACTGTGCGACAATGCAAAATCTGCTAACACATGGAATAACTTGTTAGCAAGTCAAGGCTTCATCTAAACTGTTGTGCAGCTTAGACAACCTTAAAAAAGAGCATTAAAAAAACTCACGCACAACACTACCATATTTAAAGGAACTTTTTGAACTAAAATGTCTCAGCAAAATCTGAGAAGTCTTGGAAAACAACAGTGACCCGCTCCATCATAACTACATCAAATCACCGTGAAGTGGGTGAATTCTGTCAATCAAGACTAGAACTGAATGGTACAAAAACTCAGACTGTATCAACTCTAGTCATTGACTGGGAAACATGAAAAGGATCAAGACATCTGTGTGTCATCACTGAATGAACTCTTTATGTTTGTGTCTGTTCTATTTATGTAAATGTATTTGTTGTTTCTATTTTTGAGAAAAGAGTCCTTGACCTTGTAATCAAAACAAATTTCCATAAGGATCAATAAAGCGATCTTAGTCTTAAAAATGCATTCTTTCAACAATATTAGCAAACTTAATTTTAAGAAATACAAATGAACGCACTTTCAACAACCTAAAAAATAGCTTGCATCTATATCAACCAACACAACACAAAAACAATAATGGCCTTTCCATACTGCTAAAAAGATGCTACAGAAAGTTCCAAAGTATCACATACAAAAACCCCATCACAAACTAAGATTAATAACAGCAATTGGACCCCATGATGAATGGCTAACATCAGTTAAAAAAAAAACTGCAAACTTCAAACTATATGGCCATATCACAAGGTCCCTAAGGGCTCGCCAGGGAACAATATCAAGAAGAAGAAGAGGCAGACAGAGAAAGCGATGGGAAGACAACAAAAAAAAAGAATGGATGGGCCTGTAATTGAAAGAGACAGTGAACAGATCTTGTGTGGTGCCCCAACAGCCAAACACAGTAAGGGATAAGTGAAAGTGAAGAAAAAGAAGAATGTTAACATCTGAATAAATCTACATTTATGTAACGTATGAATGAATGGCAATGTCTTCAATTCCGAAGATTAAGAATGAGTGCTGTGTTTCACAGGGCCACCAGGCAAATTCAATTGAGACCTGCATATTTCCCCACATCTAATAAGTTTAAGTAACCTATGTGCACATGATAACAGTGTTTCCCTAAAACTTTTTCTTTAAGGGAACACATCGCACATTTTGAGTATTTAAGGTTAATCCAGGTAGTGGTCTACTAGTTAATTACCCCAGTAGTTTGAGGAACACCTTTTCAGGCCTCATGCAACACTAGGGTTCCATGGAACACAGTTTGGGAAACACTGGTATAAAACATCTATAGACAATATGGAAAGACTCGCACTCAAGACATTCATTGCCTATCATACTATGAAAGAGAGAGTGCACTGTAAGACAACAGCCCATAGATAATAAGTATGACCCTTCAATTAGCACTATAGTTTTAAAAAAAACACACAGGCTTTAAAAAGAATTGTTTAGCATATTTAACCAAAGTATGATCCCCATGAGAAAATAAATGTCAGTAGTTTCACCTAGCATGCCATTATTGATCTTAAAAAAAAAATCATAGTAACAATATATTGACCACCTCTCTTCTATGTAAGGGGTGACTTGGTTAAATGTAAATCAGAGGTCCCAGTCAAAATTGTAGTTAATTGTGCAGTGTTTTATGTAATTGCTACTTTACTTTTGAGTCTTCTCTCCTGAAGGCTTTCTAAATTTTACTAAAGGTGTTGTAGGGGTAAAAGTGGCTGAGTGGTTAAGCGCTTGGCTTCCGAACCTGGGGTCCTGGCTACCTATCTTAGGATTTTGAATTTTGGAATTTTTAAGGCTCCCCTGAGTCCACCCAACTCTAATGGGTACCTGACTTTAGTTGGGGAAAGTAAAGGCGGTAAGTCATTGTTCTGGCTTCATGACAACCTACTCATTAACTATTGGCCAATGAAACATCATCTGCAATGTAGATCGCACGGTCTGAAAGGGCTACTTTACATTATTGAAGGTGTTACTCTAATCAAATGTGAACTTATTGGAAGATGTTTCTAAACCTCTTAACTTTACTAAGCCTGTCTCTAGGTGAACTGATTAAGTCCTCTTAACTTTACTTTAGCATGTCTCTTGGTGAACTGATTAAGTTCTCTAAGCTTTACTAAGTATATATGTGGTTAACTTGGTTCCCTTTGCTCTACCAAGTATGTATGTGATGCCTCTTTGTGGAATGCATGAAGTTGAACCAACCACATAATGCTTTTGTAGGCCACCTAATGTAGGTTGGGAACTATCAAGGTGTACAAATTCGTTCTGCTCTTACTTAAGCCTGATGGTGGATGGGTGGGTGTGTGGGTAGGTGGGAATTGGTCTATGAAGAAATAAAGCACACAAGTGAAAAAAAAAAAAGAAACTAATTAGTTTAACTCATTTTTTAACTGAACAGGCATAGCAATATATTGGACTATAAAAAATATCATTTAGAACAAAAACAGAGTTGATATATCCACCAGTAAGTCCCTAGGCTAAATTCCCTTCTCAACTGACTGCACCTATCATTCTTCTCTCCCCCCTTAAAGGTAGATCTAGAGTTATTTTCCAGAGCATACTTGAAAAAAAAAAAAGTCCTTTTTTGACTGCTTTATTTGGTTATGTCGCAACTTTTTAACTCTTTTGAGGTATTCTCAGAAGAGTTAGCAATTTTACTGAATAGTGATGTCCCAGTCCTAGCAAAGCTTGAAGTACTCCCACTGAATGCCTAATGGATTATTATAGCCTCATGGCAGGGCCGGCCTTAGGCATATGCAAACTAGGCAGCCACCTTGGGTCCTCGATTGTTAGGGGTCTCTAAAAGTAAAAAGTCTAATTTAGACTAAATATGTTAGAAGACCATTGTTTCTTCCGTTTGGTGAAATATTGAAACATTATTTCTAGTCTGGTGATCTTGAATCGTCCATGAAGCCTATTAGTGCTATATGAATTTAATTTTTTTGTTTGATTCAGATATAGATACAGGACGGTTTATAATTCATTGCATACTTATTCGGTCTTCATTTTTTGTTTTTTGTATTTCATTTGTGGCCACCCTATTCACTTCTCCAAAGGGCCTTTTCTCCTAAGGTCGGCTCTGCTCAGGGTAAACTAGACTTGTTTCAGACATAGAGCAGCCAGCACAATGACCTAAAGCATTTACTTTCCTACAGATAAAAAGAAATAAAATAAAACTTAGCAGAGAGCAAAATCAGAAACTCCTGTCTGGTTAAATCTAAGGTAAGAATACTAACCGCAAGGCAAGGAATCAAAACATATGCCCATATTTTTTAATCCAACCCTTTAACACTAAGCCTTCATGCATAAAGTCCCTATTAGTGTTAAGAAATAGTAATCTAAGATAATACTATTCTTTTGACCCCTTAAGTTGCTTGCCTGTTTGCAAGTTTAGATTACACTATTACACTATATGTATGTATCATTTGTTTCAGCACCTAGCTTCAACTCTATGTTTACTGACTGCCAGCATGCTTTTAAGTAGTTTTGCACTATCACCAATCACTAACTTTATAGTGCCTTTAAATGATCTCAGATAACACTATCAGTGACCACCATAATAACATGATTAGTATTAGTACTACTAAAAGTAATATTTATACAGCTTCAAATTTGACTCTTTCTTACGGGCTATCAGACCAGATCCGACGCATAAAAAGATATGTGACTATATTGGCGGAACTACGGTTTAACAATCTTCGGAAGCAACTTTATTCAGACAAGGAAGCTAACAAATGACTCCAAATTCCACTGACGCCATGTAAATGCAGCAAAAAATAAAAAGTTACACTGTACATAATAATGACATGATGTGGATGTCACTCAGAAGATTAATGGAAACTCAAAACCAGGAAATGAAATATGAACCTATAAACAAATAACTAGTTACAGTTTTGTGAAACAAAGATACATGGCCACAAGTAATAACAATATGTTTTTTTTAACAAATAACTGAAGTGTCAACATTGTATTTGTTACGTGTTGCTGGTGTTGTGCACTGCCTATGCTGGTAGATCATCAACACACAAAGAAAATGGGATTGAAGAAGTTGTAAATAAAGAGCCATATCACAGATACAACAAGTAGAAAGCACCTGAGTATAGTAAAGTTCCCCTTTCAGACCTTGCGGACAGATGATGTCAACGCCATGTTTCTGTGGTCCATGGTTAACGAGGGTGTCATGTGGCCAGCGCATCAAACAACCATCTTTACTTTTCCTCAACTAATGCCAGGTACCCATTAGAGGTGGGTGGACTCAGAGGCACCCTAAATATCCCGATTTTAGAATCCAAGTCTTCACCTGGATTCAAACCTGGGACCCCATGGTTCAGAAGCCAAGTACTTAACTGCTCAGCCACCATACCTCCAAAAGCAAGTTAGGAAATGCTTACATTTTACGGTAGACAAAAAAAAATTTAAAGTCATAAAGACTTTATAGACTATATCTGGGAAGCGTGGTCGAGAGGCCAAGTACGCTTGAACTTGGCTTGGCTACCTATGAAGGGGGCTCGAGGTTCGACACCCGACTCCAGCAGAGTTGTGTTTACTGAGTGCCTAAAGGCAGCACGAAAAACCTTCTCCCAGATACCCCCCACACACACTGTTCCACGAAAGAGATTGGACCATAGCGCTCTGAGCGTGCTATAAGCACGAAAGTAGCGCTATATAAAAGCCATAATTTATTTATTTTTTTTTATTTTACTTTAGATTTTATCAACTTTTTTTATTATGTAAAGTCTCTAAAATCTTATAACCTTATTTCCAACATCTTTTAAAAAGATTAATACACTTCAAGGTCTATAAATATATTTGTTATGAACAATATTTTTAGAGGGACAAAATGTATGTTCAATTTTTATATTGAAATCTCATATATATAAATATAACAAGAAAAACATTATAAAATACTTTCTAAAAAAAACAAGCAAAGCTTGTATCAAGTGTAATTGTATAATTTAGTTTGGATCAGTCATGTAATAAAATTTGTAAAAGATCTACACCAACAAGAATAAATCTGTGTGATTAGAAATATTTTTACCATTTGTTTTTTGTTTAGCACAATTTTAAGCTTCAAAAAGCTTTTTTAAAAAAAAGTATGACTGGAATTCAAAATAGTGGTAACGTGTAAAAACTTTTTACCAGACAGACAGACAAAAAGAGTTGATTTAATCTTTGTAAAAAGAAATGTATACTTCTTATTTCTATGAGATGCTTTGTTTTTAA